>CM065426.1:62780160-63380160 GCA_033060865.1 Dorcus hopei | reverse complement strand
CATTGGTAAATCGGATGATTTTCTTCGCAAACGGTACATTTTACTTTGTTTGTGATGATGTGCGAAGATGTCTTGAATTTCGGTTGAAATTTTTGTGAATTGACATGTCTCGGAATGTCGTTAATTTTAGTGTTTTTAATTAACGCCTCGAGTGTTTGACATTTCTTTTTTAAGAAGTCGGTCATCTGTTTAAAAGTCGGCATGTCAGTGGTAGTTAAGGTGTCCTCCCAGTCCTTTGCGGATAATGGATCTAGCTTGGATGTTATGATGTACACGATTAGGTCATCCCATTCATCAGTAGGACGTTTCAGTGAATTTAATGCACGCATGTGCTTTAAAACTCCATCTAAAATGTGTCGCAAGTCTCTAAAGATTTCTTTAGGGGCGATCGGTAGTTCTAAAATGGCCCTGATGTGTTTCTGAACGATTAATCTTTTATTGTCATACCGTTCTTTCAAAATATTCCAAGCGTCGTCGTAATTCTCGGACCTTATTTCTAATGATTCTAAACAAGACGCCGCTTCTCCCTTCACGGACGATTTTAAATAATGAAACTTTTGGATGTCTGATATGCTTGTGTTTGAGTGTATCAAAGAGTGAAAGGTATCGTGAAAAGGATACCATTCCTCATATTTTCCATGAAAGGCAGGAAGGTCGATTTTTGGCAAACGAATCTGCGCATTAGGCTGCTGATTATCGTTGTGGTTATTGGCTTTATTGGCATGCAAATTTGAGTCGCGTACTTTTAACAATGTCTCGGCCAGACTTAACGCATTATAAAAGTTATTTTCAAATTCTTCTCGTTCTGTGTTGTCTACTTCTATTTCATCTAGAATTTCAATTTCTGATTGAAGCGTATTAAAATCTGACAACAGATTCTTTATGTTTTCCTTGCGTTCCTTGACTTGAAATATATTTGCTTGGGCAGTGTCGGACTTCATGAATGTGACGAATCGAGTTACGGCTGCCTTCAATTGTCCGCGTTTGTGTTTTAGATTTTTTAACGTGTCCATTGTGGTTGAATTATGATTGTATCAAAAGGAAAAATTTGTGATAGGAAAATACGACGTGAAAGAGGAATATCAATTGGAGACTCACCCTTTGTTTGTTGTCTCTGCCCTGGATACTTCCTTGTTGTCTTCCGTTCCTTTTGGGCAGCAGTGTTCTTACTTCAGGATGTTGTTATTGCGTGATATTCTTGACGGATATCCGGCTCGAAGGACCAATGTTTAGTGGCGCTCTTTGTGGCTCAGGAATTCCATGATCCGTGGAAGCGATACTAAAGATGCACTAATTGTCTATTTTAAAGTGAGAACACTAGCACTGCTTCTAAAGGTTTTATTTACAAAAATATTTACAATTTGATACAATTTGAGTTGAATGTATTAACATAAAAGGTTGAAATAATAAAGTACCGGTTAAACTGCTTAAAAACAATTTGAAACCGTTATTGTACGCGTAGTTAAACTGCTCTCGACAGTTTGAAACTAACTTGATGGAGACCCGTGTTAATCTCTGTCTTAAATTATGAAAACAAGGCCTTAAATAAAATGCACAGATTAGAAAATTGAAGCAGGGGAAAAGGATTGTATTGGCTGAAATATAAATGCCATGATTTCGTTGGTTATGGACTTAAGGGTTGGTCTAGAATTGGAAACCGACAACGTTCCAGATATAAAAAATTCTCTGAACGAGGGTTGAGTAAAACTAAATCTATTTTAACTAGAAGTACTTTAGATAAATGTGTTTTCTGCGTTTAATACAAGGAATTTTTTGGTGTTCCTAATTCGATGTATATCAATAATAAGAAACGCACGATTATGCAGGTGGCCTGGCTTCCAGCGAATTGCATTAGGGACTTTTCAGCCCGGCCGGCTATTGAATGATTACGAAGAAATACACTTAGATAGGGGTTTAAAATTTCTGACCTGAATTTGTAGAAGTTAAAGAATGATAGGTTTTACCTAGAAGTTTACAGTTGAATGTTTTTCTTTCTAAACTATTCTAAACTTATCATAAATTAACATACGAAGCTAAATGCATGATATAATATGAACTAAATGCAAAATATAATATAAATTTAACTTTGATAAATCTAAATTACAATAAATAAATCTAAATGCTGAACAGCCTTTACCGAACTAATTTTCATTACCGAATAAACAGTTTTTTTCTCGGTAAAATATGATTTTAGTGTGTAGTTATAAGAACAGAATTGTTTCCATTCCTCTTCTAAAAACGATATGCTCTGCCTTTTAGTACCCATAATGCGTATTACTGGATCAAAAAATGTTTCGGCACACAGTCCCACGCAAACCCACTTCGTGCTGCTCTTATTTAAAAAATATACACTTTGAGCTAACAATGGTAATTGGTCCACATCAGCCACTTCCCTTACTTCTGATATCTCTGAAGGTGCTTTCTCGCTAACATCATACTGACGAAAATCTTCATCCGTGAAAAAAGGTTGAGGCAATACTTCAAATTGAAACTCGTTTCGAACTGAGGACATATTCAAATCTTGGTCATCCTGTTCTTTTGGTTTATCAACGTTTTGAATGAGAAATCTTTTCTTCTGTACATCATCACCTTGATCATCCACGTATCTTTTCTTCTGCTTCAGGAAAAATTCCACTTGTTTACATAAAAAATATAAGAATTGTATTTGATTAGAAAAATATAATAAACTTACTTTTATATAGATCGATGATACACTATTAAATTTGTATAACACGACTCACAGTTCTGCAACAACTGAATCAATTCACAAATTAACGGCCTTATATAACAAGATTTTAGGTGGGGGTAATACTAATTTACATCCTCACCTCCTCCAACCACAAGGTCACTAAGCAGAAATCAAAACTAGAACCTCCTCTGACCTCAACACCATTTCAAGGTTATCTGACTCTGGAACCTCCTCCGCGTCAAGGTTATGGTGAAAGTCAGGGGTAGGTCGATTCTGGAACCTCCTCCGACCTTGACCTTGAAACTGGAACCTCCTCCATGTTAAGGTTATGGTGAAGGTCACGTCAGGGATAGGCCGATTCTGGAACCTCCTCCGACCTTGATCTTGAATTTTTCCGTCAAGGTCGGAGGAGGTTCCAGAATCGGCCTATCCCTACTACTATCACGGTAATAATTTATGAACACTTTTAAATTTTGTATGATTTGTATTTTTCCTTTTTTAAGCTTTATAGCAACTACTTCTTGATATTTCAAAACGGTCCGCAAGAATGTTTAACGTAGAGTTCTCCTCCTCTTCAACTGCCAAACAAATCTTCATTTTTGTGTCTTCTGTGACCACTGAAGAAATTCTGTTTCTTTTTTGTGACTACCATTTACACATCCGGTACTGCGAAAGTTGTTATACAATTTTAGCACCGTAGTTTTTGTTGGAACAGGGCGATCAGGATATGTAGCAGCAAAATTAGCAACAATTTCTCTGCTGGACATTCCTTTTATGTATGCCGTAACAATTTCCACTTTTTCTTGACCGGTATACATCGACATTTTCTACAAAATTAATTTGCTTTTTTGCTACTTGACAGCAATTTTGTTTGAAACTGGACGATCATCCTGATACATCAACAATTACTTTACAGCAAAGTGACAAATTATTTTTTGATTTTGACCTGCTCGATTAATCTTGCTCTTTATTAATTTCAACTTTTAAATATTAATATAATTAAATAAATAAAGCACATATTGTTCTGTTAATGTGTATTTCTTAATAAATAAATAAATAATATAATTAGAAAAGAAATTTGCCTAAAATCTTTAGTAGAACATAAGTTAACATGAGGCATGATTTTCGCTATGTAAATCCCTATGGCCACAGTTAAAAAAAAGCATGGTATAATGTAGCATATGTCCAAGTAAGTTTTTGATAAAGCTAGGTCATGGAAGTGTAAATGTATGTCTAATCCACAACACCAAGCAGTTTTTGAAGTTAGTGACTCATCAAGCTGTAAAATGTGGCAAATTAAACTTCAATTTTATTTAACTACTTAAGAACTAGACAATATTTTAATATAAGTAATGTAATAATTTATCTTCCATGGCCTACCTTTATCAAAAATTTATTTGGACATATGCTACTATTAATACCCATTAATAATTAATTAATTAAATTTTTCTCGTACCAACGTATATATTGTAGAACTTTAAATATGTAGAGCTGGACGCTTCTTCAGGTGTGACTGTGAGATTTGTTTTTCGCTACCACCAACTAAAATTTTACTTTTTTGTCCAAAATTTTTTTTCATCATACACACTTAAAAATTACATGGTGATTTCAACTATACATATTTGTTTAGTTGTACTGTTTATGCTAACGCAACTTATGTTTTTATTTAGAAATTTTGATGCTGTAGTTATGAATACCGTTTTAGAAATTTCATTATGCTTGTGACAAATAAGACAAATTGGTTGTAGGTGGTTTAGTTATATAAAATAAAATTTGTTACTTCTGCCTTTTTATAAGCTGTCATTACTTTTCGTCATACTTAGTTACAATAACAAGATATTATTCACACACGGAACAAAAGTTTATTCCTCACAAAGAAATGTCTTGCAAGGGAGGTATCCGAACCCGAAAATTCAAAAAATTTGAAACTTTGTGGGTTAGTAGTTCACCCTAGGGTAAACACGGAGCCATTTTTTTATCGGCCCAAAATCGCTTTCAGTGGGGAAAAGCACCCTTCGAAATTTCTGCGATTTTCGGTTTTCTGCGAATAACTCGGTAACCAGCAGAGATAAAAGTTAAAATTATATGGCAAAACATTTGTCTTTCAATGCTCTATCACATATGTAAAAATTGTCACCCCTTATAATTTGAGAATCAAAACTTACCCCCTACCACCCCAATCTGAGAAGTCAAAAAAATAATTCATTGCTCTGGGTGAGTAGTCCACTTCGGGTGGAGTGCAGCTAAATTTTTTTAACACTCAGAAAAAATTTTTAGGGGGTGAAAACACGTCTCATACGTTCTATGATTTTGAGTACTTGGCGATCTTATTACTGGAGCGCTTAAATATTAATATTGCATGTCAAAGTATTAATTTAGAAGTTATTTGTGAAAGTCATTTTTAAATATTAGCATCGATTACAGTTCAGAAATCTAGGTATATCTTTATCACATTACTAATCTAACGCACGTGTAGATACATACAGGGTTAGTTTTATTAATGTTAACCCCCCTTTATTATTTTAGTTGTTAACCGATTCAAAAAAATTTAAAAATTGCTCTTATATGGATTTTTATGTAGATTTCACTTATTCTATCAGTTTTGAGGTAGCGTTTTGTATATACCGTGTGGACAAAAAAATAATTTTTTAAGCGGTACACCCTGTATATTTTTACAAATTTTTAATCCTTGAGTCACCCTGATAACAAACATATATAAACATCGTGTAATTGGGTTACTAATTTTTGTGTTATTCGTCAATTTATTGAAAACCTGATTGTGGTTTTTTAAATACTTTTCAGCTTACCTAGAAGTATTATTTTAAGAGATAGAGAAAACCTTTAAATACAATAGTTGTAGGATTTTGTATCTAATATTTTTTAGAGCTCTCACAAAAAACAAAAGCGCATCAGAAAGTGGAGAAAAAATTAAATTTTTGTTTTTTTAAATGGAACAACCTATATATTGTTCTATATAATGAAATATCATTGTTTGCTGATTTGAAAAACATACAGGGTGTTTCATTGAAGATGCACCAAACTTAAGGGACACGTTTCTGACATTATGTCAAACAAAATATCTTAATAAAATTTGTTAATCGGTGCAACTTGAAATTTGCATAATTTGGAGCCGATGTTTTTAGAAATACCGTAGCGATTTAAATTTCTGCAGCCGTGAAACAAGACGAGCGATTTAAATTGTTTTATGAATGGCACGCGCCTGCAAGAAGACAGTAAATAACTATCGTAAACGAAAAAATTTATGAGAGACTTTTAAGTTTGGCCTTGACCGCAAGACGTGTTAAAGACGAACACTTTGAAAAAAGCGTGCGTTTTCATCGCACTAACATTTATGCAAACCGTAATTACATCAAATTTGCCGAGTCTTAATAATGTACGATAAATAATTAACGCTTGTAACGTTTTTATTTGTTTCTGTATCCAACAATTACTACAATTATGTACAATTAATAAATTGGAATTGTTGAATAGAATTGTTGCTTCCGCCACGCCGGTCTGTTAAATTATTTGCCTATCAGACTGAACTTGATCACATGAGAAAGAAACAATTTCGGAAGCGGGCGAATTACGCAAATGGCAATTACCTTACAACATGTGTTCGAATAATCTGCGTATTCTCGAAATGTGTAATTGCCCATCGCACCACCAACACACCCACACACACACTTACATAATAAACTTAAAAATGAAAAGTATAAACTACACCAACTAATTACTCGCCACTACAACATTAGTGAACGAACGGAGTGAACGAACTAAATGTGTTTCATCATATCATCTGAGGCGCGACAGTTTATGGGGTAATAAAGTAAAAAACCGAACGTTAAGGTAGGTTAAGAATTCGGGCCGCTCTCATCTATTGTACGTTTTAAAAATATACGATTCTCCTTTCCCTTCGATTATCTCAAAACTTATTCATTAAAAAAAAATATATTATAGGAAACTTTTATTTCTTTTCACGATATCTACCAACATACCGAGTTTGGTGCATCTTCACTGAAACACCCGGTATAACATGTTGATATTTGGATCAACTGTTTGTGATACATTTGATTTAAAAAAATCAATATGTATACATATGAACATATAAACATTTAGGGAAAAAATGTTTAAAAACTTCTAAATCGCTATTTTAGTTAGCAAATGACAACGTAAATTTGAATATTTGGAACGATATAAATTAACAATAAAAACATTTTTCCAAGCCCTGATTTTTTAAATATTAATTTATTGATATTTTAGAATCAAATATCTCACAAACCGCTCATCCAACTATCAATCTTATGATTCTCGATTTAAATTATTGTTTTGCTAAATCAAAATTATGTATTGTTTTTTTTTGTTTTTGTGTCTTTAAATACGAGAATAAAGTTTATTGTTATTATTAAAATATAATATATTTTTGAAATTAGTAAACAATGATATTTCATTGTATTGACCAATGTATAGGGTATTTAAAAAAACAAAATTTATAATTTTTTCTGCACTTTGCGATGCGCTTTTGTTTTTTTGTGAGACCTCTAAAAGATATTACATACAAAATCCCACAACTATTGTATTTAAAGTTTTTCTCTATCTCTTAAAATAATACTTCTAGGTAATCTGGAGTATTTAAGAAACGACAATCAATTGACGAATAACACAAAAACTAGCAAACCAATTACACGATATTTATATACGTTTGTTATCAGGGTGACTCAAGGCTTAAAAATTTGTAAAAATATACAGGGTGTTCCATTTAAAAAAAATAATTTTTTGTCCACCCGGTATACAGGGTGAGTTATTAAGCGCCCCTTCTTCCATAGCTCATTTATAGAACAAGATAGAATTTTTTCTTTTACAAGGACATTCTACCTATTGAGCACTATAACCTAAAATTATTTTGATACATACAGAGTGTTACATAAAATAATGGCAGCATGCAGCGGGATTTTTTTTAATGGAACACTCTGTGTATTTTCCTATAGAAAGATATAACACTCGATCCTCTAAACAGCAGCACATAAAATATTTATATTTATTTAACCAATTAAGAGTAAATTAATATTTTATTGAAAACGGTCTGATTTTCAACTTCTCTTAAAATACTAACTGTAATCGTGTCGTTTGTCGTACAGGAATAAAAATAGGTAGTGTTATAAATTAAAGTATAGGGAATAACCCAGATATAAATTCATTTAGTTTCATTTGTTTTTTCAAGTGTTGAAGCCTGTGTAATTGTCAGATTTTCAAATTTCCGTTATTCAATTTTTTTAAATACAACCCCCCTTATCTCTTTTCACGAATAGATAGTGTTCATGTTCACGTTATAAGAACCAAAGGTTTGTTCATTTGTCTGCACTGAACAGAGTAACAAAGCGCGTTCGTTTGTTTCGAGCACTTGTTCTAATTTTGTTCGTTTGTCAAGAGCAAGTAGGGATGGCAACGATACATCGATATTATCAAAACATCGTTACATCGAAACCATTACATCGATGTTAAACATCGATGTCTAACATCTTCAGAGGCATCGATACAGCGGTTAAATTTCGATGTATCGCAATTTTTATTCAATTTTTTAATGAAATTAATTTTTATAAATCTTAATGGAAATATTTACAAAATGATAGAAAATTCTAAAATAATTAGTTAAAAGTACTTTTGTATGGTTCCCTCTTGTATCAAACAGATTAACTAAGTATTCTATTATGCTGACGTTGTTTTAGACGGTAAGAAATAAAAATTTAAATGTATGATTTCTTCTTTAACAACAAAGAAACAAAATTACTTTTTCAAAGGTTAGTACATCCCCTTAGTGAATACGTTACCCGAGTATAGTGTTGTATTTATTTTCATTTTTTATACGTGTAGTCTTAAATCTTGAACAATAAATAAATCGCATATGATGCCTCCAAAACTAAAGAGTGACGTTTGGAAATATTTTTCTAGACGGGGAGATAATACCGCACAATGCAAATTTTGTGCAAAAATAATTAAAACCAGTGGTAACACATCTAATTTAAAAGGTCATCTAAACATCCATAAGAAACAAATAGAGCAAGGAATTAAAGACAGTGAAGTATGTTTTAATTTTGATATTGTTGTAATAAGAAGTGCAAAGTTTAACGTAAATATTTTTATAGCAGGAACCACGTGCAAAAAGAAATAATATTAGTCATCTTTTGAATGTACAATGCACACCATCAACAAAGTGATACTTATATAGAGCGTGACATTCCCATTCCAGTTTGTAATGAAACTGTAAGTACTTTCCATTATAAAAAAAATATTTTTCATAATGTTTTTACAAAAATAGATTGGATCACTTGTCACTGATGATACTAATGCAATGCAAAAGACACCAGCTACAAAGGAAAAATATCAACAGCCAACAGTTATAACACCTCAATCTACAATAACAGAGACTTTCAAAGCTATGGCACAATTTGAAGGTACATATTCCTTTTTGAAATCTTCGTAATTTAAAGTATTGAGAATGAAATTTTGTTTTTAGAAGGAGGGACAAAACACACAAAAGTAACAAATGCATTGATCTACTTCGTATGCAAGGATAACATGCCCTTCAGTGTAGTCGAAGTAAGTTTTGTAAGTTATTAAAAGAAGTTAGCCCATTGTATAAAATTCCGTCAAGAAATACTATTAAAAAACTTATAATGAACAAATATGAAGCAACTTCAAATATTTATAAAGAGAAATTATCTAAAATTAAAAGTTTAACAATCACATCTGATATATGGACTGAAACAATGCAAATGAAGAGCTTCTTGGGTATTACGGTGCACTTTTTAGAAGGTTCGCAATTAGTGTCAAGTTGCTTAGATGTAAGGGAATTAACACAGTCACATACGGGTGTTTATATTTGTAATACTTTAAAAGATGTTTTAGAAAACTGGAAAATTAAACACGATTATGTAACAGCTATTGTTACTATAAAAGAAGTAAATAGCGGCATAGCTGACAAGGAAAAGTAACTGTCGACGTACGTTTCGGTCTTATTAGACCTCATCAGGACAGTATAACCAAGGTGTAAGGTGTTGACACTTGAAGATAGAAAACAACAAATGAAGCAACAGACCAGGAGACCGAATGCACATTTGCTGCAACCACTGAGAAGACCTGCATTTCGAGGGCAACAGCCAGTATAGCAACGGAGGCAAACAAGGTCAACCTGCGTTACTTCAAGAAAAAGCCGGGATATAAATAACGAAAAAGTTAACGCCAGGAAAATACAATAAAAGAAGTTGTTAGCTATTGTTACTGATAACGACGCATAATGTTAAATGCAGTTAGTAACTTATTTGGTATGAATAAACATTTAAGTTGCTTCGCACATACATTAAATTTAACAGTTGATAATGCAATAAAACAATCTGGAGCTAATGATTTATTTACAAAAATTCGAAATATTGTAAAATTTATTAAGGCCAGTATTAACGCTTCAGATGATTTGCGCAAAGAGCAACTCAAACAGGGGACTCCAGAAGGCAAAATAAAAAAAGTAATTTTAGATGTAGCAACCGATGGAACTCTACATTTTATATGTGTCAACGTTTTTTGGAACTTATTACAATATTAAGTAATATATTATTAAGTAGACCAAACTCCCCACCTATGCTATATGTTGCAGAGTTACAGTTAGTATTGTTATACCACTTATAAATTGTACTATAAGAAATCTCTCATCTAATAAGGTTAAACTGCCATTAGCACTTAACTTAAAGAAAAAGTTAGAATTAGAAATAGAAAAGCGTTTTGGTTCAAGAGAACAAGTTAACTTGTTAGCAATGGGCACACTCTTGGATCCACGTTTCAAAAACGTTCATTTCAACAATCCTCTTGCCTCTTCTAAAACCCTACAAAAACTTAACAATTTGGTTCTTGAACAATTACAAGTTGAGGAATCAGATAGTTCATCTTCAGAATCTGATATATTACCAACTGTAAGAGAATCGAAAGAAATTGATATATGGAGTTTCCACAAATCCTTAACACAGAAATAACATAATATCAAATCTAAACATGTTAAAAGTTCAACTAATGATTTTTTAACTCCTGAAATTCGTATGTACTTATCAGCACCTCTTGCTTTACTTAAAGAAAATCCACTAGAGGTGTGGGAAGAGATGAAGACTATTTATCCCAATTTATACAGTATTGCTAGAAAATATCCTTCTATTATTTGTACATCTGTACCGTCTGAACGGCTTTTTTCAAAAGCAGGTGCTACGATAACGCAATCAAGAAATCGTCTTTCAGGCAAACTTTTGTCACAATTACTTTTTTTAAATAATCTCCCTGATAAGTTTTGGTAAAAACCTGTATGTATGTTTAAATATTTACTTTGAAGATTTTTTTATATAAAATATGTAATTTACAGTTGGTTCTTGTCCGATGAAATTTGTATCACAAAATCTTCTAAGCGGACACTAAATCGCGCAACTATACACTTTACGTTTCGCAGTCGTTCGACTGCTTCGTCAGAAGTGAAAAATATTTTGTATAGTTGCGCGATTTAGTGTCCGCTTAGAAGATTTTGTGATTTTGCGCGATTTAGTGAAAAATATTTTTCACTTCTGACGAAGCAGTCGAACGACTGCGAAACGTAAAGTGTATAGTTGCGCGATTTAGTGTCCGCTTAGAAGATTTTGTGATATAAAATATGTAATGTTTTAAAATAAATGTCAATGTTCCAATTAGGTTTTATTTTATTGTTAATAAAGTGTTAAAAAATAAGTTATTTCATCAAATTTACGGCACTAAAAAATAAAAAGAAAACATCGATGTTTAACTCGTCGATATATCGAAGACATCGATGGTAAGCTTTCGATACATAGATCTTTCGATGTATCGTCGTCTTCACTCATATTTGCCATCCCTAAGAGCAAGTTACGCCAACTTACTCAGAGCAGTCCAATCTTACCCTACCTGCGGAAGAGGAGTAAGAAAGTGCTGTCACGTGCAGTTTAAATTTGAACCGCGCGTTTTCATCCATAACCATCCATAACCTTCAAATTTGTGTGCGGACTGCGGGTTAGATTGTTTTATAGTTGCTGCTGAAAACATGAACAGTACAGTTATGATGGAAATACCAGCGGAGTGATAGACGTTCAAAATAAATTTTATACAGGGTCTCTCAAATAGAGTGGCCTATTAAAAGTTTTCGGGGAAGGGAATATACAAAAATTCTGAAAATTAGTGCACTGCCCTAAGGGAAAGCGATCTTTCAGATTAAAATATTTTCATTTTACATCACTTCCGGTTATACCGGAAGTCGCCATTAACTTTCTTATTTTAAATGGAATGCTATACTTTTTATTACAAATTCTGATTCTACACATTATTTTAAATAAAAAATGTTAAGGCTTCCCTATACCTAAATGTAACCGATTTTGAGATATCTTCAAATTTATTTAAAAAATTGTTTTGGTGACCTTTCATTTAAGACAATGTATTTACGCCAATTTCAAATTTAAAGATTGAAGTGACATGTCGTTTAAAAGTATAATGTTCAGACTTTCAAATCATATTCTAATTATTCCTCTAAAAAACATAGGGTGGTCACAATATGGTATCAAAGGTGATTATGTTTAACTGCCCAAAACTCAATTTTCGTAAATGGAACACCCTGTATATTTTTACATCATGAGATACAGAATTAAATTCTACATCGATTGGTATTAGCATTCCCTATACCTATTTCTTTTAGTTTCCTTGTTATCAATAATTGTTTATTATAAAGGCTTATTTTGCTATAATTATCAAAATTTTTCGCAGTAAGTGTCGACAAAATAAAAATATTTATTGAGTTATACCATTAACAGATAAGTAGAAATAAATAAATAAGTTTCGACGAATGCTAATACAGAAATTTCATTTACTTCATTGCCAGTTACAGGAGCAGATGAAGTTTTCTTTGGTCAAACGGTGCCACTTCTTAAAAAATACGTTCTAATCTTCTATATTTTTTTTTCTGTCATTGGCGATAACTGCGGATGCTTTTCATTAAATTTTCCGCTCGTTTTCGTAACCATTTTATTGCACTCTCCTTGAATGTAAAATAAACTGCTTATTAGAATAAATAAAATTATTCATTATTATTTTTACCAATTTGCCAATTGTAAGTATTGCTTTTGTTGTTTAATAAAAACATTAAATTGACAAAAAAATTGTTTCTCAAAGTATACTTAATTTTTAAAGACGCTCGTTTATGAAAATGGTAAACTTACGATAGGTATTTACCTAATAGCTTTATTCTATGACGTACGTCAAAATAATGTTATCGTTAGCAATTATTTATTTTTTAAAAAGTAACAGTTCAATATCTGCTTCTTTTTTCAGCTTACTACAATACTACAAATAAGTGCATTCATTCCATTAATTAACAGAATAAAATAAACAATCATTGATAACAAAAAGACTAAAAGAAATAGGTGTAGGGAATGCTAATACTAATCGATGTAGAATTTGATTCTGTATCTCATGATATGAAAATATACAGGGTGTTCCATTTACGAAAATTGAGTTTTGGGCAATTAAACATAATCACCTTCGACACCATATTGTGACCACCCTATGTATTTTTCAGGAATAATTAGGATATGATTTGAAAGTCTGAACATTATACTTTTAAACGACATGTCACTTCAATCTTTAAATTTGAAATTGGCGTAAACACATTGTCTTAAATGAAAGGTCACCAAGACAATTTTTTAAATAAATTTGAAGATATCTCAAAATCGGTTACATTTAGGTATAGGGAAGCCTTAACATTTTTTATTTAAAATAATGTGTAGAATCAGAATTTGCAATAAAAAGTATAGCATTCCATTTAAAATAAGAAAGTTAATGGCGACTTCCGGTATAACCGGAAGTGATATAAAAGTGAAAATATTTTAATCTAAAAGATCGCTTTCCCTTAGGTCAGCGCACTAATTTTCAGAATTTTTGTATATTCCCTTCCCCGAAAACTTTTAATAGGCCACTCTATTTGGGAGACCCTGTATAATAAATGCAAGCAGTAAGTGAACATTTTTTCTGATTAGATGGCTTACAACAGGGACGGGCACGAGCTCGCCAAAAGCTCGACCCCCACCCCCAATTATTTGCGACGATCTCGATGTTTCAGACAAACAAGCGCCGGCACATGACTGACTCAGTCGTATCAAGGAAATCAAAAACAAAGAGCGCCGAGCGAGTTAGTTCATGTTGGTTTATTAGCGTTTAACAGTGTCGTACAAGTTCGAGACTATTGTAAATAGAAAAACAAACCTTTTTTAAACAATATTTATAATAATTTTCGGTTTATTCGGTTTAATTCAATATGAACAGCATCAAAACGAATACACCGCGCCGCCGCCGTCTACGATTTTATATTTCGTGGGACCAAGCTAGCTGCAATCGACACTCGTTTGACCTATTGCTTAGCGTAGTGGGAGATACTTTCCCTTACCATGCCCATGCCTGGCTTACAATACGAACTTCCTGTTGAGAGCGTGCCCGTGGAAAATGGACAATTAGTGCAGATTATTGAAAACCAGTATCTACGACTTAAGGTACCAGACGAAGATATGGATAATACCAATACCCACTCTATGGATTCTGCGAATGTCGTAGAAGCAGTAGAATTTATTAACAGTGAAACTATAAATTCAGCCAACACTGTGAATTAAAGTCGGCTGAGTGGACTGATGCTTCTACAAAGCTATTAATCCAAATATTCGAAGACAAAAAGCAGCTTGTAGAAGCTCACAAAATTAAAACGTTGAAACACATGCAGCTAATCATAGCAAAAGAAATTATTAAACATGGACACCAATATACAGCACAACAGTGCGAAAATAAATGGAAAAGTTTACAACGTTCGTTTAAGAAAATGTTAGAGAATAAGAAAAAAATTGGCAGAGGCAGAAGAAGCTGCCCATATGAAAGGTAAGAATAATAATTTAATAACGCCTTGCTTAATTTTATACTTACGCACATACTGAATGCAATTTTTTTAATACAAGTTATTGCTTTGTAGGGAATTAGCAAATAGGCGAGGGCGAGCATTGTTCCACCATTACTTTTAAGTTCAAAAACAGTTCAACAAAAAAGTGACATTTTAGAAGAAATAAGTGTTGAAATACCAGAAACTGTTGCAAGTCCAGGGTAAGTTTTATCGATCGTGTTAACTGTATTATATGCCTACTATTATGTATGTTTTAACGCTTTGATAGATGTTCTGCACCTTCCAGAAGTAAAAATAACTCACCAATACTCACTTCAAGAAATGTGTCGATATCTAGTTACACGAGTTAAACCATCTCGCTCAGCTACTCTGCAAGAATTAACCAAAATAAGAGAAGCAATTAAGCAAAGGAATCAGGAAAAAGCAAATTGCCGAAAAAAAAGTATGAACAACATGACCGACTAATTGAACAACTTGAAAGAAAAAATATTTTATTAGAAAAGTTAATAATGTCATAAGAAAATGCAATTCATAATAAAGATAAGTGAACCTATAATATGACATATATGTATTTCTAGGTGAATATTTTCTGTAAAATATAAATATAATTACTTTTAGTACCTAAGGTCTTTGATTTAAATTTTGCATGTATAGTTGATGGCATAATTCATCTCGAAATCCAGCTCCTGTTTCTTCATTAAATGTTGGAATTGTATCATCTGGTTGATCGTCAGTCATTTGTTCTTCAGTGCTGAAAATTGTGTGATCGTGTTTGCTAGCAATGTTATTCAACATACAACAGGCAAGAATGAAATGGCATATCCTCGCATGCCCTCGTAATTTCACATTATACAGTTGTCTAAATCGTTGTTTTAGCAATCCAAAGCTGTGCTCAATTGATACACGACATGAACTTAGTTTTTTATTAAAAAGTTTTTGTGCTCTAGTTAGATGTTCATTATCACGATATGGTGTTAATAATTGAGGAAGCAGAGGATATGTGCCAGAGTACTGCAAGTGCGTAGGTAGTGTCGGTAGGTAATACCCGGTTGACCGGGTACTGTCTTACGGGACCAGGTAATACCTATTATCGGATATCTCCAGGTATTAGGTAGCACATGTTACTGGGAGAGTCAAGTTCTAGGTAACACTCATTGTTGGCTACCTCTTATCCCCGGTCTTTGTCCTTTGCTTGGCATAGCCTGTAAGTCCGACTACCAAATTAAAGTGGTTTGGGAAAGTTTGATGATAACTGTTGATTTATGACTTAATTTCCTTTTATTTTAATTTTTGAATAATAAATAGGGATTGTAATTAAAAAGATCTTAATTAAAAATCAAAATGGCTTAAAAATTAACTAAGGTAATAACTACAAAACAAATGTACAGGGTGACTACGCGAGAATTCCTACCCCCTTTAAATCTTTTATTTTTGATTTTAGGAAAAAATGTTTAATATAAAACTTATAGGCACTAATTCAAAGTTTCTCTGTGTGCTCACAGAAAAACAATAGATGGTCGGATAAACGAGATATAAACTAAACTTAGGTTTTTTTTTTAAAAGGAACACCCTGTATTACGTTTTTCGATTTTAAATTACATTCTAATGGGACTACATATATAATAAAACTAATAGTGTAGAAGGTGTCTATAAAATAATTACTATTTAATTTTTTTATTTGTGAATTTAGAAAGAAAAAAAGATAAGAGAAGTTGTAGAATTTATTTCAATACTGTTACAGATATTCACAAAAAACAATTGAGCGACGGTTACCCAAAAATAAACGAAAGTTTATTTAAAGCCAAAATTTTTGTTTATTTTTTGGGTATCCGTCGTTCAATTGTTTTTTGTGAATATCTGTAGTAGTATTGAAATAAATTCTACTTCTTTTATCTTTTTTTCTTTCTAAATTCACAAATGAAAAAATTAAATAGGAATTATTTGATAGACACCTTCTACATTATTAGTTTTGTTGTACAGAGTGTCCACCGAGTGCCGCGGTCTTCTCTACCGTCTACAGTATATAAAATTGTGCTAAGATGTAACTCTGTCAGCTCTAGTTTATAAAATTATTTTTGGCTATACAGAGTGTTCAGTAACTGCCATATCAAAGTTATATATTTTTTTTAATGGAACACCCGGTATATTTTTACATATTTCGAAAGTACGCATAAGGAATAGGTAAAATTTCGGAAGTTGTACTTAAGACTTATTGATGTTTAAGTATAAAAAATTGCTGTATTATGAGCGCTTATATCTTGGTTATTTATTAACATTTCGTCATTAATTTTTGTAGATAGTTAATGTAGTATCTTTTCTACAGAAATATCAGAACAGCTTCGGTCTATCAGTTATTATGTGTACAGAATGTTGAGTTTTGCAAAAGATAATTTTTCTCAAAATTTTTAAATGGAACACCCAATATATCTAAACCCTCGTGAAACACTGTCTTAATAAGCTTTCATAAAATGCGAAATGTATCTGCCTAAGCTGAAGAAATCGCGACACAAAAATTATTATTTTTTTATCAATATTGATGTTATTTAACCTTTCCGACCGGTTCTTCTGTTTTGGTTTGCTGATAAATCGACGATTATGTTTTTTTGTTCAAAGTAATTGAATATGTTGCTGTTAAAATAATTCCTATTTATCAAAACAGAAGAACCGGTCGCAAATTCTAAATAACGTCAATATTGAAAGAAAAAAAAATTAATTTTTGTCTCGTGATTTCTTGAGTTTAGACAAATACATTTGGTGATTTATGAAAGCTTATTAAAACAGTGTTTCACGAGAGTTTAGATATACTGCGTGTTCCATTTGAAAATTTTGAGAAAAATTATCTTTTGCAAAACTCAACACTCTGTACATATAATAACAGATAGACCGAAGCTGTTTAGAAATTTCTGTAGAAAAGATATTGTATTGAATACCTATAAAAATTCAAGACGAAATGTTAATAAATAACCAAGATATAAGCGCTCATAATACAGTAATTTCTTACACTTAAACATCAATATCTTACAAACTCTTAAGTAAAACTTCCTAAATTTTTGATTATTACCTATCCGTCATGCGTACTTTCGAAATATGTAAAAATATACTGGGTGTTCCATTTAAAAAAATATAACTTTGGTATGGCTCTCAGTTACTGAACACTGTACACTCAAAAATAATTTTATAAAATAGAGCTGACAGAGTTACATCTTAGTTCGTTTGAATTTTTTTTCTATCTTATATACTGTAGACGGTAGAGAAGACCGTGGCACTCGGTGGACAGCCTGTATATGTAGTCCCATTAGAATTTAATTTAGAATCGCAAAACGTATTAATATACAGGCTGTTGCATTAAAAAAACCTAAGTTTGGTTTGTATCTTGTTTATCTGACCATCAATTGTTCTTCTGTGAGCACACAGAGAAACTTTGAATTAGTCCCTATAAGTTTTGTATTAAACATTTGTTCCTAAAATCAAAAATAAAAGAGTTAAAGGGGGTAGGAATTCTCGCATAGTCACCCTGTACAAAAACAGAAGTAAGTAACGAAAAGATATCTAAAATGAACATAAATCTTTTATTTGCCATGGGTTTTAGCACTGTGGATAAACAGTATTCCATCTATATTTTCTTCCATCAGACTCGTTCTACGGTTCTCTAAAACACGGACAGCAGAACTGAATGTTCTCTCACTCGTGGCACTTGTTGCTGGAACTGAAAATAGTCTTCTGGCTACTTGACTCAATAAAGGATATTCGCTGGCATTAAGGCGTCACCATGTAAGAACATCTTCGTCCGTCCGAATTTATGCTGTCTCGTATTTTTTCAGTTCTCGTTTCCACGCAAACCCGGTTGTTTCATCAGAAAGACAGGCCTCGTCTTTCCATGCACTGATGATATGACTGAAATCGTCTGTATCATTGATAGTCGACCTCGAGACACTTTCGGAAGAATAAGTGTTAGTAATGGATTCGACATTGTTAGAATCAATCAAATTCGATAGAGAAACTTTCTCCAACAATTGCTCCACATATTTCTTAGCTTCTTTTCTCGTGTCGTCGTCTATGAAATGTAACTGGCGATACTGTGGACATAAGAAAAAAGTAAAATACAAGGAGTATCGACCGTCAGAATTAGAACAGAAAGCAGAGAATATCAGGGAATTCGGTCAGTAGATTAAAAACATTTTTTCAGTGCTAAGCTTTCGCTAAAATTTATTAGCTTCTTCAGAGCGTTCTGTAAACAATGTTGTTTGTACGTGAGAATGTAGGTTAAAAACAATGAAAAAACTTACGAAATTGGTTTTATACAATAAACACTAGCAACATAACATTAACTTTAGTATCAGCAAGTCATCAACCGAAACACTTAGTTTTAAAATAAGTCAAACTTAAGTAAAACGTAACATATCTAAAGGAAACGTACAATGATTTGAAATGAAACAAAATGGCGAAGCAACCTTCGAAGAGTGAAAATTTTAAAATGCGCATGTGCGGACTAGAAATCAATTGTTGACGGTAAATTTTAAATGGAATTCTGAGAATTATTTTTACTGGAAAATTGTAATAAATATTCGTAAGATGAATTTAGGTTCTGAACATCAGATCTGATGTTCATAGAATTTGAATGTCTTTTTATATGATACATTTCAAGAAATAAACGTGCTCGATAATTGATTTCTGTGTCTAAAATTTTAACATTATTAAAATCTATTGTATGATTGTGAATTTGTGAATGTTGAGCCAAAGCATTGATATTTGAATTTTTATTTACAATATTTTTGCAATCTGATTTGTGTTTGGAAATTCTTGATTTAAGCCAAGTGGAAGTTTGTCCTACATATACTTGATTGCATTCTGCTCAAGGAATGCAACAGATGAGATTAGATTGTAAACTGATGGGTGTCTTATCTTTAATATTACTAAAAAGTGAATTATTTGTAACAAGATTGTATTTAGCTATTTTTATATTAGGATTATTAATACATTTGATAATATTAGAAGTAAAACTAAGTATATGAGGGAACCTTTTGTAAGTGAAATTTAAATTTAAATTAGAATTATTGTTGGAATTAGAAGTGCTATTAGAATTCGAATTGCTATTGCAAAAGAGAATTTTATGTACTAAACTGGTTGGATAACCATTGTTACAAAAGATCGTTTAATTTAGTTAAGTTATTTCTGAGAAAAGAGGGATGTGAAATTGAAGTGACCCTATTTTTTTGAGACATTAGAATGTTGATCTTTTGGTTAATAGGATGGTTTGAAAAATAATTGATGAATCTACCTAAATGTGTAGGTTTTTGGTACCAATCTAGTAAGATAGAATTATTTTGTGATCTGATGACTAAAGTGTCAAGAAAAGGAACAGAATAGTTGTTCAACAGTGAAAATTAATTTTGGATGAAAACCGTTGAAAGTATTTTTTCTGATTTCGATCATATCAGAAGGAATAGATAGAGACGATAGCAAAGGCTGATCTACTTGGAGAACGGGCGCAGGATATGGTTCAATGCGACTAAAGTCCAGGATATCCAGGTAGATTACGTGAACCTGATGCAGGAGGTCCTAAAAACAAAATGAATAAGTGGACTTTATAGTGAATAGTGAGTTTACTTTTTAGAAATAAAAAGAGAGGATGATTTACTTTAATTTTATGCAATTGTTTGTGAATAGATTTTGATTGGTTTTTGTAAAAAGGAATGAATGATTTTAATTTTGTTTAGAAATGAAATCAAATATTGTTTATTAGCCATTAAAAATGTTTTGAGTTGTAATTTTAAAAGACGAAAAGGGCACTTACCTTATGTAAATACAGACGAACAGGCACAACAATAGGAAAAACATCTCGAGCAACTATTGTAAACACAGCAATATGTGCACATGAATCTAATTTCAGTTTTTTCAAAATTTCTCCATGAAAAGTAAAACGAAATAGCAAGTGCGGCATACCAATGAATTAAAAAGAAATTTTTATCTATCTGTTTAAACAAACAACAAAAACCGCGCCCATAAGAAAAAATGAAGTTGCTTTGGAAAAACAAATCTAATCGCTCCAGAAATAAAGTACAATCGGCATTCGATCAAGCGGAAAGAATCGCTTCGAGAATGTTTTCAGATTTTGAAAAAAATCATAAATAGACAAGTTATGTTCGATTTTTGAAATTCGCTATTTTTAATTTTTCTCGGTTAGCCAAAAAACCGTTCGAGATATTTCAAACTTCTTATCAGATTATTAACAGCTTGAAATTTGAAAACTTTGCCTCCAGTTAACTAATTCTCTACGATTCTCTATCTCATTAATAACTTTATTTATCCTTTTGACCTTCAGGTGTTGGACATGTCAGATTTTTACATTATAAGCGAGATCCTCATGCTGACCCTCGAATTTCAATCAGCCTATACATCTACTTGCTGTTTCCATATTTCGAAAGTATTTTTTCATTTTATTTATGTTATTTATTGCAAAATTTTAAAGTACTGGTAATTTAATCTGGTAAATCATAAAGTAATTTACACGTAATTTACCAAAATTTTAGATAACCGTAATTTTACATCCCTGTCGGCATAGACCGTGCATGGGCAGTGTAAATGCGTGTACCGATTTAGCAACTCTCTAGGTTTTGATCTAACTGTAATCATGATCATTGCTAAATTATACCTGTTAAAAGTCTACATGATGACTATAAAATGTATTGTTACTGTTATAAACGCTCGTTGTCTGCATCTTTCGATCCATAAGTCGGTAGTTGCCGCACATTCATCTGTAACATTATTTTTAAAGCTCAGGTCTTTTTGAGAATTAAATGAAGATGTGATAGCGGGTCTAATGGTTTATTGAAAATTACCGTCAACAAAGTTCAAATTTGGAATAGACACCGAAAACTGTAATAAAGCCAAACTTTTTGGAATATTCATCGAACTAAAACGCGGTCTCTAGAGAATTCTATCATTAGATAAATTTAAAATTCTTATGCCGGATTTCACAAACGTTACTTAAATTTAAACATCCGTTAAAAGTAACCCAGCGAAAACACGTACGTGTAAAAAACGTTGTAAAATAACATGTAACCAAACGTTGAATTCGTGTGGTATTGTTACGTTGAAACAACGAAAAAATGTCGCGGCAATCAATTTCTTTTAAACGTCTCTGTCCACGTGTAAGAAACGTTGTAGAGTAACAATTAATCAACGTTGAATTCGTGTGTTATTAATACGTTTTAACAACGCTCGAATCAATTTCTTTTAAACGTCCTTGTCCACGGTATTTCAACGTTAAATTCCAGTGCATACATACGTATAAAAAACGTTGTGGAATAACATATAACAAACGTTGAATTCGTGTGTTATGGTTACGTTGAAACAACGAAAAAATGTCGCGGCAATGTCCACGTGTAACGTTGAATCAGACAATTACGACATGTATTAAAGCTGGGTCTAAATCATTAGACTGAACAAACATACATGGCTAATGGTGGAATTCGAACCCACGCCACGCCGCCGAGTGACACGACTTTCCAAGTCGGCTAGGCTAGACGCCACTTGGACACCCCAGTTCCATGTCTGATTCGTAAAGCGGGCAGAGGCAGTGGTAATAAAGCCGAACCGGGGACTTTAACTTACAATATATAGCTACGCTCCACCCTCACTCGTTCAATTTCCGAACTCTTTACTACCTACAGTTTCCTTCTAACATCCATATTATCATAACATCATTAAATCAATTTTTCTAATTATTACAATCCTAAGCTTATTTTCTCTGTATGTATATACATTTCAAAAATTCTAAATAATTTATTTATAATAAACATGTAATTCTAAATCGCCTATTTCTAAAAATATTTACTAACTTAAAATATTCGACAAAACACTTTAATACAGTACTCTCAATTTACTTTATTATTTACAAAATTATTTCTTTATGAAAATTAAAAAAAATACATGCTGCTCATAAACACCGCAATATTGTCACGCTCTCTTCGCGCTTGCAATAAATTCAGCTGTTGGGGTAAACGTAGCTCTCGGTAGATAGTTCCGTCCAGGTATGGGCTAAAGGCACTTGGGGGTAGTTTACCCGAATAACAAAGACTTGCTTACTTTGTCCCGGTTCTCGGCTCTAAAAAGGAAAGCCCTCTTCAGAAAAACCACCGCACCACTTTTAGGCTTTATTGAGCACCCTTCGCTATTGGGCCACCTTCCCGCTCGTTTCCCCAATCGACTGTCCCGCGCAATTAATCCATTATCCGCAGTTCAGCAAAGTGACCCCGTTAACAATTATACAGAGTGGAAAGTTTAACTGGAATAAATTCTGTAACTTAAACAATTGCCATTTGTAGCAAAATTCTTGGAACAGGTCAATTTTTATTTTTATGACGCATATTATAAATGGATTTCTTTAACTTTTCAATTATTTGGAAGGATGAAACAACCCCTAACTATTTTTTTTTAATGGAAGGGTATGTTGAGTAATTTTTTTTCTTAAAGCTTGTTTAATTGGGAATACAGCTACGTTTTTATTTTTTAATTTTTCTTAAACAGTAAAAGGCGAAAAAATAAAAAATAAATTTTTGACTAGAACGATTTTAACGCATCAGATGTTCAAAATGCTCGCCACCTCTCACTTGACAATACCCTAATCGATTATAAATTCCATCCTTAACAGTTTGTAACATTTCTGGCGTTACTCTCCTAATTTCATGCAGAATTTGAAGTTCTGAAGTTCTGCTATGTCGTTTGGTTTAGTCACATAAACTTTACTTTTTAAATACCCCCATAAAAAAGTCTAAAGGGGTGAGATCTGGAGATCTTGTTGGCCACTCAATCGGTTATCGGTCCTCTTCTTCCTATCCACCTATTGGGAAAAACTTCAGTGAGGTAATTACGTACAATTTAAAATTTAGCGCATTGGCAGCGCCATCTATTGGCTGCACGCAACAATACGATACCATATGGAATGCTTATTTCTCTTATCAAATAATAAAAAATGGAGTTCCTGAATTTTTGGCATTAAAAACGGTTTAGTAAAAAAATTCTTTTTTTATTTTTTACCTTTTACTGCTAAAGAAAAATAAAAAAATAAAACGTAGCTGTATTCCCAATTTTTTTAACATATCCTTCCATTAAAAAAAACATAGTTAGGGCTCGTTTCACCCCTCCAAATAATTGAAAAGTTAAAAAAGTCCCTTTGTAATAAGCGCTATTAAAAATAAAAATTGACCTGTTTCAAGAATTTTTTTACAAATCGTAATCTTCTAAGTTACAGAATTTATTCCAGTTAAACTTTCCACTCTGTATACAGCTGTCCCCAATGAGTATTCGTGACAATATGTATGTATAATTGATTGACTATTGCGTTCTTTAGTATTTTTAATCACAGATTTTGGGCATCAAATTCAAACTAACTTAAAAAAATTTGACAGATTACGTCAACTTAAAAAGAGGTTATGGTTGACTCGTATGTGCAAATTAGCAGTACTTTTCATACCTGTTTCGTTTCATTTCAAAGCTGCCAAGCATGGAGAAGAACCTCATATTTCATAGATTTTTAGTAAAATTAGAAGTCAAAGGTGTGAAACACGATAGACAATCACTGTAAAATTAAGTATTTTCTAACGTCAACATCACGTTTTGTAAGGCATATTTATTCGGTATACATTAAAATAACGTTATTAAACGTGGGTTAAAAATTTAGTTGTAAATTATGATTTATCTAACGTATTAGTTTCGTTAATTTTTTTCTCATTTATTACGTAGAATAGTAGATGTTGAATTAACGTTGAAATGATGTGGTAATCAACGTACGGTAGATACATCGCATTTACTCATAGTATAAATCACGTCGTAAAAAGACAAAATTGTTACGTATTTATTTCACGTTATAATTACGTCCATATTAAACTGATCGTTAAAAAACACGTCATACAAACGTGATATAATTATGGTTGCTAATTCAACCAAAAAACAACGTTGCATTTTTCAACGAATAACGTTATTTCCACCATAACAACATGAAATTAACGTTGAATAAACGTACATGTTTTCGCTGGGAAACGTTGCCATGGTTACATGTGTTGAAGGTATAGGAATGATTATTCTTAATCGATGATTAAAGTTAAGTAACGTTTGTGGAACCCAGCGTTATAGTTCTAATATGTGTAATCAATAATAATCATAGCAATGTTTACTTTATCTAATAATAAAAGTTTTTAGAAACCAGACATAAGTGCAGTTGATTTTGAAAAAATCGAATATTTACAGTTAATTTTCTTTAGTTTAATTCTTTCGTGTTATTGAGTACGCATACACGGGAGCTAACTACAGTAGTTATAATTGGAGACGTTCTAAATACAGTTGATTAAATGCGTGTATACGGGTTCTTACTACCATATGTTCAAATAAATTGTGACATACTTTTTTTGTATGTAGATTCTCACCTGTTTGGTTGCCATAGCTCAGTTTAGTCAGAGGCTGAGGTGGATTCGGAAGGATAATTCTTCGAGCTATATTCTTAAAAAAATAACTTGCGTAATTCATAAAAAAAAATAGTAAACGTTAGGTGACAAAACGAAAGCTGTTGAGCGCCAAGTAATCTCTTTAAATTTGTTGCTTACTCAATCCTGACGATAGCTTGACCTGAGTTCCATTTACGACACCGTTGAATTATTTCTTCAAACGACCCCGCAATAACTTGACCTTGATTCCATTTACGACACCGTTGAATTATATCTTCAAACGACTCCGTAATACTGGATTTATTTCCAAGAACAACCACGTCAAATAAAAAGAGGAACTCCTGTTCGGTAGTGTCTTCAAACGACAATGCAGTAAACAGCAAGGAATTTTCCAATAAAAACTCGTGCGGTAGGAGTAAAGCTTCGGCCTCGGTAACTCAACACAATTTCGGGAGTCAAAAAAAACTCTACATAAAGAGAAAAGGAATCTTAGAAAATATTCTCCTAAACAACTAGGGTACTTACAATCTTCTGTTCGTTTTTTTTCCTGAGCGAGAACTTTAACGCAACACGTGCTCGGATACGTGCTTGAACGGAAACGGTAGTGTGGTGACAAAAAAAAACAGACAGCCAAATGACACAGTAGGGCCTACGAATTTAGAGACGTAAATATTTGCCAAACTGGAATATCTTAAAGCCGTTCAGCTTCACAAAACCACAAAAATTTGAAGACGCAAACCACGCGTCTCAATGGCGGACGAGCACACACCCAAGTCGCACGATCATCAAGGAGGACGGAAACTCGTCAGAGATTTTACACGCAATATCCGCATACGTCACATCGATCAATAAAATCGACCCAGAACCATGTACGACATCTACAAATTAATTTCCGAAACAAAACAAATGGCTTTAAGAAGAAAATCGAAATCCGCATTACAAACTGAAATTAAGACACAAATCCTGAGCGATAGAGGTGTGAAAGTCATAAATACGAAATTAATTAAACGAACGAAACGGTGTTTACTTGAATTTCAACAGCAAAATAACGAGAAAATACGTAAAAAAAATAATGTAACGGACAGCGAAAAATGTGAACGTTACAACCTCAATCTAATATAGCTTATTTTTAGAAATTTCAAACAAATAACAAAAAACGGAAAATGTAACACAAAATGAAAAGTATACCATCTCCATTGATCCATCGCTTCGTTTGACAACTACACGGTTCTTGTCGAAAATAACTTTGTAACCATTGTTCATTATTTGCGGTACCGATTTTAATTGTTTTTCAACTAGGGCACGAAAATTGCGTTCGAATTTTCGATTCGATTGTTTTTCGTTTAGTCTCATGTTTAAACTAATTTTTCCTACACCTTGAGACTTTATCCACGTATCCGACGCGGTAAATACTTTCGATTGTACGTTTTTATTTAAGATGTCAAATTTTTGTCTGTTTCTACACATGTGCCGCGTAGCTGCACTGTCTAACCACCAAATATTTGAATTTTTTACTTCAACGTTACACGCGACTGCAGTCATTGCATCATCTGATCTTTTCGTCTCTCGTCTTTTTCTCAGATAACTGTCAGCACCTTTATGTCCAACTTTTCCGCATTCGTAACACTTAACTCCGTTAAATTTCGATTTTTTTGGCTTATCTTTTGTTTTCTCTTCCCGACCGTTTACCTGCTTCGTCTTTGCATACAGCGCTTCACTTTTACTTTCGTTTTCGAATCGTCGATCTCTCTCCGTTTATCGGGCTTCTTCTTCCAACAGTTTCACTTTCAAATCGATGATACTCATGCTCGATCGCTACCGTAAAATTCTCGAATTCCTCCGGTAATGATCCAAGCAACATTATTGATAATAGATCTTCGGGAATTTCGATTCCGGCTTCTCTTAATTGTTCGGATTTGTTAGTAAAGTCATTTAGGTATGATGTCATCGACGTATTCGATCCCTTTTTCATGCGATATAATTGCTCGTATAGTGTTGCTTTACGAACAGGGCCTTTCGATTCGTAAATTTTCTCGAACTCGATCCAAGCTGCACGTGATGTTTCAGCATTTTTCACGTGATTCAATTGACTGCGGGAAATGGTGAGTGTGATCATTGCTAATACTTTTCGATCCTTTTTCGTCCACTCCGCCTAGGTTTTTATCTCTTCCCCATTCGCGTACTGCCAAAGTTCGTATGAAGATACTTTTCATCTGCAGCTCCCATTATTCGTAGTTTTCTTGGGTGAGTTTTTCGATGCTCTGCGCGTTGTACGTCGTCGACATTTTTTCACAACATAAAAACAAGTGCTTTCGCTTTTACCGATTTTTGTTATCAAATATTGATTTCCGTGCACAGGACTCGTTCTCTGGGCACATAAGCTTATATTACGAAGATTGTTAACAAAGACACAGACGATTGTGAATATATAGCCTGTATTTTGTCACGGTATTTTTCATTCGGCCACGCCGCACTATGGGGCCAAAAGCATTTTCGCGTCTCAAAAATCTGTAACTTTTATTTACTGACTTACGTTAATGAAATTTGGTACATAGATTAAGAAAACTATAGGCTTTATGGCTGTGATTTTTTTAAAATTTTTATTTACTTCTTTATTATAGATGTTGTAACACCGAAAAGTGAAGATTGCTTAAGAGTAAAGTGCCCTTATTTTAAAAGATACATAAAAATATCATAAGAAAATGTTGTTTAGAATTCAAAGTTACAGTCAAATACTAAATTAGAACGATTAATTTGGTTGAGAAATTTAGAGTTTGATGCGAATCAAATAGCGGCTACTCTGAAGCTCATTTTTAATTAACGATTGCGTACATAAGACATAATCAACGTGTAAAGTATTATACTTCATTGGAAACGGCGCATCTTCTAGTTTTAAAATAACTATATAAACATGTAAATTGCTTACTGCTTTGTTTAATAAAAAAACATAAACATAGGTATGTTTAATTTGCCATTTTAAAACTTAGCTTAAAGATTTAACTGTCATCGAGATTTGCCGGTGTGGAGTTATTGGTAGGACGTGATAGCGAAAATAATCCTCTAAATGATAGCGGAAATAACTTTTGCACATATTTTCATTTCGATCAGCTTCTAACATTAACAATTCAGTTAAAAAAAATTCAATGACGTCATCAGTGACAAATGACAATCGAAATAGAAATCAGATTCGCAACAAAAATTCATTCCTTACTTTATCACCTCACTGTATTACTATATTTATAATGCAAAATATCCAATCAAAATATTTCAAACAATTAGGTATCTAATCCGAAAGAAAGAGCTCTTCCAGGCTGAATAAATTAAACACTTGCATTTGAAATGTACCAAATATTCCACAGATGATTTCTGCAGCTGATCTCTCAGCATCCGGCCGAAGTACATCGGAATTTTCTCTGATCAATCGATTAAAGGAGTCCAGTTCGAGTTTCTGTTTGAATATACCTTTGAAAATTAATTCGAAATCATCTAAGGTACAACTTCGACTTTTGTCGTTAAATTTGAGGTAGCTTTTTCCATCTCTCGAGTACTTTTCCCCTTCCCAATCGCAGGTGACGACAACATTTTCTGCAACGAAATTGGAAAAAAAAACAAAGTTTATTACTACTTTTATGTGTTCCTGTTGGGCACTAGTATAACTTAATAAAAAAGTTTTAATTTTTATAAATGATTCGCATAACAAACATACTGTTATGCACTATGATAGAAATCTGTTAACAATTAATCATGACCAAGACTAATCATCTAATTCTGTAACTCATAACAACAATATTTTACATAGTGATATATTTTACATTCCCATTCCCGCACACCCGCGTAAAGGAAACGCCCATAAAACGCATTCATGTCAAGTGGGTCTTAAACACGTTCTGTTCTATTAGTTATTTTTTTTTTTTATCTGTGGTGGTTGCCCAACGGGGTCCTAAGTCTAAGACTTATCAGGACCTCAGGAGCGGGAGTGTATTTGAGTGTGTGTAAAGTGTTCCATGGCTTTGTTACTTCCAACCTTCTCGCCGTTTAAGGGGAAGCAGTGTCGAATTTTATCTCCAACACTGAAGGGTGCCTGAAGTCGATACCGACTACACCAGAGAAAAATCCCAAGTGCGGTTCGAACTGACGACCATGCGATTGCAAGGCCGGTCCTCTTACCACTGGACCGTTCAGGCGTTAAATATAATATATTAATAATAGTTATCTAACGAGCATCGAGAACGAGCAAAATGCGAATGGCCAATGTTTTGGATGTAATTAAAATTAAGTGGAATTTACTATTTTTGCTCTTCATCGTTCCTTCTCCATCCACAGGCATAACTAATACCTTTCCCTTCGTCTTCACATCGCAATCTATATCAAATTCCGGAATATGTACATTAAATGATAAATACGGATTGTTTAGATCAATGTTAACATCCAGGATCTCGTAGTTTTCAAACCCTCTTAATTTTGTGTTGTTAAATCTTGCACTAAAGTTGGCTACTGAGGAATTCATGTGGTTCACTTCGATTGGAGGCAAAACCAATCCATCGAACGCAGGAATCTGAAGTTCAGAAATTCCCTTCGCTAGGTACGGTTTAAGATTCTGAATTGATTCCTTCAAGCAGTTTGACAGGTCTGGCGAATTGCGTTGGCATTTTGATATGTAATCAGCTGCAAATAAAATCATTGTACAAATAATTGTGATTTGTAATATTTAGCATGTAATAATGAGTAGGCCAATGTAAACAAAAAAACGATAAAGATGTAAACATTATAAAAAAAAAGAAGCCACGAGTTTTTTCGAATAAAGCAAATTTATGGAATAATCGTCTTCATTCTATCTCAAAAAGTCGTCAAGACTGAACATTGGTCCATACGAGCCGGATTCGACGACAATTTGGATAATTGGTTCGAATCACAAAAGAAAAATCAAGTTGAAGACATATCGTCAAATTCAAGAAGCGGCGGCACGTCGCAGTAAGTAAAGAGGCGTCGGCACGGCGCAGAAATTAGTGAGTTACTGCATATCAAGTTAAAAAGCGTCGGCACGACGCGAAGACTAGGGTGACAGCAAGTCATCAGGCAAGTCATACACAACAAGGCATCAGCCAGAATCCTAGGCCACGAGCGGCGGCACGTCGCAAAAGGCAACATTTTGGCAACAAGTATCAGGCAATAGGAAGCAGTACCAGGCGTCAGCGCGGCACAGCAGTACCAAGTGTCAGCGCGGCACAAGCAGTACCAGGCGTCAGCGCGGAATAGAAGACAAGAAGCAGCGGCACGTCGCATTTAAATTGAACAACGCCACAGCAAATTTGGATTCATCAGATTAGTATTCATTTAATTACAGCAAGAGTAGGTATATTCAAAAAAGAGTTACTTACATTTGTAGGAATTCGTAGAATAGTTTTAGAACGCGCAAGTTTATATTGTATTGTGTTTCATAAACAGTACTTACATTTCATTTGTGATATCTGGTTTTTACAATTTATTCATAGATAATAGTAAAAATTAGAATGGAGGAATTAGAGCAATTAAGACGTAAAAGATCTATCATTAAGTCTCAGTTAACTAGATTCAAAATATTTTTAGACAAATGTCAGGAAGATCCATCAAAAAATATTGAAATTCCAATTCGCATTGAACGAATTGAAACTTTATGGGATGATTTTGATAAAGTTCAGACAAGAATCGAAATTATTAATGACGAAACAGAGCAAGAAGATGAACGCGAAGAATTTGAAAATAAATTTCATTCATTAATTGCAAAAGCCAGATACATAATGAATCCAATTGTTAATCAACAAGTTACTAAACCTAATCTCAATTTTCAATCTAATGTGCTTACTCAGCAAAGTTCAATCAAATTGCCTATTATAGAGGTTCCTAAGTTTGATGGAAGTTGGGAAAAATGGATGGCATTCAAAAATATTTTTATGTCACTTATACATGAAAACAAAATGCTAAATGGGGTACAAAATTACACTATTTGAAATCAGTGTTAACAGATAAAGCGGCAAAATTAATTGAATTTTTTGATCTGTCAAATGAAAATTATGAAGTTGCGTGGGAATTAATTAAAGATAGATTTGAAAATAAAAAGGTAATTGTGCAACATCATGTTCAATCCATAATAAATAGACCCCACATAACAAAAGAATCACATGTAGAATTACAACATCTATATGACTCTGTTCAACAACATTTAAAATCATTAGAGAAATTAGGGGAACCAGTTTATTATTGGGATACTCTTTTGATTAATATATTATTGCCTAAATTTGATGTTGTAACTAAGCGGGAATGGGAATCTAAAAGAGCTGACAAGAGTGAATTGCCTACGTTAGAAGATTTGATGACATTTTTAAAGATTAGATGTTCATTCTTGGAAGCCCTTTCTAGAGCAAAATGTGGTAACTTCAGTAAGTTTAATCATGAGCCAATGAAACTAGCTGGAAGCAAAAGAATTCTTCAAACAGGATCATACGTTTCTTTAGGAGAACGCACATGTTCAATTTGTAGTGAAAAACATAAAATTTTTGATTGTTCTCAATTTAAATCATTAAGTGTGCAGGACAGATATGCAAAAGCAAGGGATTTAAAATTATGTTTCAATTGTTTAAAGCCATTCCATGGTATTAAATGTCAATCTGGTTCATGTAAAACATGCGGAAAATTTCACAATACTTTATTGCATTTCCATAATAAAATAGTTAACTCTAACGCTGGTTTACTTACCAAAACACAAAAAGAAAATCTTTCAAATGTATCGGTCTCATTAGCTCGCAATGAAATAAATTTTGAAAAAGATAAACGAACTTCAGATGAACCAGAAATACTTTGCTGTTCGGCAGGTGAGATTTCGCAGGTATTGTTAGCAACCGCTGTTGTTTTAGTAACAGATAAATTTGGTAAATTACATAAAGCTAGGGCCCTGTTGGACTCCGGTTCGCAGGCAAATTTTATTAGTAAAGATTTAAGCAAACGATTACAATTGGAGTATCAATCAATTAATACAAGAATCAAAGGTATAGTTCAAACAAACACATTTTCTTCAACTCAAGTACAAACATGCATACAGTCCAGATTTCAAGATTATTCCATAAATTTATCTTTTTTGACATTAGACAAGATTACAGACAATTTGCCAACAATGAGATTGAATTTAAATGTACTAAAAATTCCAAAATCAATATATTTAGCAGATCCTGAATTCCATATTCCTAATAATATTGATATTCTTTTGGGTGCACAGATATTTTGGGATTTGATGTACACAGATCAAATCAAGAAAACAGCAGGACATCCAGTATTGCAGAAAACAAAATTAGGATGGATCATTTCTGGATCAATTTGCACATCAAATGAAGTACAGAATGAGGTTGAATGCTATTTTAATCAAGACGCGATGTTACATGAAAAAATGGAAAAATTTTGGTTATTGGAAGAAATTCCAAACACACAGCATAATTCAAGAGAAGAAGAATATTGTGAAGTACACTTTCAAAGGACACATTCGAGAAATAAAGATGGTAGGATTGTGGTAGAATTGCCTCTAAAAGATGAGTATATTAATTTAGGAGACTCGACAGAAATTGCTACAAAAAGGTTTTTGGCGTTAGAAAGAAAATTAAATCGAAATTTGGAATTAAAGAAACAATATCATGAATTTATATCAGAGTATCTTAAATTGGGTCACGCCGAAAAAATAACTGATAAAGTCGAATCTTCTACATTTCCTACATATTTCTTGCCTCATCATCCTGTAATAAAAGAAGAAAGTACTACCACTAAGTTAAGAGTTGTATTCGATGCTTCATGTAAAACAAGTTCTGGTATATCGCTCAATGATGTTCTTTATGTAGGTCCTAAAATTCAACAGGAACTTTTCCACATTGTTGTGAGATTTAGACAGCACGCATTTGCTATGTCCGCCGACATTGCCAAGATGTATCGACAGGTGGAACTTAAAAGGGAACAACGAAAATTGCAGTGCATACTTTGGAGATGGGAACCTACACAGGAAATCGAAAGGTATGAACTTGGAACAGTCACGTATGGAGAAGCAAGTTCTTCATTTTTGGCGATAAGATCTTTGCATCAAGCTGCTATAGATCTCAAAGAAGACTATCCAAAAGCGCACGACGTAATATTACAAGATTTTTACGTAGATGATCTTCTGACTGGTAGTCAAACTGAAGAGGAATTGTTATTATTGAAAAAAGACATCACAAATGTATTGCAATCTGCACAATTTGAATTAAGGAAATGGACGTCAAATAGTAAATCTATATGTGACGACTCTAAACAAGCAAGTCAACCATCAGTTACGATTGGTCAAAGTACTAAAGTTTTAGGCTTAAGATGGAATCCAGAATTAGATATTTTGCATTTTAAAATTGATATGCCTAATATTCCGTTGAAGGTAACCAAAAGATCGATACTATCATCTATAGCACAAATATTTGATCCATTAGGATTGCTTGGACCGATAGTAGTAACGGCTAAATTGATTATACAGCAATTATGGCAAGCAAAGTCACATTGGGATGAACATCTGCCAAGAGAACTTCACGTAAAATGGATGGAATGGTGTAATGAAATTAAAAGAGTTAATGATTTACAAATTCCGCGTCCAGCAATTTGTCAAAATTTTTATTTTTAGAAATGCATGGGTTTTGCGATGCATCCGAAGCTGCATACGGTGCATGTATTTATTTGAAAAGTGTAAATAATTGCGCTGTTAAATATCAAACAACATTATTATGTGCAAAATCGCGAGTAGCACCTTTAAAGAGGATCACATTACCTCGATTGGAATTATGTGGTTGTTTACTTTTAGCCAAGTTATGTAGAGAAGTTTTAGAAGCATTAACAGTTATCATTACAGGTGTACATTTATGGACAGATTCAAGAATTGCTCTTGCTTGGATAGAAGGTGAACCAAATAAATGGAATACATTTGTAGCTAACAGAGTAGCAGACATACAAAGATTAACAGATACTATGCACTGGCATCACGTGCGCTCTGATTATAACCCAGCTGATATTTTATCTAGAGGTTCTACTTTTAATAATTTGCAACAAAGCTCAATTTGGTGGAATGGTCCAAAGTTTTTGAAGGAAGAATTTTCAACAGATGATAGTGATGAACAAAACATTACATTTGAAGATATACCTGAAAAAAGAAAGTCCATTGTTACATTAACAACAGCAGTCACGGAACCCTTGAATTTATTATCTAAATTTTCTTCTTTGAATCGACTGAAACGAATTACTGCATGGATATTCAGATTTAAAAATAATACTTTACAACCGAAAACCAAGTTAGTAGGTTGTTTAACTGTAGAAGAAATTGATCATGCCATGGAAGTACTTATTAAAATGTCACAACTAGATGAGTTTAAAGAAGAAATTCTGACATTGAAGTCTGGGAAACCTATATCTTCTAAAAGCAAAATCTTATCACTAAATCCATTTATTGATTCTAAAGGATTATTAAGAACCGGTGGCAGACTTCAAGAAGCTGTACTTGATTATTCTCAAAGACATCCTATAATAATTGGTAATAAATGTAATCTCACTAATTTAATCATTAAGGATGAACACTTAAAGAACTTACACGCAGGACCACAGGCTGTTTTGTGTTCACTTCGCAACAGATACTGGCTCATTTCAGGGAGAAATACTATACGTAAGGTTTTACATAAATGCATTGTTTGTTTTAGAGTTCGCCCTAGAACGGCTGATTTTCTTATGGGTAATTTGCCTGTAGAACGGGTTCAACCGGCGCGTCCATTTAGTCATACCGGGTTGGACTATGCTGGACCTTTTTCGATTAAATTGAGTCGAAATAAAACTGGAAAGGCATATATGTGTGTCTTCATTTGCCTAACAACTAGAGCGGTTCATCTTGAGCTCGTCTCAGATCTAACCACTAATATGTTTCTCAATGCTTTGAAAAGATTCATTGCTAGACGGGGCAAGTGCATCAGTATACACTCAGATCGAGGAACTAATTTTGTAGGAGCTAGTAATCATTTATCTGAATTATACAAATTCATACAAAATGAAGAAAACGAAGTTCATGATTTTTTATCAGCACAATCAATTAAATGGAGTTTTATACCTCCTGCATCTCCTCATATGGGTGGCATCTGGGAGGCTGCCGTCAAATCAGCGAAATTTCACCTCAACCGAGTACTAGGTTTAACATTATTGAATTTTGAAGAATTAAGCACATTATTAACACAAATTGAGGCATGTTTAAACTCTAGACCTTTAATAGCATTAACAAGTGATCCTTCTGATTTAACCGCATTAACTCCCGGACATTTTCTAATAGGACAGCCCCTCACTTCTATTCCCAGTGAAAATATTGAAAATACGCCGTCAAATCGTTTAAATAGATTTGAACTTTTAGAGCAAATGAGGCAAAGATTCTGGCGTCGTTGGTCGACAGAATATTTGACTCAATTACAACCACGGCAAAAGTGGAAATCTCAAAAAGATTCTTCCATTAAAATAGGCACTATGGTTATTGTAAAGGACGATAATGTAGCACCTTTGAACTGGCGGTTAGGTAGAATTATTAAAGTTCATCCTGGAAAAGATGATATAATTAGAATTGTGAGTGTTAGAACTCATGCTGGAATTTATCAGCGCCCTTTAACAAAAATTTGTATCTTGCCCTTAGAATAATGTATTAGATTGTAAAAGGTTGATTACTTTCTTACTATTTGTTATATTGTTTAAATGTATTTTGAAAGGGAACCTTTCAAGGGCGGCGGAATTGTACAAATAATTGTGATTTGTAATATTTAGCATGTAATAATGAGTAGGCCAATGTAAACAAAAAAACGATAAAGATGTAAACATTATAAAAAAAAGAAGCCACGAGTTTTTTCGAATAAAGCAAATTTATGGAATAATCGTCTTCATTCTATCTCAAAAAGTCGTCAAGACTGAACAATCATGTTGGGCTATTTATGCCAAGGTCAAATAACAGTTAGTTATAAATGTGTTAACTTGCGTTTTAGAACCATTTTAGATGATTGGGATCTAAATGGTTCTATAACGCGAGTTAACACATTTATAAATAAAAGTAAATCGAAGGTTTTTGATTATTCAGATACCTTAGTATGTCTCCTCCGTGTTCAATGAGCTTTTTTTTAAGTTACAGTTATTGTTAACAAACAACTGGATTCGAACAAAGCTGAAAATATTTTTATTGTATACTCGTAGCTACTTTAGAAATAGGAGATATTCAGAAAATGAAGAAAGGCAACATTCCACGAATTTAGATTAATACTTTCCAATACGTGGTTTAATAGTAAATTATTCTATTATACTGTTACGACTTCGGGTTCACAATTTGTAATCGTTGTTTATTTTAAAAACACTTTAATGTCTACAATCATTTAATACAATGAAAGCAAAATAATATCGAGCTGTACGCTTGTCTAACAAAATAACACTTAATCGTTATATTCATTCGTACAAGTCGCTTTCTAAATAAACTGATTTAAATATCCCACTGCCTCAGGGTTATATTGTTACATAGCAAGTCACGCTATTCTAGAATAGCGGTGAACAAAGATAGAACATTCTAGTAAATTCTACCATTCGGTGCGAGTCTGGAATACAGTAGAATTTTGTCTGCATCATACGTAGCGCGACCAGTCTAAAAATATGTTACATTAAATTACATAATTAGTAAATCTTGGAGGACGGATAATTCGACCTATTTTAGTTGTTACAGGAGTTTTATTGTTGATAGTGGAAGAATTCCCTAGATAGATAATTGGTATACCAGTCCCTCCCTCACAATTGCCTTGGTAAAGAAAACACATTTGGTTGGCACGCTACGTTCCAATGGGAAAAATAATCCATCAAATGTTATAAAGGCTACATTATTGAAAGGATGATATATGTATATCGCGACAAAATGAAGAAAAGATAGTAGTACTTAAGTGGAAGGGTAAGAGAGATGATTTAATGATGAGTACGAAGCCTGATGAGTAAAGCCCGGATTTTTAGGAACTTAAAAAACTGAATTAGGCAGGCAAATAGGCAGTTAATGTCTAAGAAATAGGCACACTTTTAGGCAACCTAAAAAAATCTAGGCGTTTAATAATTTCTCCTCTTTCGTCGTTTTATAACAAAAAGAAAATAAATGTATTGTTTACATTTTCAAAGCCCGAGGCTCTTTTTGTAATTTGCGACTGCGAGTTGACGACATCTGTGCGAGTCCCCTTTTTGGTCCCACTCATTTAAGTCACTGGGGTGACTTAAGTTGCCTATCTTCAAGAGATTGCGAGGTGTTTTTGTTCTGGCTTCGCCCCCTTGCGCGACTAAGATTCTCACTCACTCAGTGTCTTTATCGCATAGCTTATTTATGTTAACCTATCGCAATGGTTACTTATCGTAACAAGAGTCAGTATTTTGACTAAAGTTTGTCGCTTGAGCCCCTTATCGCCCAACATTGTTGCCTTTGGTATTTTATAGAATCTTCAGGACTCCTAACTGTTTTTCTATTTACTGCTTGCCAAGCATTCTTAGTAGTTGATAAACTTCTTGTGTTTTCTTTTTACCTCGGCGAGCAGAGCGATTAATGTATGTCTTTACGTCTTACGTTTCGATATTCAGGCGCACGTAGCAAAACACCGTTCAAATATAAATGAGGTATTTGCCTCAGACAACAATTTTTTTGTGATATATTGATAAACAAACAAATGTACAAAATGGATTACATTTATTCAAATTCATTCAAATCTTTTTTTATACAGGGATGGGCAAAAGTCTGGAACCATGCTAATATCGTCTGTACCGTTAGTTCAATTTTTGTGAAAATTTGCATTAATATACAAGACTTCCTGGCGGATATGATTAGTAAATACTTGTTCGACTGAGACTTCCGGTTTAACCGGAAATGATATCAACTTTTGTTTTTTAAATAGAACACCCTATATATTTTTTAATGTTTCGAAAGAGCTTTCTCTCAGAAATTCAATGATATAAAAAATTGATTCCTGCGATATTAAACTACCACAAAAGGAATTTTTTTAATTTTTCTCTAGGTATTTTTTTATCATGTGAGCCATGAAACATAACTGGAAAATAGAAACTAAAATTGAATAATATTGACAGAGTCAATGTTAATTAACTCAATATGGCTTAATTAATAGAAAAAGAGCGAATACAAATACTGATGATGATGATTGGTTTTGGTGACCGTATAAGAACACAACAAGAAGTTTACAATCTGTTTAATAACTTGCATCCAGATCGCAACCCTATATCTCGAAGAGTTGTAAGCAAGACTCTGAGAAGATACTCTCGAAACCGATCTGCGACTTACATCATGATTTGACGCCATAACTGTGGTTGATGTTTGACGTAATTGTTCCAATTCGAGAGCAATATCCTCAGCAACAGTGTTATTCATTGTTGCAGTATTCGATCGTCCGCTTTTACTTAAATTTCTAACACTTCCTGTTAAATTATATCTTCTCTGAGTCTTACTTACAACACTTCAAGATATAGGGTTGCGATCTGGATGCAAGTTATTAAACAGATTGTAAACTTTGTGCTGTGTTCTTATGCGGTCACCAAAACCAATCATCAATGAGTATTTTTAGTCACACTTTTTCTGTTAATTGAGTCATGTTGAGTTAATTAACATTGACTCTCACAATATTTTTCAATTTTAGTTTCTATTTTGTAGTTTTATTTCAAGGTTCACATGATGAAAAATATTTACAGAAAAATTTAAAAAATTCCTTTTGTGGTAGTTTAACATCGCAGGAATTAAATCTTTATATCATTGAATTCCTGAGAGAGAACTCTTTCGAAACCTTAAAAAATATGCAGAGTGTTCCATTTAAAAAACAAAAGTTGATATCATTTCCGGTTAAACCGGAAGTCTCAGTCGAACGAGTATTTGCTAATCAGATCCGCCAGGAAGTCTTGTATATTAATGCAAATTTTCACAAAAATTGAACTAACGGTACAGACGATAATTAGCTTGGTTCCAGACTTTTGCCCATCCCTGTATATAAAAATAGACATGCTATAAGTGCTACCAAAATACTTACGTAAATTCTTTGCGACAGAATTTTTATTCAGCAGTATCAGTAAGACAACATACATCAAATTGAGACGAGCCATTGCGAATATAACTAAACCTTGATACGATTATTGTCATTTTATATACCAGTGAAAACTAAGAAACTAACGATGTAATTAACCAATAATTACGACTTTTATGTGCTTCTATTTACCTAATTGTTTGTTTTCGTTTATTATTATTTAAAAAAGTAATGATTCATTCGAGTAAACATTATGCAAATTTATAGTTAATGGATATAACTTCTAAAACACTTTGTTAAAAAAAGAAGTTAGAACATGCTCTGTAAAACTGATAATTGCAATAGTAATGGGTGTATGTATACCATTAGTTTTTTTAACTTTCAACATACAATGTAAATATTCCTATGTATTAAATTAAAAAAAACGAGTAAATGCATTGCAAGTGTATACCGGTTACCTAAAAGAAAACGAGTTTCAGTAAAGTAATTTTAAGATTTTTTTTGTTAACAAAATCACTGTAATAAATGTTCTCCTTCACGTTTTAAACAATATGCTAAGCAATTATCTTGTACTTACAAAATTTTTCTTAAAATTTCGGGATTTAAATCATGACATTTCATAATTGACAGCACATTTATTTCGTTGAAGATTGCTAGAAGATTGCCTCCGTATCCTGTAATGCATTGACATGTTTTTTTTAAAAACTGAACACAGGAATTTACGTAAATAGGTATACTGGGTCGGTAGGGTGACAGTTCCAAGGCCACGCGCGCTCCGGATGGATCGTGTCCATCCTGAGCGACCAAAGATTAGGGTGGGGGTTCGTTGAGGGTGTGTGATTGATCTGAAGAAGTAGTGGTCGTCGGCAGGGACCTGGTGGGGGGCTGAAGAAGTAGGTATCGCTGTGAAGAGGTGTCGACGACGGACCTGGTGGAGCTGAAGAAGTGGGCCGTGAAGAGGTGGTCGACGACGATGACTAGGGAGGGGGTTAAGGGTGTGTCTTACGTGTTTCAACGTGTTGCGCAACCAAGACGTGACTTTAGGATAAATAAAGCTGTGTTATTCCCGAAAAGTAAATAAAACAAACAATCAATAAGATTTATAATTTTAGACGCATTATTTTGTCTTACTTGTGCAGATTTCCAATTAAATCAGCCCATCACAAATAATATTATGTTGTTGTTTTAAAAACGTTGATTAAATATTTAGTAATCAGAGGTGGCGCGGTTCAGTTTATTTATTATTATAGGAATATAAACATTTTAGAAGTTTAGTCTTTAGTAAAATCCCTGCGAGAGGGCGATGACCGGAGGGATGGGTGTGTCTAACGTGTTTCAACGTGTTGTGTGTGATTGCGCAACCAGGACGTGACTATATGATAAATAAAGCTCTCCCAACTGAGCTATTCCCGAGAAGTAAATAAAACAAACAATCAATAAGATTTATAATTTTAAACGCATTATTTTGTCTTACTTGCGCGGATTTCCAATTCAAACAGCTCATCACAAATAATATTATGTTGTTGTTTTAAAAACGTTGATTAAATGTTTAGTAATCAGAGGTGGTGCGGTTCAGTTAATTTATTATTATAGAAATATAAACATTTTAGAAGTTTAGTCTCTAGTAAGATCCCTGCGATGTAAATTAAAAAAAATGATGTCACAGACTGCATAAAAAGGCCAGTCAACATGATTACCTAACAGTTTAATAGTTTTATACTTGTGCATTGTGTGTGAAATAAAACGTGAGTAAATTTTTTGTTATACATTTCAATCAAATTAAGAAGAATTTTTTTGTTTTTAGATGGATTTAGGAAAGCTAAATAAAGTTTCCCTTTTAGAAACTAAAGAAATAGTGAAGCTTGCTGAATTACCTGTAAATGTGCCACAGCCGATATACGAGGCACAAATAATAAAAACTAAATTTGGAGAAACTGTTTTATTAGAATTCACAGGTAAAATCACATATTAGACTTTGCGATAGAGCTATTAAGCATTCTGATTTATCTGTAGGAGTAATACGGAAATTGCAAACCAATTTAGGACATTTGAAAAGGTTTAAAAATCTCATTGAAAAACAAATTTATATCGGAGCCGGAACTGGGGAATCATTACGTAGTAATCGAGTAAAATGGGAGGAATTAGTGACAGGTTTTAAGGGTAGGGTTCGCACTGGGATAATTATTAATTTAAATCATAAAGATTTAAACCAATTTTTCGATGATGCGTTTAACCTTTTCAAAAGTAGACTTAGAAATTCTTTAAAAAAAACGCTCATGCTTAAAGTAAATACTTGTTTTTATGGTGAATTTCTTAGAAAATCGGAGGATGAGGAAATAATTGAAAAAAGTATTTTAACACCAAAAGTAAAATCATTGATGCAGGGATAGATTTAAGTCAATGGTTTGAGGTTAATGTAAAAGATGATATTTTTAACGCTTTATCCGAATTTTCAGTCAGGAAGTGGGTGGACTTTAGATAAAATTATTAGTTTAAAAGTTAATATGAATAAATATGAAGTGGGGAACGATATCTCATCCTACATTAGACTACCGGAAAAAGTTGAAAAAAGCTGGCTTGTATTAATTTTAAAAATATGTACGACGAGGTGTGTTTCATTGGGCTATAGTTAGTGTTCTTTTTCCTGTAAATGTAAAATTAAATCCAAATCGAATTTCTTCATATCTTCATTACGCTGATGTGCTAAATGTAAAAGAAATTGAATTTCCTATGACATTACCACAAATTCCTAAATTTGAAAAAAATAATACTATCTCTGTTAATGTATTTGGGTTGGAAATGGACTCAAAATCAAATTTTTCTGTTGTTCTAGTCCGTGTAACTAAACGAAAATTAGAAAAACTTGTAAATCTATTAATTGTTCAAGATATTTATTTTCCAAAAGTAAACGAATTTGAACCGATATCGGATGATGATGATGACCTGGAAGTAGAAATAAAGTATTATTGCTACATAGATATATCTACAAAGATATATCTAGGCTATTAACTAATCAGCTTTCTAAAAAGAATCATAAAATATATTTCTGCGATAGATGTCTAAATTATTTCAGTTCGGAGGATAAGTTAAACGAGCATGTTGTGTATTGTGAAAAACTTAATGACTGTAAAATTGAGTTTTCCAGAGAACGATTTGTTAAATTTAAAAATTTCGTTTACAAAGAAAAAGTTCCGTTTATTATTTATGCAGATTTCGGCCATTTAATGATGATAACCATTGTAAAACGAGTAGATATCAGAAACACATAGCATACAGTGCAGGGTATTTTTTTAAATGCAGCTATAATCAAGACTGGTCGTATTATAAAACTGCTGGAGGTTTAGATTGTATATCTTGGTTCATGGAGCAATTAAGCAAAGTTGCACAATTTGTCTCTTCCAAGTTAAATCACGTAGAGCCCATGAATGTTGAAGTTAGTTTACGAGATGCTAGTAAAACTTGTCATATTTGCGCAGAGGAGTTTAAGGAAACACAAAATTATTAGGGACCACTGCTATCTCTCTGGAAACTTCAGAGGTTTTGCTCACAATAAATGTAATTTAAATTACAAAAAATCCTTTGTAATTCCAGTGGTGTTTCACAACCTCGGGGCTATGACGCACATTTTGTAATCAGAGAGCTTGCGCAGACTTATCATATTACTTTATTACCTGAGAATAAGGAAAAATACATTAGTTTCACAGTTCACGATGATAAAACTAAATTAAGATTTAAAACTAAAAACTAGCTTTTACACGATTCCAGGGTATATGTATGGAACTGTACGCTTAAATATACAGGGTGTGGACTCGAAACAATTCAAGATGTTGATATGCTAATGTTCATAGAACGCGGTGGGATAAGTCAATGTTGTAATGGGTTTTCTCAGGTAAACAATAAGTATTTAGAAAATTATGATAGTAACAAACCCTCAACATACCTTACGTATTTTGATGTAAATAATTTATATAGTTGGGCTATGAGTCAACTTCTTCCATATGGGGGATTTGAATGGACGGATAACAACATTGATGTTACTACTGTCCCCGATGACGCTGAAACTGGTTACATCTTAGATGTTGATTTAGAATATCCGGAAAATTTACACGACTTGGATAAAGATTTACCTTTCTGTGCTGAACATAGAAAACCTCCAAATTCAAAATTATCTAAATTAATGACCACTCTGTTTTCTAAAGAAAATAACGTTATTCACTATAGAAATCTTAAGCAAGTTCTGCAGCATGGTTTACGATTAATTCACATAAATAAAGTTGTAAAATTTAAACAGTCCCCACGGTTGAAATCCTACATAGACTTAAACACATCATTAAGAACTTTGAGAAAACAATGCAGAATGTCCGAAAACATCGAATCGTGAAAATCGTTCGCAGCTGGCACGGTCGTTATAGAGCTAAAAATTTGATTTCAAGTCCTAATTTCCAGAACAGATCCATTTTCAGCGATGATCTTATGGCAATAGAAATGAAAAATCATGCATTATATTCGATAAACCTCTGTATATCGGAATGGCTATCCTAGATATTTCTAAAACTTGCGTGTATGAATTTCACTATGATTACATGTTAACGAAATTCCCTGTGGAAAAATGTAAGCTTTTGTACACTGATACAGACAGTCTCGTGTACGGACTTCAGTGTAATGACGTATACGAAGAGGTTATTAAAAAAGACATTCATAAATTTGATACTAGTGATTACCCTCAAGACAATCGTTGGAATATTCCATTAGTAAACAAAAAAATACCTGGTCTAATGAAGGATGAGAACAACAGCAAGTTAATGACTCACTTTATTGGGTTACGTTCTAAACAGTACACCTATAGAGTTAAAGAAGTTAAAAAAGCGAAAGTGTAAAGTCTAATGTGGTGAAAAATAAAATTACCTTTGATGATTACCTCAACTGTCTGGAGAAATTTGCGAAGAAAAATCCTCAGGAAGTGTGCTTACTACACAAAACTCAGCGCTGTATACAATCGAAATTACATGAAGTATACAGCGTTCAGCAAACAAAAATTGCTCTTAATCCTTTAGATGATAAGCGGTGCATTCTTCCTGAGGCTCACGATACTCTCCCGTGGGGTCACTATTCAATCATGGACTCCTCCTAATTCCATCACCGAGATTTTTTAAAAACATTGTTTATTATATGTATTTTAATTGTAATTATTTATATACTATATATTTTAATCGTATTATTTATATTTTCTTTTATTATATGTATTGAAATAATTTAATGATTTTCTATTTCAAACCTAACCTAAAAATAAAAAGGACAAAAAGATTCTATTGATATTTTTATTTAAGCACTTGATAAAAACATTTTTCTATCTAAGTCATTCATAACCTTATTTAACATTCACGCATACAGTATGTCTGAATATTACAAGGATACAAGTCACATAAACTTAACATAACAGTATATGGAGTCAATTCACAAATATTAGATTCGCTTAGAATATTATTAGTTACATTTAAAAAGTTATTATAGTAATTTTCAAATCTTAAACTATGTAATAAATCCATATGAGATGATACAAGTTTGTTAATATTTATAAACTTGCGTACAGTATTTCCAGATAAATAAAATGTACAGGAACCATCAGTCACTTTCAGCATCTTATTACCAATAAATGGTGATTTTATTAGTGTATAATTGGAAAACTGAACTTCAACCTTGTAAATATTTAAAGACTTTAAAATCACCAAGATATCTTCAATATTTTGCTCTATAAATTAAGCTATCTTCCTTTTCTTGTTCGTCTTCTTTTGATTCCCTCACAGCATCAAAGTAATCTGCGATAAATTGTTGAAGGTAAGTAATGAAATCATTCCAGTCTTCTCTTCTGAAAGAAATATTGTCAGGTTTCGAAAAACACTCCATGTACTTTCATTAGTATCCTCACCGCTGCACAGTGGATCAGACTCCGCTAATGCTGGACAAAATTATATATTGTAAAATTTTCGTCTTATCTACATAATTATTATTTTAATTAAAAAAAGAAACTAGTAACTGCAACTAGAAATTAATCATATTCACATGAAATTTTTATTTTTCACCATCTGCAATATCGGAATTACTCATTTCATCTAATTCTTTAAGTGTAGCTAATAATTTTAATACTTCTGACAGAAATTATTTTAAAAATGATGGTAGATATTATTTTAAAAATATGCGTCTAATAATGTTTTACTGCAAATACATGAAGAAAACCAAACAATGACCTTTGTATTTGTAGAACTGCAGAATATAACACATATTCTGAAGTTTCGCATGGAAGTTGGAATACCTTTTCGAATAGCACATATTAGCAGCCAATTTTTTCACATACTGAAACGTTCGCTAAAATTGTTTTCAAAACAATTTCGAGTGTTGCATGTTGCATTAAAATAACAAGCACATGTCCGTATTTTGGTATCTTCTGCAAGCGATAAGGCAGATACAGGGTGACGCGTCGTCCGGGCTCGAGTGGCTTGGGACCACACACAAAAAAAAACGCATAAACAAATAATCTTAACATATAGCTGGTGCTTTCTAAAATTTTCGTACATGCACACACACCATAAAACAAAGCTATGTGACGGTTTAAATTGTTTTCTTGAATCTGTATACATTCCGTCTCTTTAAAATCGTAGATAAATGGCCCCAGGCGCTTGAAGATATCAAGTTACTGAGCGAGTTGAGACCTTTTCGCTGAAGCCTGTGTCTGTTCAGTTAGTCAACAAATAATGTAAAAATGTCAGCGTTTACACTGGAATATTAAAATTTATAGGTGCTTCATTTGCGCCAGGCGACAGCGAGTTTCTGCTGATAAGTTAATGCAAAGTGTCTGTTGATGCATTTTGGAAATCTGTGAGGGGCGTGCGTGTGAAAATAAATACTACGACCATGATTGGTCGAGGTGATTTCAGAATTCTGCTGCAAGTCCGACGGGGTGGTTTTTGATTGTTTTCGTGGTAAGAGATAACACGGAAAAACGGTAGTTAGCATGAAGGCTCTAGCGGGAACGGTCGAATTCAATTCTAATTGGTCTTAATTGTGTTTGTCCTTAGGCGCTTGTAGTCCTTTAGTCAAATTTGTATCTTTATATAACTCGGTTGCTTGTTAAATCATTTATTCGGGCACGATGAAGTTTAGTGAAACAGAGCAATTAAAATAACACACCGCGCGCCGCGAGTGCCGCGAGTGATTAAAAAGCAGTTTTGATAAGTGCGCTAATGTCACGCATTAACGCGTATTGGTAAATTTGCATGTATTTGTATTTTCTCCATCGCATCCTTTGTGGCATAAATAAAGCGAGGATAAATTACATTGTATTAATTAGTTGTTGAAGGATCCAGTAAAATTCATTATTATCATTACATTTAGACAACTTTAATCAAACTATTTTTATTTACTGACTGCGAGTATCAAACGCATTAGTGATTTTCATATTTACAAGCTTTGATTGGTCAGCGTTCGTAACTTGTAGCCAAGTTCGTTAATTTAATTAATCAACGGCAGTTTGTCATTCCCTACATCTACTTGGGACTTTCCATACAGTGTACGTTAGAGACCATCACAATCATAGGGGATCTCTCTCAAGCAAATTATAATCCAGACAATTGGTTATACATTCCTGACAATTTTCTTGACCAAGGTTTTCACACCCTGTATATGTGGGAGGGTCAACCTGTTGTCTTGGCTGTGAGATTTACAGGTAAATGATAAGCGACTGCCTTGAGACTGTAAGGTCAAAAACACCCATAGTGTAGTACCAGGAAAAACAGTCGAAGGGACCTTGCGCAATTGGGGGTTAGATAGGTTTAGCCGACGGAAAACGACGAAGAGAGAGATTTGTAAAAAGGTGCCAAGGGCCACTCTCTCAAGGCGATCGGAAGTAGCTGGGAAAGTCCCCTACCCATCGACCTGAATTAATTAGGTTAATTAGAGAAGGAGTTACTCCAATACCTCCCCAAGGGGGAGTCCTTGAAAAACTGGTGATTGCTTTTGGTTTACCTGCAGATTGAGCGCTAAGGCGGCAGGAATCACATACTTTGCCAAAGCATCTGACTAATGCATTAATTAACTCCATTGATTAAGTACACTGTCGTCCCACCAAGACACTTTGGGCGTTGGTTTATTAAATCGAACAAGTCTTTGAATACCAGCAGAGTTACAGACGCTGTACTAAGACTCTAACTTTGAAACTCAATTAATTACTGATAAATCAGGAGTGGAACGCCCCAATAAAAACATCGGTGTAACATTATACCACCAACAGTGTGAATCGGAGGAATTTAGATCGCGCCGATAACCGAAGGCGAAAACTACTACGAAAGTCACACTGTATTTTTGAAAATCGCCTCCTTTTTGATTAATTGTATTATTTCAAACAATCAGGGTTTTACGCTCAATTTCTCTGATTCTACAGAAGAGAGAAGCGGAGTTCCTCCCTTATCAATTTTATTACAATAAATAATTAATTAAATTTAATTGTTGCATTTCATTTTAAATTATCCGCTCCTTGTTCATTCAAGAGTTCCACTGCTTTTATTATTGTTCACTTGTCAATAATTACGTCTAATTAGACGGGCGCGTTACAATACATTACTTAAGATTACAAGCTATGCCATATGTGAAAAGTACAGTTGGATCTAGTCGGTTTAATTGTGTACGTCTATAATTCGAACAAGACCACATTTTATTTTATGTAAGAATTAAGGTAATTTAAATGTGCATAAATAATATCTCACAGTAAATATTAAAATTTTAGTTACATCTTCTGCACTTACTTTTATTAGTTTCTTCCATTTGTAATGCATTAAGCAACTTAACAAAATAATTGAATCAATAACAAAATTAAACATACAAGCAGTTCTTTTAGAAACCTTCTCGTTTGATAACTGCAATTACGTACGCTCTCTTTGTTATTTCCTACTGCAGATATAACTCGCTTATTTGTCATAAACGTATACTGTCATAAGCCTCGGAATATTTTGTTAATTTTACGGCTATTTTACAGTGTTTTATTTCATTCGATTATTTTGAATTTTGACCAGCTTTGGCAGAATCTGACCCACTGTGCACTGGTACATAACCTCTTGCAGCACTAAGTCCAGTAATTATTTTATAATTAGAATGGGTTACGTAAAAAACGTTTTCACAGATATAACGTTCCTCATTCTGTATTGCCTCTCGATATATTTCACTCATTCTGTCAATTTCTTGCCAATAACCAGAATCTTCTGAAGAGGGTGAGCTGAGTGTAAAATCTTCTGTAGAAGGTGAGCTGGGTGTAAAATCTTCTGAAGAGGGTGAGCTGGGTGTAAGTGAAGCCATGGTCATAATCAATCAACTTAACACTTGAAGAGGTTAACAAATACTAATAAATAACTTTAGCTCTAGCTTCCTTTTATACCTAAGCTTTAAGCAAAAAATATAATATTAGTCATCCATTTACTTCAAAAAGGCCTCCCCTCCCCTTCTCCAATTCATATAAATGTGTGCGAATTTCCATAATTAACATAATTTTAGAGAGATTTTGTGCAAATCGGTTTTGATTACGGCTGATTCCTCGAGCAGGCTCTGTACAGCTGTTTCAGGCCTAGATGGGCCTTCGTCAGCAGAACCGTAGCTCGAGAATTCCACTGCAAACCAAACCGATCTGTCCTAGGTTATTCGCCATTGTGATGTGAAAGTAATGAACATTTTAACTAGGCCTGAAACAGCTGTACAGAACCTGCTCGAGGAATCCGCTGTAATCAAAACCGATTTGAACAAATTTTTTTAAAATTCTCATATGCTTTGACAGCAAGCATGGCTGTCTTGCCGAACTGGCTTCAATTTGTCAATCCTACTGCAATGTCAGGTCAAAAAGCTATCGAAAGATGTCGCTACTTAAAATGTTCATAACATTTATAGAATATTAACGCAATCAATCCAGCTGTTATGGGATACATCTAGACCTAACCATCGTATGTAAACTTGTTTCCCTCTTCTACGTAACACCTTTTCAACGAGATACACATCGAGATTTTGCGTTTTCTGGAGTTCTTCTTCGTAGAATCCTTCACTAATAGGTCTACCATTCATGTCTTCCAGTAAATAAGTTGTAGGATTAGTAATTCGAACTTTTGCTCTTTTAAACAACTCTGTTGTCCAATTAGGTGTGTATTCCTTGCTAAACACATGTTTATTCTTACTGATTCGTACAATGTCGCCAACCTTGTACCGTTGCGGTGCTGCCAACTTAATCCAATGTGATTTTAGGCTGAACTTAAAATTTGTTTTTCGTTACTTTTATTTACATCGCAGGGCTTCATTCCAATTGTTCGATGACATTGATTACACTGTGTTACAAAAAAAGAAAATCTGGATATACTTTTTATGCCATATAGAGTAAGTTGTAGATTTGGTTGAGTAATAAATTTTGGCATATATGAAATGTCCCATACACCCATAAAAACTGATGCTATGGTCAAAAAACCATTTTTCGGTACATGCGTGCACTTAGAAAATTATAACTTCGCTTTTCCATCACCGATTTTAGATTGCGACATTGCGTTGAAAAGAGAAATAATATACCTTTCCAACGTTACATAAAAATTGAAAATTGGTTAAAAAATGGCGGAGTTCTACTAGTAGATATTGTAAATTTTTACCATTTTTGCACATTTTTCCATATTCATCGGCAAATTCTGAAAACTTTCTTTTTTTTTGTCAGCAAAGACAAAAACAAAATGTTGACAGTTATCGTCATTTGTTTGCCTATGAGGAAGTACTTATAGACACTACACTATTTACCGTAAAACAGATATCATTTATTCAGCAACTGTTTATTGCGTCATTTCATGTTAAGAATTTATTTATTTCTTTTTATTTTTTTCTGTTGTTTTGAAGAATAAATGTTTATTGCAGCATATCATTGAACGCAGAAAAAAAGTTCTTTCGAAATTTATTACAGTAATTATACCATTGTATTTAAAAAAACAAAAGTTGACAGCTGTCATGCAGCTGTTTTAAATACATTAAAGACGCAAGGTATGGTAAATTGTAGAGTTTTTTCTGCCATTTCATTTGATTTTTTGATCACCCAAATACGACAATAAACACCGACGCTATTCGCGTAGACGTTTTTTTGGACACAGCCTGTATAGTGCCAGTTAGTGGTATGAGCCTGAATATGTTTGTACGAGTTGCTCACTAGCATTGCAAAGGAAATAAAAAAAAATAAATGTGCCTTGCAGGCCATTTTCTGTTCCAATGATGTGCCATCGTCCATTGTATCATAAGTCGGAGGATTGCTATCTCTGTCAAACAAACATTGAAGGCCATCATTACAAAACACGTAAAAATATAAAATATGCTGATGTTGCCACTGTGACGAAACCTATCCCGTTCGATGATACAGTTCAGCAAACTCGAAAATATGAGGAATCGTCTGATGGATTTTCTTCTGATCAGAGAACAGAGTCAGAGTTTGTTCCATCCGAATCATATCTAATGGAACGACATACAATTTCGAATGCTGATTTTCACGATCTTGTTCGTGACTTAAAATTGTCACACAGACAAACAGAAATGCTCGGCTCACGACTAAAACAATGGAATCTAGTGGCAAATGATTTCAGAATTACATTTGGCAGAAACGAACAGCGAATGCTTTTAATCAAAATTTCAAAGTTTATGATACAGTCTTTTTCTTTTGGTTTTCCCCTTTTGTCAAATGTGTTTCCTAATTTGTCAAATGACTTTCCAATCCATTCAAAGCATAGTAGGCCTGTGGATTGGAAAGTCATTTGACAAATTCGGAAACATAATTGACAAAAGGGGAAAACCAAAAGAAAAAGGCTGTAATAACGATAACTTTGTGTTTTGCACAGATGTGGTGCAATTATTTGCTTCTCTTAACCATACACATAAACCGAATGAAAGGCGGCTATTTATAGACGGATCATGTAAAAGTAGGTATTACACTTTTTATTTATTTAATTTTCCTGATTCATTATTATATAGGCTTGAAAGCAGTGTTGCTGCACAATGAAAATAAATTTCCGTCAGTTCCATTAGCATATGCCACTGACATGAAAGAGACATATTGCACAATGGAGAAAATACTTCATGTCATTGATTACAAAACATGTAAATGGAAAATTGTCGGTGATCTAAAAGTATTGGCAATTCTCTTTGGAATGCAAGGTGGCTATACAAAGCACCCATGCTACCTTTGTGAATGGGATAGTCGTGCTGGGAATCAGTATCAATGCAGTGACTGGCCATTACATACATTATTCCAAATTGGCAAGAAAAGTGTCGTGAATATTCCATTGGTGCAGGCTGAAAATGTCATCTTGCCCCCATTGCATTTAAAACTTGGTTATATAAAACAATTCGTTAAAAAATTAGACAATAATAGTGAAGCATTCCATCACCTTAAAGCAGTATTCCCAAAATTGAGCGAAGTGAAGATAAAAGAAGGTATTAGATATTTTATTTTGTTAACAGCAATTAGTATTTCACTTCAGTGTTTTAATTTGTTAGGTATATTTATTGGGCCCCAAATTCGGAAGCTTATGCGAAGTATTGAATTTGAAAACAAATTAAATTTGAAAACAAATTAAATATTGTAGAAAGGCAAGCTTGGAACAGTTTTATAGCATTGTGTGACAATTTCCTAGGCAACACCAGAAGCGCCGACTGTGTGAATGTCGTCAATAAATTTTTGAGCGCTTACAGCGATATGGGCCGCAATATGTCATTAAAAATTCATTTTTTACGTGCCCATTTGGAATTCTTCCCAAGTAATCTGGGTCAGTTCAGCGACGAACAAGGGGAACGATTCCATCAGGAGATTGCAGAAATTGAAAAACGTTTTTAAGGAAAGAACAAAATCAGTATGCTTTCTGAATACTGCTGGTCTCTAAAGCAAGACACTGATGATACATCTTATAAAAGTAAAAGATCAGCTAAACATTTCTAAATTATATTTTAGTAAAATAGTCATTATCAATCAAAAAAGTTAATTTAATACAAAAATAGTAGAATATTTTTTATATTTTATTTTTCAAATTTTATTCAAAACTCAATATCTCAGTGATATCTTAACGGATTTGAATGATCTTAGGTTCGTTGAACGTACAATTGTGCATAATTTTAGATGAAAGTAACAGCAAAAATCCAATAAAGCAAAATTTTTCACATAATGGTCAATAAATGTGGAAAAATGTGAAAAATGGTAAAAATTCCAAATATTTATATGTGGAACTTTTCTATTTTTTTACCAATTTTCAATTTTTATATGACATTGGAAAGGTACATTATTTCTCCTTTAAACACAATGTTACATTCAAAAATCGGTAAAAAAAGGAAGTTATAAATTTGTAAATACATGCATGTACTGAAAAGCGGTTTTTTGACCATAACATCATTTTTTATGGGTGTATGGAACATTTCTTACATACCAAAGTTCATTACTCGACCAGATCTACAAACTACACTACGTAACATCAAAAGTATTTTTTCACTGTTACACCGTGTTATTATACTCTTTGACGAGCTCTGAAAGTATATCCATCCACCTGTATGAACTTTTTAAACTAAAATACTTGTATAATCTCTCCTTTAATGTTCTTATGACCCTATCAACTATAGAGGCTTTTTTCACGGTATATAATAATAATAATAAATTGTCTTTATTGCACTCTCAAGACATAATTACATTAGATAACAATAAATGATATACTTAGCGAGAGTACAAACACAAGTTGAGATTCAGAATTGTAGGAAAATCCTACTCTGTTCTACCATCTAAACCTTGAAATACCAAAAGTTAACGAATAAAATAAATTAAATGCCTAAAACTAACTCGGAAACTTAACTTGATGTAAATAGAAAATGAAAGAGAAAAAAAATAACATTATTGAACTTGAAAATTGAACTTAAAATTAGCTTCGAACTTAAACTTAAACTTGAACTTAAAAGGTAAGCTTCAGTGATGTTGGGCATACTGATATTTCTAAACGAAAAAGAACAGAGAAATAAGCACATTGCTCCGAGGAATAGCAGTTGTTTTATTTATTTTTTTATTTTAATTGAGTGGCATTTTGTTTATGGAGTAGCAACTGACGCAGCTTAGTTTTAAACAAAGACAAGGAGAGATGTTTGAAGTGGTCAGGTAGATTATTATATTTACAATAAATCAGAAAGGAAAAAGATCTTTCAAAGAGTATCGTAACATGAGCCGGGGGTGAAATGAGACCCCTATATCTTGTAGTAATGTTATGTATATCCGAACGGAACCTAATCTTATTATACAGATAGGGGGGGGGGTGTTGAAGAGTTATAATTTTGTGATAAAGGCAGAGAGTAAGAAGTTCTCTGCGATTATCCATAGCCAACCGATTAGCATCAAGGAGCTTATGCGAGATATGTTCAAATTTTCTGATGCCGTATATGAATCTCAGGCAGGCATTCTGTAATTTTGAATACGATTGCAAGTTGTACTATCAATGGAGGCATGATAAATAGGTGCGCAGTATGCAAACTGTGACAGAATAAGAGCCTCAATTCTATGCTTAGGTAAAATCTATGTGGGTACAAATTTTTTAGACTGACGTAGGCATTATTAACGTATTTAGTGATCTGTTCCCTGTACCTAAAAGAACCAACAAATATTAACCCAAGGCTTCTAGCTTTAGCCACGACAGTAATTTTAATATTATTGATACTAATATTCAAAACTTTCAGAAGAGAGTCACAAGTAGCCTTGTTTCCAAAAAGAAGAACTGCTGATTTATCAGGGTTAATATGTAAGCAGTGGTTGAGAGAAACATTATTCAAACTATTTAGGTCAGCATTAATTTTTGATTGTGCTAGCTGCCAATAAACAGGCATGAAACTAAGATAGATTTGACAGTCATCAGCATACATGTGAGATTTACAATGATCTATGTGCTCCGTAAACTTCGAGGTATAAATTGTAAATAAGGTAGGGCCCAATATAGACTCTCGAGGGACACCTTGCGAGACAGTCAGCGGTTTAGAGAGTGAAAGATCTAACTTGACAATTTGTGTCCTATCCTGAAGGTAATTGCTAATCAGAGACACGGCATTAGTACTGAGGCCAATATGAGACAATAAAGAAGTAAGAGTTAGATGATCAACGGTGTCGAAAGCTTTACTATAGTCTAGTAATACAAGCGCAGTGATTTTACCGTGATCACATGAATCTAAAATATCATCAGTGTTGTTGTCCAACTGAAACCTGGTCGAAAACCAAATTGATTAGGAGATAGTATTTGAAATTCATTCAGGAAAGTTATTAATTGTTTAATAATTTTTTCAAATAATTTGGACAGCACTGGAAGTAAACTAATGGGACGTAGGTCCTTGTACTGAGCAGGTTGCTTTATTTTGGGTATAGGACGTACAAGAGCTAATTTCCAGACTGTAGGAAAAGTGCAGTCAACAATACATGAGTTAAAAATATGGGTGATGTAAGGGGTTATACATAGGAGATACAACCTAATCATATTGATGTCGATTCCATCATAGCCAGCAGCATTTGATTTAAACTGATAAATTAGTATAAACACATGTTCGGCATCAATGGGCAAAAAGTTAAAATTCAAATTATCCTCATTCGAATCATAAATGTAAGGAGTATGTTGACTATTAGATTTGGAGACGCAGTTAATGTAGTAACTATTAATAGCATCAACATTACTTAAATGAGCAGGGACACATTCGTGCTTTTTACTAAGATTTAATGAATTCAAATCTCTCCACAAGGCTTTACTATCAGAGTCCTTGGAAATAAAATTAAAATAAGCTTTGCGTTCAATTCTATAAGTAATTGTAGTGAGATTCCTTAAAGATTTATAAAGTCCCAGTGTGCCTGCTGTCGTGTTTTCCTAAATTTGGCTTTCGCTTTATTTGCTGTAGTGGTTAACGTTATATTTTTTCATCAAGTTTTTAAAGTGTACGTTATAAAATTCAGTTGCTTGATCTGTATTTAAATTATTACATGCTCTCTTGCTCTCCTTAAAAATGGCATCCATTGCCTGTGTAACTTCAGGTCCACTCTTGTTTTTTATAGGTTTAGCCCATACGAATTTTGAAAAACAATCTATTACAACAATTGTGTATCTAAAATTACGGTTCTCCTTGGCATAGTTACCCATTTCGGCTAAATCTGCTTGCCACAGGTCATCTATCGCCTTTATTACTGTGCGCCTGCGCTTAATATTTCTTCGCGCCGGCCTATGTAGTTCGTTAACCAATCGAAAATTTTCGTAGGAATTCTTCATCCTACGTACAGTCGGAATCTTTGAAAATGACGCCAGACGAAAACACAAAGAGCGAACGATCTATCTCCTTTAAATCATGTGCGGTCGGTTGAGAGACGTAAAATATTATAGTAGGTATAAATCCTCCACAACGAATACTTTCGTTTAGTTTAAGAATTGCATTTGTAGCATATAATTGAAAATTTGATATTTATGGGCAAAAATTAATTTATTAAAATTGCAAGTATATTTATTCAACTTGGCATTAAACAAATATAATAATTCGAAATGGGACGACTACCTGGACAACGAGACAGTTCTACCGCAACAAGAGCTTATATTTGCGGATTGGCAGAATCCGGAATGTCAACGCGGAATATAAACGAAACAGTTGATTTATCAGTAAGTATTCTTTTGGTATTTCTCGAGATGACAGACACCATTATTATTAATATTAGTTACTAAATTACCAGAATTTTTAATCCAAAATTAAAACAAAACCAATATGCTCAGTTTTCATTCATGATTATTAATTTTAATCGAAAATCCTGATTATCTAGAAACTAATAATTTCATCCAGCCAATCGATATTTGTCCGTCGAAAGACACTGCATGTAGACGTCAGACGCTCGATTATAATTCATAATTTCGACTCGAAATCCTTTCGATTGTGTTCAGATTGATTGAAATTCACTCGATCGAGTTGTCGCACGTCATCTTCAACCAATCGAAATTATGAATTCAAATCGGGCACCTAATATTTTATAAAAGATATGCAAAGTAAATGAAGAATGGCGATAAAAAAATAATGAGGTCAAGAAGAAGGAAATTATTTACCTGAGACTCGTAGACCAGGCCGTAAAAGAGCGACCAGTCGTGCAGAAGATGAACAAATACATGATCTTATTACTCAGACTCCTTTTACATCGTCTATCAAAATTAAAGAACAGTTAAATTTAAACTTTTCGTTACCTACTATAAGAAGACGATTAAATGTAGCTGGCTTTCATGGCAGAACACCAGCTAAAAAGGTAGCATTAACACCCGAGCAGGCTGCTGTCCGGTTGCGTTTCTGTGAAGCCAACATAAACAGAAATTGGAGAAATTGTAATTTTCACTGATGAAAAAACGTTTTCATCGATATCGAGTCATTAGATTGGCCCCCAAGATCTCCGGAATTGAATCCCATAGAAAATATGTGGGGGGCTATGGTGAGAAACTGGACAAATTTTGAACTGAATAACCGAGTCAGAAATGTGAGGAACCTAAGTCATCACGTTCAAGTAGAACGTCCAACGTAAATTATACCGACTAACAAGTTTTACGATTAATTAGAGCACGTAGCGATAATAATTGTTTTAAGGTATCAGAAGATGATAAACCATAAACCATAACCAATATAGAGATAAAGGTGAAACATGTGTTTTTAAATGATGTTCTAAAACTAAATTTGCTGTCTGAAATAAATAACGATAAACCGATCTTAATACCATTTAGACAGTGGGAATTTCATGAGCTACCTGCACTAACGAATGGCGCTACAAAAGAAGTTTGGTTCGTTAAATCATGTGCTAATGTGGAAAGTCCGTGATACATTATCGTAGCATTTCAAACTAATAAAAAAGATCAGAAGAAGCAAGATGTCACCCAGTTCGATAATATTGATATATCTAATATAAAATTAGCATTAAATTACGAATATTATCCCTATGAAGATATGAAATTACATTTTAGCTCTAAAAAATATGGCGAAGCATATTATATGTATACACAGTTCCCCAAATTATTCGCTTCTAATAATAAACCAATGTTAGACTTTATGGCTTTTAGTAATCGAGCATTATTCATCATAGATTGTTCCAAGAGAAATGAATGAAACTAGAGATTGAAAGCAAAAAAGCAATCCCGCAGAATACTAAGACTTATTGTATAATCGATCGGGTGGTGGAATATTTACCTCTAAGTGGAATAATGAGAAATGCTATGTAAGAAAAGAGTTACACCATATTATTTCAGTAATAGAAGAACCATACATTGATACATACATTGGTTGTTGTTGACATTCAGGAATTTAATCTTCCCGAATTTCATCCTAAAGAAATATCGTTCATTAATGGACACCAAAATGCTGCTCACTATTTCTTAAAACCTCCAGTGCCCTACAGTACGTTAAGTCACGATATAAAGAGACAAGTGAAATATTTAGAATCTTTTCATCATGGTCTAAAATATAGCAGTGGTTATGTAAGTTACGCTGACTTGGAGGACATATTACGTATTCACCTGCTTAATGGTGTTGCTGATATGGTGTACGTAAAAGGAAATCAGAAGCAAGAATTTGTCAATAGAAAATTACGTGAACTAGGTGAAAATTCAACACCGTCATCTGTGATCAACGTAGAACATATTAATTTTTGTATCGATCAACCACCTATACCTAATTTCCTAAAAGACTCACCATATTGTTTAAATCATTTTACTAATGCTAAGTATATGTGTAGTTTAAGAAACAGTTTTAAGTTTTATGATTGGTTGTATTTAAATTTACCTAAATAAATACTTTATGATGTTACTTATTTCTCCACCCCTCCTCCTCCTCCTAATGAAACTCTTATTATACTGCCTGTTAATTTTCAGTCGTTTACCAGATATCATAGCAGTGGGATGTCATCTTCAGATAAATTAAAATTATTGTTAAAAAAACATTCTCAAAAATTACAGCAGTTACAATAAACTATAAGATTTTACGAGAAAAAAAAGCGTATGTTTTTAAGTTTTAATATTTTACATATTGACTACGACGACGACGACGATAACGGTGTATTTAGTGATAGAAGACGGTGTGGAAAATTTTTACGTGCAACGACAGCAAGAAGAATTACACCTCAAAAAATGTCACAACGCTCTGAAAATTGAGCCTTTTTACCATGTGGTCATATAGCCAATTCTATAAACAGTCGTTGTAAAGTATGTGAGTGTCGCGAAAAAGAAGAGATGGAATGTAAAATTTGTCGTACAAATGATCGAGAATTTCTGCCTTGTGGACATATTGCAAGCCGTATAGACTGTAATTTTTCACAGAAAGTCTGTATAATCAGTGGGAAAAGCTTGGAAGCTGCTGTAGTATTAGGTGATAAATAGACATTACTGATGTAAGGACCCGAAAAATGCGCAAAGAAATTTCAAAATTATTAAAATGATTCTGATTTGAAGACATTACCACCTCAGGTTTTTAAACGGAAACTAAAGTGTGTCCTACTTAGTGAGACTATGTAATTAGTGAGGGAACTCTTCAATTGAACTTTTCAATTAAACTTTCCTATTAGTTTTCTTATTCTTCTTTTAGCTTCTTCTCCTTCTTCTGCTATATTATTTTCCTTTTTCTTCTATCTCCATGCCTTCTTCACAATAATTATTGTTTTTCAATTATCTTTTTTTTTCTATCATTATTATTATTTTTATTATTATTATTACTTTTTTTTGTTAAGAGTATGCCAGGTAGAGCAGTATGCTCCTTTTGAGCTAACTGATGGCGTACCTTTTGGTTCGAGTGTGTTCAGTTATTTTATTTTATTTTAGTAGTTATTTTATTTTACTTTATATACATATTGAATGTCATCTAATTATTCGAACCAATAAACGAATTATTATTATTATTATTATTATTATTATTATTATTATATTTTTTTCCTCTTAAAATTCTACTTGATCTCAGGAGGAAATCGGACCGCAGGAAACGCATATCATTTTCATTTGTCTAGAACGTGCTTTCAAACCAGAGACAATATTAAGTTGCGGTGATAGAGTTTTTAAATTCTCATTGAGTCAGCAAAAGCCGTGCGACCAGCCTCTCTGGCAACTGACCGCGCGACTCATGGCTAAAAATGGTAAAAGCAACACGTGTACGCCATCTAGTGGAAAGCGGCCCGCCGCTAAAAGCCCGAATCAACCACGGTTTCTTTTCAAAAATTTGCTGAATCTGAAAAATATCCCACTTCGAAGTTCGAGGGTAGTGGCGAGGGCTTAAGTAGACGCGAGAAGCGAAAAAGAGTCATTTTCCGGTTCCCTTAGTTTTGTCCGCGTTAGTTTCTCGTCGAAATTTTAGTTTAATTAATTTTTGTTCTAAGTTCGGTTTTGATTTAATTTAACATTAACAAATTGCCAAAGTTTGTTATCGGTTTCGGGTAGAAAAAGGCACAAGCTTTTTTTCCGTGTAGTTTTTTTGTCAGTTATTTTAAAATAAATTCGCTCGCTAGCGAATCAATTCTCGCAAATCTAAATCGATAGTGTTTTTCCTGAGTTACGGATACGAGAAAAATCATTTAAGATTCGTCCCCGGTAAGCTCAATGTCTTTGTTGCTTAAAAAAGTTAGATACTTATTAACAAAAAGCATTTTTCTAAGTGTATTGTACCATTCCCCCTTCTTGTCGAGTTTTTGTTTTGTTTTGATATAATTTTCAGGTTGTTTTGTATTTTTTTTAATCTGTTTTATTATTTTGTTATAAAGTTCTTTATTTTGTTTTTTTTTTTCAAAATTTGTTAAATCTTTTTTTTGCCGATCTAAATTGTATGTTTTATTATTTTCGTTGAATTTCGTTTAATATAGTTTTAATTGTTAAAACTTTCGAATTTTATTTCATTCTCAAAGTAGAATTTAGAGAACCTTTTTATTAAGTGGTAAATCGAACAAGGAGAGGAGAAAGATTCAACAATTCCAAAATAGTAAGTCCGAGGGCCGAAAGGGCCAAAATTCATACCGAGTCCGAAGAGAGTGGACGGAACGACTCCTGGCTACTTTTCGGCTAATTCCAGGAACGCTACTAACAAAGGAGTCGCCTTTTGTGTCTCGATTCGGTTTGTAAAAGTTTTGGGTAATAAAGGGTGGTAAGAGTCTAAGAGGGGTATATCATAAAAAATTGGTTATATGTTGAAAAACCATTTTATCAAAATATAAATCATCCTTTCCCGTATCGCAGTTCTTACACTGATATGCTTCGGGCACATCTGCGTTAACGTCTAACGGCATTCTAACGGACAAGAACCCGACAATTAACGCGAGAAAATTAATGCCCTAAATTTTACATTGGTGGTTAAGGTCATTATTTGTCCCACATTTCGCTCCGAAGCGGCTGCAGCAGTGGTATTTTACTTGAATATTGGCAACTTTATCTTAAATGTCAAATATCACAGGAGTTCTATTCAAATATTTTAGCATTTTCCATTTCCTAACATTCAAAAATTATATTTTAAATTAGTACTTGAAATAATGAAAGAAACCTGCAATCAAAACTAAGATAGTACGTGACTAAAAACACGAGATGTCGCTGTTTTCGTGCAAAAAATGTATGTTCTGTCTTCCTCACATATATCTTTCTTTATCTATGGCAACAACTATGCGATACGTTCGCCGGCAATTCGTTTGATGTGTATCAAAAACCGCCAGCCGAGCTATCGTCTAGCGCTCAATGCCATTCTCAATGCCGTTACAAAATTAGTGCCGTATATGCCAATAATCCGTCGCTACAATATCGTTGTCGGAGCCACGCTGCGTCTAATGTGCTGCCTAACGTGATTTTTCACGTCTAACTTGACAATAATTGTATGTGTAGCGACTGATTAATGGCAAATTAGACGTTAAAAATGACGTTAGGCAGCACATTTGCCGTTAGTGTGGCTGAACCAATACGGGTAGTTTATTGCTATTGTAATGTTTCGCACGCGGCCGGTGAATGGAAGACAATTCAGCGTTGGACAGTTCGGCGTTAAAGTTCGTGTTACATTTTCGCTCGGCTGCTAAAATAAATTAGGGATAAGCTTGTAAATAAATGTTAGTGTTATAGTGTACATTTATAAATAAATTAGTTTATTAACTATTTCGTGCTTTGTTTTAAAATAAAAATTAATAGAACCTTTAAAATCATTACACTATTATAACATTATTTTTGAACCTGTATATATCAAGAAATAAATAGATATTATTTGTAAGCAAATCATTAGTTTATCTGCAATCATGGCGGTACTAAGTTCACCACACTTTATACTTTTACATGCAGTATTCCAAAATATTCTTTACATACATCAACCGTACAATTCGAAAGAAGTTTTTGCCTGTTTCGATATACCTGGATTGAAAAATAACAGCGCTTGTTCAGGATGGGTAAAAATGGTATCCCATCTTATTAACAATCACATTCCTACTTTTTATACTTCGATACCTAATAATAGTACACAATATAAGACGAGGATTATATTTCAAGGTGGTACCTCTGAAGACTTGCATTGGAAAATAATAGAAAAAGACGCATATTTTATGAAAAAAAGAAAATTAAAAGGTTCAAGGATCATTAACCGGGAAGATCTGACACTGAGAAGAGTTTCAATGATTAAGGAAATTACATTTCGGCAGCAAGGCTGTTTTCACCAACAGTGGAAATATATCAGTTAAAATTGATAATAAAATAAAAAAAAATACGTCTTTAAGCGATTTTAAAATGTTCATGAATACTCTTAATTTAACACAGTAAGATTGCGTAGTGCTTACCTTTGTACAAGGAGGTGTACTCGCAGGTGATTTTGCATACTGATTTTTTACATATTAATTTTTTTTTCTTTTTTCTTTCTAAATTTTGTTTCCTTTTATGTACGGCACTATTCTTGATACTTAATGAGTTTTACCTATAATGAAATTGATAGTTTGATAGTTATGTTTAAATTAGCGCATTTAAATATCTCTTTTGGCGAAGTTAGACAACTTGGTAACTTTTTTAGCCCTTAACAAATATTGATATTTTAACTATTTCAGAAACTTGGCTATCTGCAAATATTCCGGATCAATTTGTCAGTATAGACGGCTATACATTTCTCAGGAAGAATCGTTTAACTCGTGGAGGTGGTGTTGGAATATACACAGTTGGTCTGACCAAGACTAGGTATACGGTTAATTGTGAGTAAATGAAGGAGAGGCTCATTGAAACTTGTGTGGAAATGAAATAGAGATATTACAATGTTGCGTGCGAAGGTAGGAATTTTGCGGCCGGAGCGTGGCAACGTCGATTGATATAGCTACTTCGTTTACTCTACTATTCTATCCTTCATTTACTCATGATAAACGCATAGCCAGTGGTGGTCAGGCCAGCGCGATATACATATAAGTAACTCTTTGCGGTTCTCTGTGTTACCGTCGAGTGACACTATTGAGCAGCTGTGGATTCAGGTGAATGTTCACACAAATATTGTAATTGGGGTAGCTTATAATCCATCATACAGCAATTACAAAACTTTTCTTAATGAATTTGAAAACAGTTTTGGATCCTTTATGCTTCTTTCGGATAAAGTTTATTGTCTCGGGGATTTTAATATTGACCTACTGAAATTCGACAGTCCCGCAAGTAAGCATATGTTACATTTGTTAAACTCTTTTGGAGCAGTACAAATCATAGATCAACCCACTAGAGCAACCTTAAATACCAAATCACTTATCGATATAATTGTTACTAATGATGACAACTATTTAGAACAAGGTGTTATTACATGTGATACCTCCGATTATGATTCAGTGTATTGTACGTTGTCGGATACATGCCCTAAAAAAATTACTTGTCATACTTATAGGTGTTTCAAAAATTTTAACTTAGAATCATTTAATTTAGGTTTGGAGCGTATACCATTTCATCATATATTCAATATTAATCAAGTTGATAAAAAAATAGAGTTTTTTAATTATAATATTACCCCATTATTTGACAAACATGCTCCAATTAAAACCAGTCGATTTATCAAACCAAAGATGCCCTGGATAACTGATAATGTGCTTTTGCTTATGTCGCTCAGGGATAAGACCAAATCTAAATTTAAAAAAACGGGATTAATATCTCATTGGGAATATTTCAAATCTCTACAAAATTTAACCACCCGAACTATCTTGCTAGAAAAGAAAGCTTATTTCAATTTCATTTCTAGGTCTCAAGGAGTTAATGGCTTTTGGCAACACATGGACAAGTTGGGCTTGTCAAAAAAAAATCATTGTAGGATCCCGGATCTTTTGTCTGATCCTGATAAATATAATAACTACTTAGTCAATTATGACAAATCCAGTGGCTCTATAGGTACGTCATTGCGTTTGACGAATAAATATGATGTTCCGCTACTACAACATAATTTTGAATTTTATACAATTAATCAGCTAGATATGCATAAAATTATTACAGAAATTAAATCTAACGCCGTGGGTAGTGATGATTTGACCATTAATATGATTAAATTGTGTTGCCCATTTATTTTGCCTTTTATCACCCATATTATTAATTCATCCATCTGTGACAATACTTTTCCAAAAATATAGAAACATGCAGTGCCAAAAGTTAAACAGCCTACATCACTTAAAGATCTCCGACCAATAAGCATCCTTTCTCCACTATTAAATTTTTTTGAAAAAGTCATAAAACTTCAACTCATGAAACTAATTAATGATCATAACTTATTACCACCTTTTCAGTCGAGATTTAGAAAAGACTTCAGTTGCACTACTGCCCTATTAAAAGTCACCGATGATATTTTGAAAGTCACTGATGAAGGTGACATGGTAGTCCTTGTTTTATTTGACTTCAGCAAGGCTTTCGATACAGTCAGCCACGCTTTACTTTTGTCGATCTTAAAATATATCGGTCTGGGCATCGATGCTGTTTCTCTTTTAAATAGTTACCTGAGTGAACGCTCACAAATCGTGAATATCGATAACATTTATTCTACACCTCAAATTGTTTTGAGAGGGGTTCCTCAAGGCTCTATTCTGGGTCCCCTGCTCTTTACTCTTTATACTTCCAACCTCCTCAGCGATGTAAAATACTGCAATAAACATGCAGATGATGTACAATTATACTATTCCTTCAAAGCTTCTGATTGGCAAAAAGCAGAAGCTGAAATTAGTGAGGATTTAAACAGTATTTATTCATCTTCTTTACAGCATGCACTCTACATTAATCCTGACAAATCAAAAGTTTTATTATTTGGTAAAAAGAAGATCTGTAATAACTTATCAAAAATTCTAAAAATTCAAATTAACAACGTGCGTATACCCTTGGTTGAGAAACCAAAAAGTCTAGGTCTAATTTTAGACAATTCGTTCCGTTATAGATATCAAGTCTCAAAATATATTAATAATGCTTATATTAATCTAAAAAAACTTTTCACTTATAGATACTGTCTTAGCACACAAATAAAAAAAAAACAATTGTGTGAGGCATTAGTGCTTTCGCAATTTTCATATTGCATCCCTGTGTACCATGCTTCTCTTGATTCTGTTCCTGCTTATAGTATCCAGAAAATTCAAAATTGTTGTCTCAGATACATTTACAATATTCGTAAATTTGAGCATATTTCTTATAAATTAAAAGAAGCCAATTGGCTGAATATGGAGAACCGCAGAAGGTTGCACACTTATTGTTTTTATAATAAAATTCTGTTTACAGAAAAGCCGCCTTATCTATATAATAATATTACATATCGTTCAGATGTGCACAACGTTAACACCAGATTCAGAAGACGAATTTCACCTCCAGCTCATAAAACTACATTGTTTGAACGTTCTTTCATTTTTCAAATTTATATTTATTATAATCTTTATAACAATATTATTAATGATATTAGAAATTTTAGTGCCTAGTGCCTACAGTTAAAAAAAGAACTATTTAATGCATTATTTCTATATCAATGCCGTTCTTATGCTGGTCCTTTGTGATGGAATTACATGTAAATTTCAGTGCTTTAAATCTTGCTACCACAGGTTTTAGACATAACATCTTGTATAGTAGAATGCGCATTTTATTTTATTATTTTTTTATAGGATAGTGCCGTGCACTTGCAGAATGTATATTAACTAGTGATGTCAAATACAGGTACTTTTCAGTATTTAGGGTACCCGGTACTTTTGAAATAAGTACCCGTTACTTTGTACCCGGTACAAAGTACCGATCCGGTAATAACCAATACGTATCTACCTAGTACCTACTACTACCCATCTACCAAAGTTCAGATACATATAGAAGCGAGTCATGCTTCACGGATATGAACGAATACACTGTCGGCTGTCGGTCAAGCAGGGCGCTCATCATATTTATGTAAAGCAGAGCTCTCTTGCTCCTGTGTATTTTCAATGGTAATAAGTATACACAATTGCAGGAAAGATTAAAATAATAGATGCGTTTATCTTTGAAAAGTAATGGTACATTCGGATATATTGTTTATTCATTCAGCGAATACAAGCGGCGAACACGGCACACATAAAACTATTTGTATTTTTATTTTATGAACACTAGCAATTAGCATCACCTATTGGCTTAAACCTAATTTAAAACAAACAGACCATTTTTATATTTGTCAAAAAAGTGTTCTATTTCTAAGCACCAGACAAATCAATTTTCCCCCGATAGTTTGCTTTAGGAACGTTTAAATTACTTTAAAATATGAATATCTCACAAAAAAGAGTGCTATTTGGTTACATTTTGCCGAATTATCTGGCGAAAAAGCTAAATGTAATATGTGTAACAACACATATTCATATAAAGGTGGAACAACCGGGAATTTAAGGAAACACTTACGAACAAAGCATCCAACTACAATAATCGAAGAAACTCTTTCGGAAAAAAGAGTTTGCAAATCAGTAGGTAGGTAAGTATTATAAATAGTAGCAAATTGTTCATAAAACCAATCAGAAACGCTTCAAAGAAAACAAAGAAAAAGTTGTATTTTCTCATTTATTCATACAACAAACATTTATGAATGTTGTATGAATAAAGTGGCTTTTTTACTCACTTGGGAAAAAAGCATAGCCAAGTCAAACTATGAGTTTTATCCATCAGAACCGATATGATTTTTGTGTTCTTAAAATAATTTAAAAACTAGCTTTTTCAATTAAAATCGTTGGATCACGCAAAAAATAGTATATATGTTACTGTTAATTTGATAAAATCTGTTAATATGTATAATAACCAGTTATTTTACATAATAACCAAGATGGCTAGCTAATATGATAAATAGTTTACATTTTCCTAAAATTTGCTATACTAACTGGTTGTTATGCATAATAACCGGTTTGTCTGGTTAATATGATAAATTCGTCATATTTTTCTAAAATTAATCATTCTAACCAGCTATTATGTATAATTGTCAGTACTCTCTGGTTAATATTACGAACTGTTCTCTGTATAGTTCTAAGCACGTGTTTTGTGTAATTAAGGGAAATTGTGGTAAGTATGCGCAATGGAGTATATGTGCATGTGTACTCATTTTATCTCAAAAAATAATAGTCCTACAGGAAACTACTACTCGTGAAATCTGTTATCCACTCGTAATTAATTTTTACAGCATAACGTAGATTTTACGAGAAGATAGGTTAGTTTCCTGCAAGACTTATTTCTTTTAGAAAAATTTGTGCGCACATACGTGTACCCGTGGTGTACACTACGCCAATTTCTCATTATAATTCAATGTTCATTCAGTCAGTCAGTTCGTGTTTTATCATATTTTTGAGGTGGTTTGATTTCACTTTGAAATAAAATGGAAGCTCGTTTTAATGAAAAACTGTTGAGTGCTCTGGAGAAGAAGGGTGAGAATTGCGGAATGCTGAATAAAGAACGGTACCAACTTTTGCTTGATAAGGTTCGTGAGTCAAAATCCAAAACTAGTGGGAAGAAACCTGAGGACTATCAACGACTAAAGAGATATGATATTTTTAAGTTGGGTGACTGTGAAAAGTTAATATATCCGGTGAGTGATGTGTCATCATCAATCCTATATTACGTACACATAGAGGAAATTTTTAAAATAATTGATCAGACGTACGTAGCTACTGGACATGGGGGAAGAACAAGAATTTTGAAAGATCTACATAGGAAATACAAAAACATCACTCAAGAACAAGTGACACTATATTTAACATTATGTGAACCCTGCCAGAAAAAATCGAAAATGCCAAAAAAGGGACTTGTTGTTCGCCCACTGCTTTTTAAGGAGATGAACTCTAGATGCCAAGTGGATTTAATTGACATGCAGAGTCAACCAGACTCTGATTATAAATTCATTCTTGTGTACCAAGACCATCTTACCAAGTTCGTACAGTTGCGCCCTTTGAAAAGCAAACGAGCAGAAGAAGTGGCTCATACACTTCTGGATATTTTTACCATTTTAGGAGCACCAAGCATTCTTCAGAGCGACAATGGCCGTGAGTTCTGTAACCGGATTCTTGAAGAACTTTGTACAATGTGGAACGATTTGAAGATGGTTCATGGCAAGCCGAGGCACAGTCAGTCACAGGGTTCCGTGGAACGCGCAAATCAGGACATAGAAAACATGCTAACAACTTGGACAGAGGCAAACCAAACTTCACATTGGTCTGAAGGTCTGAGGTTTGTCCAATTTATGAAGAACAGAGCTCACCATGAAGGCATTAAATGTAGTCCGTACGAGGCCATGTTTGGTGTTACAGCAAAAGTTGGTCTTGCGACTTCATCACTTTCAATGGATGCTGTTGTAAGCTTGAAAACTGAAGAAGAACTTGAAGCTTTAATTGACACGACAAATGATTCAGTAAGAGAAGCACACGGTGACAACGTGGACCAAGACCAGGCAGAAAGAACGGAGCAGGATGAAGAGTTGGAGCAAGTAGAGGATACAGCACCATCTTTAGCTACTTCAGAAGGGACTTCATCGGAGGATGCCATTTGTGATAAAATCAGTTCTATTAAGAAAAAGAGAGAAGAAGTAAAACTGCTTTGGAGTGTCAGGCAAAGAAAATGAAGCAAATGTCTGAAAGAAAGTTTCCAAAGGGCCAGGTGGGAGACACCGTAAAAATTCGAGTTCCTGAGTTCGACAGAGGAAAAAGTGATTCAAGAAACATTCTTGGTATAATTTTGGAGGTGGATGAGGAAAAAGATTTGTATGAAATTGGCACCAAAGAAGGACGTTTGGCACAAAAATATTCCAGGAACCAATTTAACATTTGTGAAGAAAACTTCATATCGAAAGAGAATATCCCTAATGTAAGTGTGTCTCTTCGTGAATGTGCCAGGAAATCATCCATTACAGGCGGCCAAGGATTCAAGAGATGCAATTGCAAAGGCAAATGCCTTTCAACAAAATGTAGCTGCAAGAAAAGTGGAATTTTATGTAATTCTAAATGTCATGACAGTTTGTCTTGTTCTAACAAGTAATCAGTCCGTTCTGTGTACATAATTAACTTAACAAGATAGAAAATTAAAAAAATGTTAGGGATGTGCTATTTGCTATTTGAATGTAATAACTAATAGAAATTAAACATTGTTTTCCTTGACTTGTTTTTTTTTATCTCTTAAGCCCTCAAAATAATTTTCAGGGTGTTGTTTATAACAATTCATTACATTAGCCAAAGTGATTTGGATGTTATGTATAATACCCAGTTAAAGTAATAAGTTGCAAGAAATTTATTATAGTAGCTATTCGAATTGGATATTATACAAAATAACCAGTTAAACTGATAAAATTTGTATTGTTGGTTAAACTAACCAGGCATTTTAGTTATTTTATAAAATAACTGGTTGTTATGTATACTAACCGATTTATCACATTAACAGTAACATATACACCTCGGAAACGAATACTTTTTCCCCTCGGTGCTTTATAGAGCCCTCGAACTACAAACTACACCTCGGGTAAAAATCATGCACTTCATCCTTTCTATTTTGTTTGCTGTATGATATATTTATTTGTTATTTGTAGAGCATGAATCAACTCCGTCCGCGTCGACGTCATCAGCGCAAGATCCATCTGGAAGTGATAACTCAGTATCACTTCAATTTCTAAAACCACGACGAAAACAAACTTATTTGTCAACATTTGTATCACGTCCAATAAGCCTTTCACGTCAAAAAAAAATTAATGATTTAATATTAAACATGATTATTAAAGACTTGCAACCTTTTTCTATAGTACGTGACACAGGATTTTTAGAACTTTTAAAAGAACTTGAACCCAATTATGTTCCGCCGAGCAGAAACACTTTTATTACGTCATTATTAGAGGAAAAATATGCATCGGTTGAAACCATTTTAAAATCCATTTTACAAGATATTCAATTCATCACAATTACCACTGATAGTTGGACGTCTTTTTCAAATGAAAATTATATATCTCTAACAGCTCACTTTGTAACCAAAAAATGGGAGCTCGTTTTTTGTTTGTTAAGCTGTTTTAGCTACAGTGAAAGGCACACAGCTCAAAACCTTTATGAGCAAATTCATAAATGTTTAACTGAATGGGAAATAGCAGAAAAGGTTGTCGCAGCAGTTACCGATAATGCAGCTAATATAGTGAGCGCAGTTAAATTAAGTAGCTGGGCACACATTCCTTGTTTTGCCCATACACTTAATTTAATTGTGCAACATGGCCTTCGGGAAACTAAAGACATACGAGCCAAGGTGAAGGCAATTGTGGAATACTTTCACAGAAGCTCTCACGCAAATTCAAAATTATTATCAACCCAAACAAGGATGGACGCAAACTGTGTACCTTTGAAATTAAAAAATGATGTGTCCACGCGATGGAACTCAACTTATTATATGTTAGAACGCTTTTTAAAATTAAAAGATTATGTCACTGTAACAGTTGGATTATTGTATAATCCAGTACAATTATTGACTGAAGAGGAGTGGAAAATTTTAAAAGAAATTTGTCAGGTATTGAAGCCTTTTGACCATATAACGACGGAACTGAGTTCAGAAAAAGATGTAACTGTCTCTAAAATTATTGTAATAGTCCGAGGGTTAACTTCAATTTTGCAACAGTTTATAAAAGAAGCATCTTCCAATGTTACCAAAAGCTTAATTGAAGATTTGTTAAAATCAACATTAACTCGCTTTGACAAATGCGAATATAATACTGTTTTGGCAAAACCATCACTATTGGATCCCCGATTTAAGTTAAAGGCGTTTTTCGTAGAAGAAGCGAGCAGGAGAGTAAAAGACAGATTGCAGGATGAAGCGGTGGCACATTTAAAAAAGCACTGTGGAAGTCAAAACACAGATGATGTCGGCGATATCGAAGTTCATGCTGATCCAGATAATTTAATTTGGCAGGAATTCGATTTGTTGGTAAAATCTGCTGCTCAGAAACCTAGTCCGACGGCTACTGCAATAGCAGAAATGCGAATGTACCTAGAGGAACCGATTATCGGGAGGAAAGAAAATCCGCTTCTATGGTGGAAAACCAGAGAATTGCTTTATCCTACCCTATCCGTTTTAGCAACAAAATATTTAAGTATTATGGCCACATCTGTTCCTAGCGAGCGAGTTTTTTCAAAAGCTGGTCAGATTATTACAGAACGTCGTAATAGACTTAACTCAAAACACGTAAATAAACTGATCTTTCTCAACTGTAATCAGTTTTTGTTGAATAATAAAAAATAACGTGAAGTATTATTAGATAAGGATTTATGTTTTCAGAATTTGTTATTATTTTGTTTCTTTTGATTTATGAGATATCCTTTGTAATAAAGACATTATTATTATTAATTATCCGGTTGTTACCAAGTTCCTAATTAGGTCTATTTTGTTAATTCGTTTTATTTGGGTTATATTTTACATTATTTATTTTAAGTATTAAATGTTTTTTTTTATAGTTTTATGTAGGTACCTATTTGTTTGTTCCTTATGTTACGGTCATGGTTTTATATAATATTTTATATTTTATTAACGTTATATTGTTCCTAAAATTAATTAATTAATTATCATTTATTCATTATTACACATATTCTGTCTTATTAATTTATAGCATAAAAATCTATTCAAACTCAAAACGACAAAACGTGTACATATAATTTCATACATTACACATAATGCAGTCACAACGTATAAATATTGCTGTTCCCTACTAGCCACCGCTATTAAAAATCTAGCATCTATAAATAAACACGCACATTGTTCCTTCTAGTCAATAGCCATTAATGACCGTTCGACTGATCTACAAAACACAGTTTCTGTGGTAGATATGCGTGAATTTACGCCCGATATTCATACACCGAGTACCGAGGCGTCCTAGACGCGACAGTAGTTTGCAAATACCTACCTGTAACGCAATACCAAATCTTATCGCAGAACCGACGCGCCATCTCAGTACCGGGTACATTTTGTATCGACTACCCGTTACTTCGGATCTCGCCGAGTAACGGATACTTTTTACCCGGTAGTTACAATATTGACATCACTAATATTAACTTATTACAGTGAATTAGAGATAAACTAGTTTAGTTAGTAGGATTTCTTTTGTTATTCTTTCTTTTGTTTTCGTTAATTTTGGTTAGGCAATTATTTCAATGTTTAAATTTATACATTCATGGTATCGGTGGGAGAACAGTGCAGACTCCTCTGCAACTGAACCGTACCCTGTGATCGTTGTTTTATATGCTACATTTTTTTTTGTATTACTGTACGATACATTTTGCTCAACAATAAATTTAAAAAAAAAGAATTCTAAAATGACATTAAAAATGTATAACCTTAGTGATTGAATCCGGAGTGCTTGCTGAACTTTAGTATATGTAAAAATAAATGTTGAGACGTTTTACAAACATTCTGTTTTTAAAAATGGTTTTGAAAAAATTTCATATGTGCTGTTTCTGCAGTAACCGATATTTTATACCACTTAATTTTCTTTTCTTTAGGGTTTTAAGTTAATATGTCATAATTTTTAATTTTGATTTTGTACACTTGATATGTCTTTATACGATAATACTTTATCATGAATACAAATGTATAAATTATATTATTATTTATTAATAAAACTACATCATTGGTTTTATTTTATTTTTGCATATCTTGTGAGAAATGATGTGCCTATTTCATATAAACAGAACAGAAGTCATTGACAATTGACAGAAGTCAATAGAATTTTTAATTCAAATAAGTAGGCTAAAGTGGTAGTGTTATGGCCAGGATTAGGAGGATGAGATTCCGCTTGCAACAGTCCGCCTGGGTCGCCGCTTATACTGTGCATGTTTATGTACGATCATTGCGCTGGCTCATTTCTCCATAAGCGTCGGACGAAATTTTAATTTCATCGCGTATGAAATTGTTAAATTTAGACAACATTTCGTATTTTCGAATTAAAAATTAAGTAAATTAAATTAAACACTAAACGTTCTTTGCTATTGCAAATTATGCATGCGATTATTTGCTATTCCCGTATCGAGTGCACTTAGATGTGACGCTCTTGCCAGCGCGAGCGGAATCCGATCCACCTAACCATGGTTATGGCAACACATACATACAATCTGCTTCTTTCAGAATGTATCTTTTAGCATTCAATGATCACGAGTAAAATTTTAAGTTGATTAAAAGATTTAGTTGTTAAAAATGATTTGTATATCACACATCCCTGTTTTAAATATAAAACTGTTTTTGCTTCTATAAAATCACACAAATGGTCTTGCCATTACATTGCTGAAACTATCTAACAAAATAATACAATTGTACCACCTACTCATTTTGGCAAACAGGTTACTTACAAGTGCAGTATTGGTGTACAGTATGTCTCCGGATTGAGTTTACAATACGTATAATGGACCAAAAATTCTTGAATTAAGATTTCATGTTCTGCAGTTCAGGCCTGCTTACCGTGAAATGAATTTGTGCCAAATTTGACGCTGAAAGTTTTCAAGGTGGCGGAATTAACACAAGAAGAAGTAAAATCTGTGTAGGTAAAGTGGTCTTCCTTTTGAATTTAGGAGAAAAATTTAGTAAGATAAAATGATTTTCATTTCAAATTAGGGAGATATACCAAATTCCAACATCCTAGAAAAAAAAATTGACACAGATTTTACTTCTTCTTGTGTTAATTCCGCCACCTTGAAGACTTTCGGCGTCAAATTTAACATAAATTCATTTCACGCCAAGCAGACCTGAACTGCAGAACATGAAATCTTAATTCAAAAATTTTTGGCCCATTATACGTATTGTAAACTCAATCCGGGGACATACTGCATGTAAATACACTAGAGAAATTTATTTGGAAAACTACTGGACATGCTATTTTCATTTTGGTATGATAGCGGACAATAAAATCCGCGCAAGCATGTAACATATTATGCTTATTTTGAGACAATTTGGTAAACAAACTTGTCATTAAAAAGTGACGTGCCTGGATTTTATTGTCCGCTACCATACCAGAAGCAAATTTTAAGATTTTTGTCAATGTTCTATAGAACCACACGTTTGTTTATTCGAGAATACGGACAGGGAATTACATGAATTACTAAGAGAAGATTGGACGAAGGAAATATCGTTCTCAGACTTTGTTATACATAAACTACGAGTATATCTAGAAGAATGTGGAAGTACAAACATATTATACTGGTTTTAGTATACATAAGACGTTTCACGAGTAATAGAATTTTATAAATATAATATTTGATAGTGGCATGCTAAAAAGTCTCAGTTTTGAGATTTTTGCACACAACAAGCAAAATAACATGAAGAAAATAAGTTCTAAAAATAAAAAATTATTTTGTCCGGCCAGATTCGCGATTTCGCTCACTGCGTGCCGGCAGGAAGCGCCATCGAATGCAGTCGTATCACGTCCAGAGCAATTCAATTTTCGAACATGTTCTAATTTTTACATTTTTAGTCGACGCTCGCTGCAACCAATCGCGTACGTATGCGCACAATAATTTTATTCGGTGCCAGCTGATTTACACCTGCACTTTTGAAATTTGCGGTAAACTATTGGACTTTTATTTACTTCTATTACAAAATTCTTCTCAATTTAAACTGATGAAAACATGACCTTGTTACAACTTTAATTTTAATTTTAGTTGCTAGTACTTGTTGGCACTTGATACAGTGTAACAGTGCTTTAAACTTTTAGTTGTTTCTGCTCGATTGTGTACAACTGTACACGAATGCAATTGTCGTAATGTGACTGCTTCCTAAATATGTTCGAGTGATTGTGCAACTAAAAAAAATCATTTTTAAAAATGACATTGAAATTCTGTACTACCATCTAAGTAAATAACGCTGAACTGCTTCCGTAGTAAGTAACTGATCATTTTAAGCGCGTAATTCAAATTAACATTACTCTTATGAAGGTATACTAACTTCCAATTAATTAAGGAAACAAACAAATATTCATCAGTCAGTTTTATGCATGTAGTGCATAGATTAGTATTGTATGCCGTTACGTGTTTTATAATCACGGATATTCATGCATGGTTGAAATAAAAATTATTATCTGGCACGTATTTTACATCTTTTTTATTAATATCTTTTCCCCATTTTTTTAAAAGAATATGCGTTTTAGAAATATAACACGGCATACATTAGAACGTTGTTTTGTACTTGCGCAAGATATGTTACAAAAGAAAGAATAGTTTTCGAAAACAATTGGGATTTGTAAGGTACTGCATGCGCACCAAAATTCCCCAGCCTTAAAGACATTGCCGTTATGTATGCAATAACTTGGTAACTATGTGACAACACTTCCGCACATGCGTTAAATTTGATCACCTAATGTTAGGGTTGCCATACGTCCCGTATATACGGGATTGTCACCGTATTTCACTACTCAGTCCCATATTACTATTTGTCCTATTTTTGTCCCGTTTTCTACCTAAACTTACATACTTCAGGAGTGGTCCGATGAAAGAAACAGGTTGTCAGTGGAGACAATTAAAGCAATTTTGATTTGTCATTATAATTTTGTAATGACTTGTGCCGAATTTTATAATTACGTGAAAGAAGAAAATGATATAATTAAAAGAGTAAAATCAACTTTAAAATGTCACTGGGCTAAAAGGGATTAGCTTTGCATCTTTTTTATTATTCTACTTGTTCATTTTATTAGATTGCTTAAACTTTATTCATTTTTTATAAGAGTAAAATAAACCATTACCTACCCACTTTTTTTTATTTAGCACTTAAACGTCCCGTATCAATGCTTGGCAATTATGGCAACCCTACCTAATGTATAGGATTACCTCGTATAGCCGTACCTTACGAAAGTCAACATGATCTTAGTAACCTTATGTCACATATCACACGGTTGTAACATAACATGTTATCATAAAGTCCCGTCACCCCAGTAGGCCTTGAATGTATAAGGGCACGTCTTTTCTTAGAAAATTGAATAATGTTTATAATTTGTATGTGTCACATTAGAATTAGAATTTGACAATATGAAGCGACGTGTAAATCTTTGCCGTCAGCAAAATGAGCACCATTTTCAACAACTTTTATGAATATGCTTTAATACTGGAATTTTTCATTAATAAACACGTTTCTTTAGCCTGTAGCTTTTTGACATGCGTCGATTGATTAAATAGAAATGTCATTCTGATTAATCAATTACTTTAAGAAAAGACATGCGTTCACACTTCCAAAGCCAACTGGGGTGACGGGATTTTATGATAACATGTTATTATCCACAATTGAAATAGCTATTTGTGCAATAAGTTAGGAAATGTAATAGCCGAGATCAAAACATGCCGTGTACGGAAAAAAATGGATATCCTACGTGTTGTACACATGATTTTTTCTACTAGAGTTTAGAAAATAAATTAAATTTGGATAATCTTAATAATTTATAATTATTTCTAAATTAAAAAGCGGAGGCAAGATTGCTCTGCTTTCGTTACTATAGAGAAACTATACTATATATTATTTCCGCACTTGTTAGGAAATATTCCACTTTTCCTAACTCAAATTAGTATTCAAATGTTAAAGTTTTCCAGACTTTAGAAGAAAAAAAAATTCAATTCACTGCACTAGTGTGCATTCAGAGTAATCTAATTTTATTTTAAGCTAGATCGGCCAGATCCTTGTATAGTCAAAGATGAACGCGAACTGAACATACTAGAGGGTGAGAGGCTCCACCATGAAGCTAGCGTAGCCATTTCAATTAGATCAATTAGAACTGTTGTCCAATAAGAATGTTAATGCTTCCTGTGGTGTACACAGTGTGCCCCGGATTGAATTCGCGATATGTATAATGGACCAAAAATTTTTGAATTCCGATTTCATGCCCTGCATGCAGTTCAGGTCTGCTTGGCGTGAAATGAATTTGTGCCAAATTTGACACCGAAAGTTTTCAAGGTGGCAGAATTAACACAAGAAGAAGTAAAATCTGTTTAAGTAAAGTGGTCTTCCTCTTGAATTTAGGAGAAAAATGTAATAAGTTAAAATGATTTTCATTTCAAATTAGGGAGATATACCAAATTCCAACATTCTAGGAAAAAAAATTGAATTACGGAAAATTACCAATTATAAATAATATTTCAGTAGAGTTGTAAAATGTTAACGCCATCTACATATTTATTGAACAAAAACAAATAAAATATGATTATTCAAATAAGTCCATATTAGCACCTGACAGTGTTAATGTCTTACAACTGTACTGAAATCCTAATTTTCCGTAATTCAATTTTTTTTTCTAGGATGTTGAAATTTGGTATATCTTCCTAGTTTGAAATGAGAATCATTTTATCTTACTAAATTTTTCTCCTAAATTCAAAAGGAAGACACTTTACCTACAAGGATCTTACTTCTTCTTGTGTTAATTCCGCCGCTTTGAAGACTTTCGGCGTCAAATTTGGCATAAATTCGTTTCACGCCAAGCAGACCTGAACTGCAGAACATGAAATCTGAATTCAAAAATTTCTGGTCCATTATACGTATCGCGAACTCAATCCGGGGACACAGTGTATAGTAAATGTTGTCTGAAAATAATATTTTCCTCATCTTATGTGAACGCCTTTAATACTGCAGCGAGATCAATTTCTACTTTTTGTCGAGCAGCTACCCTCGCTGCGTGAACCATCAATATTACTTCGTGCTGTTTCTCCATTGATAATTCTCCTGCATCCCTTCTTTTCGACCGAGTCCTTGTACTTACGTAAGATGTGGTCTTCCTGTTCCAACCTTCACGTTTCTCTTTGAATCTGTTCAACGTTGTGTTACATGTTTTCCATCTTGCCAGGAACTCACCCAAAAATTTTCGAACTTTTTCTTCTACATTAGTAGTTAGTTTTAGTCATACGTACACCTAAGAATTCTAGCTGGTGCCAGCGATTTTTGAATTTTGTTATTATAAAATTTTTAAAGAAATTTTTACTGAAACGTATTCTAGCAAAAAAATTACTGAAGTAAACGCTTATAATTTATTGAAAAATATAAAGATTTGAAAAGCATTATTGAAAAATAATAAATAATGAAATATAAAACAATTAATTGGTCATCATTTAGGTATAGATATAGTCCATTCACAAAACTCCCGGTGACGTTTACATTTTCATATTGAAAATTTGGAGTGTATTTGATTAGTAGTAATGTATTTAAGAGTCAATATCGACGCTATTATTAAATAGCGTCGTATTATAAATAATAATATCAATTGCAATCGATTAATGTCACCCCAGAATAAGTCTAAGTGGGCTTCCTCACAGGTAAGCAATATATTTTACTTGCCTAGGCAGTATCGCTTTCTCTCCTTGAATATGGTTATAATAAAATTGTTCTTTCGAATGTGGTAGTCGAAAAAATATCATTTATTCCTGATTTCAAAAATATACATATAACATCTTGATATTTGGATGAGCCGTAACAATCAATTAACATTTAAAAAATCAAGATGTTGTGGAAAAATTCTTTGTGTAAAAAATGACAAACATCATTAGTATTGGAGTGTGCTGCTTGTTGAATTTATTTCGTAATTGGAATCTTTGAAGAGTGATAGTAATAACAGTAATGTTCTTATTTTGTCAAGAAATTCACGCAACAAGAAAATCATTTAAAAAATAATGTCCATGATGTTTGTGACTGATTTAAAATAAATTTGGAAAACGACGTGCCAAGGTCACAAAAAACTTCGTTGAAATTTTGAATTATATTTGCTTCATTGGTACAAGACTAAACTGGATGACATGACATTTACAGGCACGTGGCCATTTTAACTTAAATTGAAGTTAAAATGGCCATCATTTTAACTTAAGTTGAAAAACGGAAAAAAATTGGAAAACGACGTGCAATGGAATATCAATTGTCGGGAAAAAGTTGATCGAAACTGTATAAATTGAAGACGACGTCGATGAATTGAGTCGTGATGTCGGTTATTATTTTTCCCAAAACCGGTTCAATGTCTGGTCGAAGCAGGTCGGAATTTTCTTGGATCACTCGATTAAAATTTTCATCCAGCTCCGGATTCCCTTTAAAGAGATTCTTAATACTGCAGGACATACTCCCTCTTATTCTACAGATATCTTTTGTTAACTCAAAAACAAGATGCTCCTTTCTATTTTTGGTGATTCTTTTACCGGTCCATTCTCCAGCAATAGCCACGTCATCTAAAACGAAATATTTAATTACTGATTTTTGAAAACCTTTTTGCTGTTTATGCTTTTATCAACAGTGGTTAGTAGATATACTATGCCAGTTCGGCGCCAATTCTTCATAAGATTTAACATGGGCCTCGAAATTGCAATTCTTGCGCGGATGTGGGTGAGGGGGGGTGAGTTCTGAAGGGAGGGACGGGGGGAGGGTCGCGCGCCCTAGTCACATTATCCATCTTACGTATTAAATACCGCTTCGCGAATCGCGACCTTAATTCATTTTGGGGTGTAGTTCGGTGTAAAATGAAGCAAAACGATATCATTGAAAGACTGTATCGTGGGCGTGCTTGTACAGCGCTCAAGGTTTCTGGAATGATTTTATACATGTTAAGACGCGGGATAATGTTTGAAGCAGTGGCGGCTCTTCAAGATATGCAGAGGGTGGGCAACATTTGAAAAACTAAAGGACATTTTATAAAGATATTCCTCTGATTGATATTTTTTAAATGTTCTTTGTTAGAAGTTATTTTAACAATTTTATGAACAAGTATTATCGTTATGATATTATATGTCATTATCTCCGTATGCATCCAATTTTCCACACATTAAAAAAAGAAAACAAAACTATATATTCTAAGAATTACTAAAACAAATTCTAAAATAATAAAATTTAAAATTGTAGCTAAACAATAACTGAAATAAATTCTCAAAATAAAAACTAAAGAAAATTTAAAACAATAACTTTAATAAGTTCAGAATTATTAAGTAAAATGCAAAACAGTAACTAAAATAAATTCTGAAAATAAGAACTAACATAAATTTTTAAATGATAAATCTGCCAGTTTAAAACATTAATATCGAAATCTCTCACCTTAGTTAAATTAATAATAAAGCGTTGACATTAACGTTTTTAACTCGGATGGTGCTCGTGAGCAACCGAACACAGACGAATTGTAGGACGGGTTTGCCCTCCCGCGATCTGTCTTTGATATAATTTCAGACCAGCTATTATTCTTTTTGTTTTTAGTTATCCATTATAATGTATAATATAAATCTTTCAGACGAATATTGAATATTATGTAAAATTTATTAGGTATTAATCAAACAGAATGGACAGAAGATTCAAAATAAAATACAAAATTTGGCAAATTAATCTTAATATCCCACTTTGTTTATACAGCACTCCGATCTCGAGTTATCACATGGCCGTGGGCTTGCTCATCGGGTGAACGTAAGAGAGGGTAACGTAACAACCTACGTGTAGCGTTCCTTTCTGTCTATCACATTAAATGAAAGGACAGCGTATGTCTGCACTTACAGTCATGCAGGGGGCGAGCCCACCCTACTCATGCATACTGACAAGGAGCTGCATCGCATCGCAATTTAACGTATTACTATTACCGAGCGTGCGGAATTATAGAATCTAGATCACATGCACATTTTTAATTATGCATTACAATAATGTTCTGGATTTATAAATTTAAAGAACACAAATAGATGAAAAAAAAATTTAAAAATATTTCAAAATTATTTTAAAGATTAAATTGTATTGATTAATTTTATCACAAAATCTTATAAATGGACACTAATTATATGCACCATTTATAAGATTTTGTGATACAATTTTCATCGGACAAGAACCTGCTTTAATTATGTATTGATAAACTTTAACAAGGTGGGCAGTGCCCACTCTGCCCACCCCGACGAGCCGCCACTGGTTTGAAGTATATGTTGATTCATACAATGCTATGTGAGATAAAAAGTGAGGATGCAGATAACCGACTAACCTTGGTTTCAGATTCGAATTATGTCACGTTTCAAACTGAACGTAAAATTTACTTTATTGCAAAAGCGTTGTAAATATCTGAGAAACGAGAACTGCGAAGCTACATTTTCATTGTATTCAATTTAAAACGAACAATAATTTATAAATGATATAGAAATATTCACACAAATTGTAATTTATTGTTCACTTTAATATTTTATATAATATGTATATAATTTCAAGTTTATTGTACTACATTGCTGTCAAATAACGTTGTTTATTTACTTAGAAATTTGCAATTTCTTACACAAATATTCACACAAATAATGACCAAATTCTAAGCGATTTTCTTTAAAACAAACTTAGAAACTGAAGAAAATAATGTGTTCTCATTAACTTCTATACATGGTAAGGCTTCATGAACAAATATAGATAATAATTCGAATTTATCTTTGAGATTTTGTAAACTGTTTAACAGAATAAATTACAGCGAAACTATAATCATTTATTAAACAGAAGTGCACCAGTCCGCTCCCTCCTACCCAACCCCAGAATACTTAGTGCAAAAGAAACATTTTCAACATTTGGAGAGGGCTATCCTACGTCATTCTCATTTACCATTTATAAAATTCTCTAGCAGTAAAGAGAGAGAGAGCAGCGAGAGAGCAGTTTGTTATAGGCGCGCGATTAAGCGCTATGGGACCTTTTTTTTTACTAACCTTCAACGCTGAACCTTGATGACGCAAATTCGAATTAAAATTTTGCATAAGAAACCATGACCTTGATATCAATTCCCATAAGGTTTAGCATAGAGGTCTAAAATCTCGAAGTTTCTTATGCAAAATTTTAATTCGAATTTAGTAAGCTTGAATTTAATTGGATGTTTAATTTTCAAATCATAAATTTGGTAATCATCTGTCATTCTGTCTACATCTACATCCCTTGTGTATGTATACATGCATCTTTTCAACAATTATTAAGGTAAGTTCGATGATACATACCATCTATATCTTACCATTCTATTCTGAAGAATTGTGTCAACAGTAAACCAAAAGCTTAAGACTTTTTTATCAAGAATTATTTGAATGAATATCCATCTCACGTTTTAGAATTTAGGGACTTTGTACTTCGAGCGATTCTTCGGTGTACTGGTAAAAAACAGGTGCAGTTTATAAAATAACAGGTAAAACAGGTAGCAGTTTATAAAATAACAGGTAGCAGTTTATAGATATGACAGGTAGCAGTATAATAGCAAAAGTGACGGTAGGCAAGCATACATACATGTTTGATACATCCATGTAAAATTTCCTTATAGAAGTGGCAACGAACGTCAATAGCACATCTACTGATATAAGTTCCTATTTAATTTACGTAGGGGTCTAAACAGACTGTTATGTTGATGTAAACAAAAGCAATTTAATCGGTTGAATATATGATAAATACTATCTATATCAGGTACGTTTTTTAAAAGTGCATACATTCCCTAAATCAGCTTGAAAAAGAATTTTTTTTCTGCTAGTTTAGATAATTATACACAGTTGGTCTGACCAAGACTAGGTATACGGTTAATTGTGAGTAAATGAAGGAGAGGCTCATTGAAACTTGTGTGGAAATGAAATAGAGATATTACAATGTTGCGTGCGAAGGTAGGAATGCTGCAGCCGGAGCGTGGCCCGCGTTATCAATCGGCAACGTCGATTGATGTAGCTATTTCGTTTACTCATTCTCTTTCTACTATTCTATCCTTCATTTACTCATGATAAACGCATAACCAGTGGTGGTTAGGCCAACGCGATATAGATATTTCACTCAATCTGATTGTCTGTATGCTCCGTTAGTCGATAATACTGATAGATGAATAGAATCTAACGCTGTCAACGTCAACGCCATCATCCTTATACAGGGTGCGATCTATCTTGAGATATCTTTTGTATTTACTGTATCATCTAACTTGATAATTATTTCCATATACAGTATGTCTCCAGATTGAGTTTACATGGAAATTGTTATTCAATGTATTCCCCATCTACCTTTACGCACTTTTCTACTATATATCTAAATTCACTGTTTTAATGACATATTATTATTTATTTATGTAAATCGTCCGTTTCTGTTCCTGAAGCTGGAAGTGACTCTTATGGTTACGGTGGACTGATAACGCGTTCTGCGCTTACCTTACGTTAACCTTGACATCACTCTGCTTGTAACTATTTATTCTCCACTGGTACTGTTACCTTACAGTTTTTCTAATAACAAATGTTAAAGTGTGACACACATACATACATATTTTGCTACTGATCTGTTCGTACGCTTTCATTATCCTTAAAAATATAGCATCTATTATTAGAAAACCTGTATATAATTTTATTTTAGGAACCAAACAATTTTAACTAGAATTATCGTCTTAAAGGGTGGTCACACTGACTCCGATATTAAAAACAACTTCATACTAACAAATGTATACGATCACAGTAGGATCGTAATGGACTGGAGTATACTGCCGAGTACGTCAGATCACCGAATAAAATCAAGCAAATTTATTTCTTTTTTCGGACATATTCAGTAGAATCATTCCAAACCCTCTAATAATGGATTACGATAAACTAATCATACTAGTATTTGACAGGCAACCTTTTTGGCACACATAATATAAAGTTACCAAAACAGGGATATGCCAGGAAAGCAGAGTTCTTCCTTATCAGATTTTAGGTATTACCCAGTATAAACCTATAAACAAAACGGCTTTTACAAGCAGATAATATATTAATTGTTGTTCGCAATTTAAAACAGACTATTATGTTGACGTAAACAAAAACACTTTAATCCGTCGAAGCGTGGAAATGTATATGATAAGTACTATCTATACCAGGTATGTTTTTTTTTTAAGTACATACATTCCTAAATCAGCTTGAAAAAGAATTTTTTTTTACTAGTTTAGATAATTATATAGGTATTTTACTCAATCTGATTGTCTGTATGCTCGGTTAGTTGATAGATTAATAGAATCTAACGCTGTCAACGCCATCATCCTTAAACAAGGTGTCAGCTATCTTAAGGCATCTTTTTGTAAAGATCATCTAACTTGATAATTATTTCCACATACAGTATGTCCCAGATTGAGTTTCCACGAAAATTGTTATTCAATTCCCCATCCACCCCTACGCACTTTCCTGTTATGAATCTAAATTCCTTATAATTACTTAAGAGGCCTTTTACAAAGCACTAATTTTTCAAAAAGTTTTTCTGAGTAACTGTTGAATTCAAATTTAATGAATCACATGTGCTTATATTTTTTAGAAAAAATAATATCGTTGCTACAATAAAAAGTCTTGTCTTGTTAAAAAATCGAAATAAACTTTGTTCAAAAATAAAAAGCTTCGCATCAACTTTATCACCAAAAACGAAATAAAACATGGTCCTAACGAGCCGGATAGCATACCTGTGGATGTGAAGAGGTCAAGTTTGCGAACAAGGACATAGAAGATCTACCTACAGCAATCAAGAAATCAAGCGATCGAGAAGGAACTTTCAATCTTTAGAAGTCGAACAGGACTGAAGAAGCCATTGAAATCGTTACCCTGCTGCTGTGTAATATACACATACACAAATTTGTGGGTCTGTACTTAACTTTCATTAATTTTACATTTCAATTCAATCATGAATGACATAAAGTCACTAGTAAATAAGCGCACCTATCTAAAAGGTCAATTAACAGCTTTTAAGAATTTTCTTAGTTCTCTGAACATGGATAATCTTTCAAAAGCAAACATATTGAACATAATTAAACGTGTAGAAAAGACAGAACCTCTGTATGAAAAATTTGAACAAATACAAGATGAAATTGACACTCTTGATCCCGATATAGACAACAATATTATTGAACGTGAACGGTTTTCTAATTCATACTTTGTAGAGGTTGCTTTCCTTTACAATTGAAAGATAATAAATTGTGGTGGAACGGTCCAGAATTTCAGAAATTGTTCAATGACAACTTCACAGAATTTCAAGAAAATTTATCAACTAATGAAGAAGAGAAAAAAATCAAAACATTTATCACGACAGTGGAACCCAACTTTATTCTAAATAGAGTTTCGACATGGAATAAATTAAAACGAGAAATAGCCTGGATTCGGTTTCAACAGTACAAAATCAAAAGAGAAAAATTTTGGTCCTCTTAGTATGAAAGAAATCCAGATCGCAGAAAAGAGAATTATACTTTTATGCTTCGGGCACATCTGCGTTAACGTCAAACGGCATTCTAATGGACAAGAACGCGACAATTAACGCGAGAAAAATTAATGCGCTAAGTTTTACATTGGTGGTTAAGGTCATTATTTGTCCCACATTTCGCTCCGAAGCGGCTGTAGCAGTGGTATTTTACTTGAAAATTGGCAACTTTATATTAAATGTCAAATATCACAGGAGTTCTATTAAAATATTTTAGCATTTTCCGTTTCCTAACATTCAAAAATTATATTTTAAATTAGTACTTGAAATAATGAAAGAAACCTGCAATCAAAACTAAGATAGTACGTGACTAAAAACACAAGATGTCGCTGTTTTCGTGTAAAAAATGTATGTTCTGTCTTCCTCACATATATCTTTCTTTATCTATGGCAACAACTATGCGATACGTTCGCCGGCAATCCGTTTGATCTGTATCAAAAACCGCCAGCTGAGCTATCGTCTAGCGCGCAATGCCATTCTCAACGCCGTTACAAAATTAGTACCATATATGCCAATAATCCGTCGCTATACTATCGTTGTCGGAGTCACGCTGCGTCTAATGTGCTGCCTAACGTGATTTTTCACGTCTAACTTGACAATAATTGTATGTGTAGCGACTGATTAATGGCAAATTAGACGTTAAAAATGACGTTAGGCAGCACATTTGCCGTTAGTGTGGCTGAACCATTAGAGCAAAAGAGAGCATTTCCTCAAGAATTTAACAACTTGAATAATGACAAAACTATTCATAACAAAAGTTGTATACTGCATTTAAACCCATTCATCGATAATGATGGGCTCATAAGGGTGGGTGGTCGTTTAAAAAATTCGGACTTAACTTATGATCAGTGTTACCCTATTTTATTACCAAAAAGTAGTCAAGTTACTAAACTCATTTTTGAAAATATTCATAAAGAACTACTTCATGCAGGTCAATTATTATTACTCTCTTCAGTCAGGCAAAATTGGCCATTATCAGGAAAGAGTATAGCAAGAATGATTGTACGTAATTATACAAAATGTTTTCGGTTCAACCCAAAAATTAATAACCCAATTATGGTAAATTTGCCACAAGAACAATCCAAAATTATGTCTCCGTTTTATGTAGTAGTGTAGATTATGGTGGGCCAATGCAAATAAAAGAACGATCAGAAAAATGTAATAAATTTTCCAAAGGATACATTTGCTTGTTTGTATGTTTTACCACAAAAGCTTTGCATTTAGGAGCAATTTCTTCATTAACAACAAATGGTTTCTGCTTTTAGAAAGTTCGTTTCTAGACGAGGCAAACCAAAAATAATTTACAGTGATAATGGCACCAATTTTGTAGGTGCTAATAATGAACTTAAAAAACTTTACGACTTTATGAATGAAAAACATAGCTGTCTAACTGATGTTTTCTCAACAGAAGGGGTTGAATGCAAACTTATTCCGGCAAATGCGCCAAATTTTGGTGGGTTGTGGGAAGCGGGTATTAAGAGCGTCAAATCACATCTTAAAAAAATTACCATTAACGCTGCCTTCACATTTGAAGTTAAGTACAGTACCGTTACAAATTGAAGCTTTTCTTAATAGCAGACCATTAACGCAGTTATCTTCTGACCCAAACGATATGCAAACACACACCTGCACATTTTTTAATATCACGACCTTACAATTTAATGGCGGATCCTGATGTAACCGATATATACTGTTCCCGACTGGATCATCTACAATAACTACAAAGATTAGTTCAGGAATTTTGGAAGAAATGGTCAAAGGATTACCTATCAACGCTTCAGCAGCGCACAAAATGGCAAGTTCAACAACCGAATTTACAAAAAGACAATTTGGTTCTTCTAAAGGAAAACAGTGTGCCTCCTTCAAGATGGAAGATAGGAAGAATAACAGAAGTATTTCCTGGTCAAGATGGTGTAGTGCGAGTTGTTAAAGTTAAAACTCAAAACAGTGAAATCAAAAGACCAGTGAACAAAATCGCAATGTTACTCTTATAGAATTATTTTCATATATACAGGTGTCCCAACAGTGTGTTCTCGGGCCATATCTCCATAACTATTAAAGATACAAAAAAATTTTCAATACAATTTCTTTTTTAATTTAAGAGATCTACAACACAAAATTATTTTCATCTATACAGAGTGAATCAAAACAATGGTGCCGGACACAACTTTTTTATTTCAAATGGAATGCCCTATATTTGAAACCAAATTTGGATTGCCCATAGAATTCTACACATTTTCTGTATACCATTGCCTATACCTAAACCTAACCGTTCTTGAGATATTTAACATTTTGTCTAAGAACTGCCATTTGCAGCCGCTATTTTATTTATTGATATTTTATTTATTTTTAACTCTAAGAAAAAGATTTTTGGTACAGATGTAGCTGATACATAAGCTTATCATAAGCCATTATTAAATGTACTTTTATCGCTACAGGGTGGTCATGGTAATAAACAAAATCTCAGAAATTTCAAAATGACAGAACTCAATTTTCTTAAATAGCATGCCCTATATTTTTCTATCCTAAATTCTTCGCTTAATAAAGTACTTTCATTTTTGTTAATTATGTCTTATACCTATCTGCGATATTTTCTGAGTTTTTTAGATTTATTTGAATTATTTCTTTTAAAACGAGTTATTGTCTAAGGTGGCCGTGGAAAACGGCAAACAAATGAACTTGTTGACTTTAATAATTAATTTTCAAGCGACAATAATGTACAGGCATTAGTTAGTTCTAGTACGTGACTCCTTTAAACAGTTATACATTTTTTTGTACTTACGTCATACATACCCCAAGCTCTCTATGAGCTTGTCAGGAATGCGTTAACCTGGTTAATGTAATATTTCCCGCTCCAGCTGCGACCGACCTACTAAATGTTTTCTATCGGCATTCGTCTTAAAAACCGGGAAAATGCAGAAAACCTAGTTCGAAGGGGCCGAAATGAATCCTGAACACAATCCGATACATAAGTGTTTCGTTTGTCACATAGAACCCATATGTACCAGGAGGGGATTCGAACACACACCTATAATTGCCCGACCAAGCGTCAAGCCCGTTGCCAGCAGATCCAACCAACTTTGGCTATGCAACCATTTAGTAAAGAAATAATTCAATAAATCGAATAATTCATGTCTTAACAAGTACCCAACAGTCTAACACTTTGAAAAATAATTATTAATGTCAACCGGTTCATTGTTTGCCGGTTTTCCGCAGCCACCTTAGACAAGTGTTCGTTTTAAAAGAAATAATTCAAATAGATCTGAAAATCTCAAAAAATATCGCAGATAGGTATAAGACATACTTAACAAAAATGAAAGTACTTTATTAAACGAACAATTTAGGATAGAAAAATATAGGGCATGCTATTTAAGAAAATTGTGTTTTGCCATTTTGAAATTTCTGAGATTTCGTTTATTACCATGACCACCCTGCAGCGATAAAAATACATTTAATAACGGCTTATGATAAGCTTATGTATCAACTACATCTGTATCAAAAATCTTTTTCTTAGAGTTAAAATTAAATAAAATATCAATAAATAAAATAGTGGCTGCAAATGGTAGCTTTTAGATAAAATGTTAAATATCTCAAGAACGGTTAGGTTTAGGTATAGGCAATGGTATACAGAAAATGTGTAGAATTTTATGGGCAATCCAAATTTGGTTTCATATATAGGGTATGCCATTTGAAATAAAAAAGTTGTGTCCGGCACCACTGTTTTGATTCACTCTGTATAGATGAAAATAATTTCATGTTGTAGATCTCTTAAATTAAAAAAGAAATTGTATTGAAAATTTTTTTGTATCTTCAGTACTTACGGAGATATGGTCCGAGATCACACTGTTGGGACATCCTGTGTATGTAAAATATGTAACTTGAATACTCCGCATTGCAAGGCGGGGGAGAATGTTGAATTCAAATTTAATGAATCACATGTGCTTATATTTTTTAGAAAAAATAATGTCGTTGCTACAATAAAAAGTCTTGTCTTGTCAAAAAATCAAAATAAACTTTGTTCAAAAATAAAAAGCTTCGCATCAACTTTATCACCAAAAACGAAATAAAACAGTAACCATTATTTTCTTCAGTTTCTAAGTTCGTTTTAAAGAAAATCGCTTAGAATTTGGTGATTATTTGTGTGAATATTTGTGTAAGAAATTGCAAATTTCTAAGTAAATAAACAACGTTATTGGCGTTGACAGCAATGTAGTACAATAAACTTGAAATTATATACATATTATGTAAAATATTAAAGCGAACAATAAATTAGAATTTGTGTGAATATTTCTATATCATTTATAAATTAGTGTTCGTTTTAAATTGAATACAATTGTCACCAAATTTGATTGAGTTGATTAAGGTGGTAAAATTATTAAGGGCGCCAGAAGATAATTCTTCAGCTAAAAACGTAATCGACTAGTCGACGTCTCCAATCGACCAAATCGTGCAGAAAATAAATCAACAATAAATACAGAGGCGAGACTTTACTTACTGGTGTGCGTGAACGCAGAAATTAAACTCGTAGTTAAAAGGCGTTTTCGGAAATTCGGTCGGAGCAGTCAGGTTCTTGGAAAAGCGTTCGTTTATTAAACCTGGTTACTTGTTCTGCATTCGAAAATTACTACAGGTACGCAACCCAAGTAACTCTAGTCATTGAGTAAGGTTACTAGGTTCTGTTATGAGGTTATGTTTATCTCCTTCCTTTGTTGAAGTTTGGGTAATTTGAAATGTATGACATGTACTAACGAATAATTTGATTTGTTTTAATTAAAGTGTTTAATTATTTGTGAATTATTCTGCACAAAATGATGGGTTTGCCAAATTTGGCCAGATATGGTTATTGTGATACTGACCTGACAACCACATTCGCGTTCGAAAATTCACCAACCTGACTACTAACCTGCTGGGGTTAATCTTTGCAATCAGAGTTATTTTCGAAAACGCCTAAAGTTAACACAATTTATTACACAAGTCAAATCAACACTTTACACTATTACAATTGGCTACTTACTTTATGTTTAAATTAACTACGGTAAACGCAGCGCAACACGTAGTTCGAAATTCTTCCTCGCGATTTAACTACTCACGAGCAAAGAGTAAAATATAAACCGATCGGTCCGCAAAACGTCAGATTAAATTGAAAACCCAACCTGGTGACAGCGCGTCCAGTCAAACGTCAGGGTCTACGTTACCAACCGAAGCGCAGTGGCCGGTGGGTGTTACCACGCCCTCTGTCGATCGCGGGAAGCGTTGACAATCTGGTCCCAACTGGATCCGCTCAGATCGTCAAAATGGCTGATCAGGTTTTCACGATCCGGTCTCGGTACGTTCCCAGGGCAGGAGCGCCACCGGAGAACCAGGCCTAGAAGCCTGGTCTAATAGCCTGCGCCAGAAGATTGCGCCCAAACAGAGAAGCCTGGGATTTTCTAACTTTCCAGGCTTAGTATGGGGCTTAAAAGTGTCCCAAATGTGTTCGATGGTTTCACGAGATCTTCCGGCACAGCCGCAATTGAGTTATTCCTCCACAATGAGCAAATACTCCGTTAATTTCACAAAACACGTAAAAGACGTTATCACTCAACCAAGGTCTGAACATAAAAGAACGATAGAAACGGCTCGAAGATGGTGATGGCCGCTAAATACGGCGTTAACAGAACGCTGTCACGTGGTGTGCCACACGAATGAAATTCGAGTGGTAAAGAGGAGGGATGCAGGGTAGCCACCTGTATCCAAACGCGGTTCATATATCGCTTAGCCTTCGCGTTTTCTTTGGCGCGAGATTTGAACGTAACACAATGAAAATGTAGCTTCGCAGTTTTCGTTTCTCAGATATTTACAACGCTTTTGCGATGAAGTAAATTTTACGTTCAGTTTGAAACGTAACATAATTCGAATCTGAAACCAAGGTTAGTCGGTTATCTGCATCCTCACTTTTTATCTCACATAGTATTGTATAAATCAACATATACTTCAAACATTATACCGCGTCTTAACATGTATAAAATCATTGCAGAAACCATGAGCGCTGTATAAGCACGCCCACGATGCAGTCTTTCAATGATATCGTTTTGCTTTATTTTACACCGAACTGCACCCCAAAATGAATTAAGGTCGCGATTCGCGAAGCGGTATTTAATACGTAAGATGGATAATGTGATTAGGGTGCTAATATAAAATTCAATTTACTAAACCGAAAACGTATATAGAGTAAAAAAAAACTACACGTCCACACATTAGCTTAACAGTACGCGCTTTCAATGATATCGTTTTGCAATTTCACGTGTTCCTTTATTTTACACCGGACTTCTCCATCACCGACTCCACCAAAATGAATAATATCGCGATTCGAAGGGGTAAATAATGGGGTAAAAAAATCAAAACTGATGGTAGAATTTGCGAAACACCTCGCGTTTGCAAAAAAACGCTGTAACTATACTAAAATGTACCAAGGTCGCTATGCACTGCAGCGTCCACCTCCTGCTTGCGCGCGACCCCCCTCCCGCTGAAATAAACGTCTATTAGCGCTGGTTATAACTCGATGCGATATTTAATAGATAAGATAGGGTTAAAAAAATTCAAAACTGATGGTAGAATTTGCGAAACATCCCCCGTTTCTAAAAAACCGCTCTAAGTATATTAATATGTATCAAGGTCGCTATCCACTGTCGCGTCCGCCCTCCCGCTCCGGCTTGCGGTAGCGATTCGCGAAGCGGTGTTTAATACGCAAGATAGATAATGTGATAAGGGTGCTAGTACAAAATTCAATTTACTAAACCGAAAACGTATATGGAGTTAAGAAAAAAAACTTGTACCAAAGTCGCGAGTCTCGCTTTTCGCTGCTGCGTCCCAACAAGTCTTAACATTAAAATCATAGTTGATGATAAATTCTATCGCGTCAGCAGATATTGTGAAACGATGCCTGCTCGCGCGGGTCATTTAGAATCATTCGAGAAATATCTCACGCAAAAGAAAAACGTACGCGATTTGCGAAGCGGTATTTAATACATTTGCCACGTCCCCTCTAGCGCTGAAATGAACATCTATTAGCGCTGGTCATAACTCGACGCGGTATTTAATACATAAGCTGGGGTTAAGAAAAAAATCAAAACTGATGGTAGAATTCGCGAAACACCCCCCCCTCGTTTCCAAAAACCGCTCTAACTAAGCCCAAAAAATGTACCAAGGTCGCGAGTTTCGAGATCTACTGCCGCGTCTCCCCCCTTCCGCTCCTGCTTGCCCGCGTCTGCCTGCTGCTTGTGCGCGATCGTCCCCCCCGTCCCTCCCTTCAGACCTCACCCCCCCCCCCCTCACACACATCCATGTTAAATCTTAGGGAGAATTGGCGCCGAACCGGCATAGTATACCTACTGTGTTTCAATGTCATTCAAATAAGGGCGTATCAGATAACAAATAATACTAATCGGGCATTAAATTACATCGCATAATAGCTACATAATGTCATTTTTGACAACGAGAGCACTTATCTTTGCAGGTAACAGCGCTGTTGTCCTTAACACCAATGATACTTCATAGGCCCGAATATCATAGGCCTTTAAAGGTTAGAAGAAGATCAGCCTTTATAATTAAGACCTTTGGATATAAGTAAAAATAATTTGGATATTTCAGAAAAATAGAGTTTGAAAGAATAGCTTTACGTAAATCATACTTACTTATTTTACTATCCAGGATACCTTCACCATCAAAACCGATTACCAGGAGTCTTCCTTTGGCGGTAAAATCCGAGTACAAATCTATTTTTGGCAAGTTCATTTTCCATGAAAGAAACGGCTTATCTAGATCGAGTTTGATATCACGGATTTCGTAGTTTTCCAAACCACTTATCTTGAGGTTTTTCATTATCGATCGGAAATTGACGGAAGATGAGTTTTCTTGACTCAAAGCGACCCGCGGAAGAATGAGTGACGATATGGGAGGAATCTTCATTTCCGGAATGCCTTTGATCAGGTGGGGACGAAGTTTTTCTAACGCGTTCTTGAAGCACAGCGAAATGTCTGGGGAATTACGGGAGCAGGTTTGCACGAAATCGGCTGAAAATTTATGTACTTATATATAAATTTTATTACGAATTAGAAACATAATTAATTAGGCAACAAATTCGTAATATTTTTTCCCCAATAACATACATTAACAGCACATAACATTTCATTCTACTTTTTTCAAGATTCAATGCATAGTGTTAATAATTTGCTACATAAATTTTTAACTATTTATGAATTTTTTAAATTTATTAAATTTGCAACTCAAAAAACGTTTTAATTGCTTTATTTTATTTTTCTTAAATTTCAGAGATACAGTTTGAATATTTATTACTAAAGGAGGATACTAATTCACTTCAGCAAAATAATTAAAGTAGATCGGAGCATTAAAATAGTACACCGTACGTATTCTAATACACGCAGTCCCCATAATAAATTATTAGCGAGCTACACACGTTCAAAAACGCTTAAAAAAATTTTACAGTACAATGCTTTTCTTGCTAATATTTTTACAATAACATAACTTTAATATTTCTTTCAGATTTAATTTACATAATACTCACGCAACTTCGTAGCAGTACTGTATACACACAGGATAAACGAACAATAAAGAAAACTGACACGTGTGCACTGCATTTTCGGTAGTACCTAATAAATTTCGCAAGCGGTTTCGATTTTATATTGCAACGTATTAGCAGATGCAAATAAATGCAAATTTGTTAACGAAAGAAAATATGTTTGTTCGTCTTGGGCACAATGACTCTGTGTTTACAAGCTTCTCTTTTTTTTGTCTAGACAAATGAGAATTATGACATTTAAAATTTGCAAGTTCATTTTCGAAAGAATAAATATTAGAATTGTTAGATATTGAATATTATTTTAATAGTAAGTAAGCGTTGTTTGTTGGTAGTCAAGAAAATGTTGTTTATTAATGATGATTTTGTTATTGTAAAATTTGTATTGACAAATAAATAATTTATAAAAGTTAAGCGGAATTTACTCTACAATCTGAAAACTTTACATTGGCGACGAGGCAAATAAGGTACTATTTTCAATAGCAAGTATGTCTATTGGAAAAATTAATCAATTTCAACCGTCAAACAAAAATTGGACCACATATATTGCCCGATTGGAACAGTATTTTATTACAAATTCAATTAAAGAAGAATTGAAGACTCCAACACTTATCACGGTAGTCGGAGATGAAGCCTATGAGTTAATGGTAGATTTATGTAACCCGAAGAAGCCTGAAGAAATGAACTACAAGGAAATTGTCACCATAATGCGAAATTATTTGCAACCTCAGCCATCTACGATAGCTGAACGCTATAAATTTCGACAAAGGAGACAAGAAAACCTGGAATCAATAGCAGAATATGTAGCAGTACTTAAGAAATTGGCAAAAACTTGTGAATTTGGATCTAATTTGGAGGAAAGTTTACGTGATCAGCTGGTTTATGGCTTGAGAAATGAAGTTATTAAACAGCGGCTTTTTACGGAAGAAGATCTAACTTTCAAGAAGGCCTATGAATTTTCGGTGAATATGGAAGCAGCTGAAAAGAATACAGGTTTGGTTGGACCAACTAGTACCCAGGAGAACCATTTTTTGGGGCGTCGCAGCACATCTGGACCCTCCAAAGAGCAGTCAGTTACGTCAAGGGGAAAAGCAGTTTCCAAATCTACATTTCCTCAAGGTTTAGCAGTTTGTAGGCATTGTGGTAAAAGTAATCACGATTTTAAAAATTGCTATTCTAAAAATGCTAAATGTGTGAAATGTGGCAAGGTAGGTCATATTAAAAATATTTGTAACGCATCATTTTCAAAATTTAAAAATAATAAAGATTCTAAGAATTTTTATGTCAATGAGGACAACATCAGTCAATCCGATTCTGAATCAAATTTGTTTAATTTAGTTAACAGAACTAAACCTATTAAATTATATTTGAATGTTGATAATGTAAATTTGAAAATGGAAATTGACACAGGATCGGAAATTTCAATTATTAACCTTGACACTTATAAAAGTAATTTTCCTTGGAAAAAATTAAATAAAACTGATTTAAAATTGAAAACATATGTTGGTCAGGTAATTAAGCCTTGTGGTTTTATGAATGTAAATGTTAAATATGAAAATGTTAATAGTCAATTAGAATTGTATGTTATACGTGATGGTGGCCCTCCATTAATCGGTAGAAACTGGTTAAAGAAATTGAAAGTAAATTTAAATAATCTTTTGGATATTAATTCCTTGAGGGCCGGTTTTACAATAATGGTTTAAGGTGGGCTCAACGCTGAACCTCCCATGAGCTTCAAATTGTTGAATACATGGGTTTTACAATGCCCGTTCAGTGCGTGAACCAAGCTCAAATGAAAGTTCAACTAAACGATTGTACTACGCAGGCTTAAAGCCGGTTCAACAGAATCAGTACAATTTGGCGCGTTTCGTTTACTTATTCTAACCTCAAATTATTATTATTATTTATTTACATTACTTTCAAACATTAATTGGTACCAAATGGAAGAATTAGTTGGTGTTTTAACAGATGATGAGGAATTTCTAGAAATATTGAATGTAGTGGAACATTATCGGGCACCAAAAGTGTACCTACTTCGAGAAAATCATTTCACAAAGTGGAATAATAGAGAATTTATTGAAAGGTTTCGTTTGTCGAAAAATGCGGTACGATTCGTATTACAAAATATACAAGAAGAAATAGCACACGACAGACAGGTATGTTTCCTCATCGTTTTTTATTCAAGATTGAGTTATAAAATATTGATATTTTTCAGAAATAATGCTGTGTCGCCGCAAGATATGTTATTTGTAACATTACGCTTCTACGCTACTGGATCATTCTTGCAAACAGTAGGTGATTTTGTAGGAATTAGTAAAGCTACTGCATGCCACATAGTCCACAAAGTAAGTCGAGCAGTAGCAAGTTTAGGCAGATTATTTATCAGAATGCCAGAGACAGACGAAGATTGTCAAATAAACAGTCAACAGTTCTTTAATATTGCACGGTTTCCAAGATGTATTGGAAGTTTAGACTGTACTCACATAAAAATCTCCTCACCTGGTGGTGAGGAACCTGAAATTTATAGGAACCGAAAGGGATTTTTCTCTGTAAACGTGCAAGTAATATGTGATGCAGCCTGTAAAATTCAAGACATCGTTGTCAGATGGCCCGGGGCTTCACATGATAGCACCATTTTTAACAACTCTCGGATTAGAGCAAGACTTGAACGCGGAGACTTTAGAAATTACCTATTGGTTGGAGATAGTGGTTATGCTGTTAGACAATTTTTAATAACACTTTTGGCAAATCCTGTTAATCCAGAGGAACATCTGTTTAACGAGTCCCAGATTAGAACCCGCAATCCTATAGAACGTTGCTTCGGAATTTGGAAAAGGAGGTTTCCCGTGTTGGCATTTGGAATTCGTCTTAAACTACACAAAGTGGAAGCTGTAGTAATGGCAACTGCGGTCCTGCACAATGTTGCAATGCTATTTAATGAAGAATTACCCCCTGTTAACGAAGAAGAACAGGCTGCTATTAATTATGTAAATAATGTAGAAATAGGTAATTTCCAAGATGCTGGTCATGCTAATAACATGGTCCGTTATCAATTAATTAATAATTATTTTATGAATTTGTTGTAAATACCTAATTTAAAATAATAAAATCCTTTATTTATTTCAATTTTTTATTAAAATTAACTATAATTATTTTTTCAATGGAAGTCTAATAACTTCCATTTTGGCTTCATGTTCTTTTTGCATGTGTTCTAATTCAATATCTGCTTTCCTTTTCATGAAGTCCATTTCAAGTTGATGCTTTTCCTTCAGCGCCTGCAACTTAAATTCTTCTTCCTTTTTAATAGCATCTTGACGCATTAATTCAATGGCTTCTTTAGCTTCTGCCCACTGAGACACCCTATGTGCTATTGTAGTATCAGATTGATATCGTCTGGGTCTTGGAATGCCTGCGTAGTAAGATTGCATTTAACATAATGTATTTAGTACAAGAAAAATGAAATTTACCACCATCAGTTCGTGGAGTAATAAGGGCTTTAGACTTTTTTGTTCTCAACATTTTTGGAGTATACTTTGACCAATCTGAATAAATGACAGATATTAATATACCTCACCGTATCACAGTACAAAGTCCCACGCCAAGCTCATAATTTTTTTATGCAAAAAAACATTAATAAACAAATTATGAGCTTGGTGCGGGACTTTATCACCACTGTGTATATTTAACTTACCATGATTTTGGTTAGCCGAAGGGTTACTGCTACAAGCCACTTGCTCTAAGTTGCTACGGCTGCTTGTGCTTGTATTTTCCTTGTCAGTGTCGTCATTGCTGTTGTAATCTGTACAAATTCAGAAATATTACCTTGATAAAATGCAGAAGCTTTACAAACATACCAATTTCCTGTATGGAAATATCGATGTCATTATTGCTGGCTTGTACAATATCTTGAACATCCCTGAAATCCAGAGTTATGTTAAAAAATGCAATACATACCCAAAACACTAACATTATAATTACTGACTCTGCTGCTGCTGTAGTCACATCGCTGTCAAATTCACTGGAATTTCCCTCTATTCGAGTTCCTAAAATTTCCCGTATATACATGTCTGTGTTGGTCATTTTTATTGTTTCTTCGGGACCACCTCCAGTTCCAAATATATTCGCTTTTTCATCAGCAAATTTTCGCTTGGTTCTTTTCTTCAGGTTGTCATACTTCTTTTTTAAAATTTTATCATTTCGATAACATTCGCCACTAATTGAATTGAATTCTTTTTCAATTGCTTTCCAGCACTCTGCTTTTTGTTTATTTGTGTGAGTGTCTGATTGTTTACACTCCACTATTTTGCTGTACTTCTTAACTAAAGATATGAGGATAGTTTCTTCCTTAGCTGTGAAATTAACAGCACGTTTTTGTTCTTTTGCCATGATTCTATGTTACCACGTTTTCAACCGCACATATAGGTACAAACAAGCTACAACCACGAAGAATTAGGAAAGATACCACCATCACCATGAAACGTATATCTACTTTAGAACAAACTAACGAAGTAATTAAACTATACCTACCAATACAATTCGTCGTGTTTAATTCACAATCAGTCACTTCGGCTCACATTTAACAAACACTCGTCAAACACTACTGTCAAATAATGAATGTTCGTATTGCCAACCTTCACAAATTTTTGTTGAACCTAAACTCTCTTGAACCACGCATAAACTATGCTTGTAAAACTCGTTAGCATTTTATAGGAACGGTTCAACTGAGCATTGGTTTACATGAGTCTCGACTGAACTTTGAATTGTAAAACCGGCCCTAAGTGCTTAAGTAGTTGCATGCTTTCGATTTCTGATCAAATGGTTAAAGAATATCCTGAGGTATTTTCTAAAGAGCTAGGTACTTTTAAAGGAAAAAGGGCTAAATTACAATTACGAACAGATTCAAAACCGGTATTTTGTAAAGCTAGGTCGCTACCTTTTTCATTAAAAGAAAAAGTAGAACATGAAATTGACGAACTTGTCAAAAGTAACATACTGTCACCTGTAGAATTTAGTGACTGGGCAACTCCGATTGTTCCTGTTATTAAGAAAAACGGTCGAATTAAAATTTGCGGCGATTTTAAAATTACCGTGAATCCACAATTACATATTGATCATTACCCTTTACCTCATATTGAAGATTTATTTTCTAATTTACAGAATGGTAAATTATTTAGCAAAATTGATTTATGGCAAGCGTATGCACAAGTAGAGCTTGACGAGGATTCTAAAAAAATTGTAACTATCAATACTCACAAAGGGTTATTCACTTATAATCGCTTACCTTATGGTATAGCATCAGCACCTGGTATTTTTCAAAGATTGATGGAACAACTTTTTACCAATATGAAGGGTGTAGTTGTTTTCTTAGATGATATTTTAATTACCGGATCTAATGAGCAAGAACATTTGCAAAGATTACGTGATGTATTAAGTAAATTGAAATCTCATGGTTTACATGTAGAAATTAGTAAATGTGCATTTTTTAAAAAAGAAATTTCTTATTTAGGATATAATATTAATGCTAAAGGTTTGCATACTTCTAAAGAAAAGGTTGAAGCAATTTTAAATGCTAAAGCACCAACTAACGTTACCCAATTGAAAGCATTTTTAGGTCTTGTTAATTACTATTCTAAATTTTTATCAAATTTGAGTACTTTATTATATCCTCTTTATCAATTATTACGTAAAAATAATAAATGGAAGTGGAGTGATGAAGCTCAAACTGCTTTCGATTCGGTTAAAAAACAATTATCTTCAGCTGAATTTGTAGCTTATTACTTATTACGATACGAATTTACCAATAACGTTAGCCTGTGATGCGAGTGAATACGATATAGGAGCTGTTATTTCACATCAATATCCGAATGGAGATTCTAAACCTATTGCATTTGCATCTCGAACATTAAATAAAAGTGAAAAATCATATTCTCAAATTGACAAAGAAGCTCTTGCTATTATCTTTGGAATTAAAAAATTTAATCAATATTTATTTGGTAGATCTTTTACTTTAATTACTGATCATAAACCTTTGGTTAATATTTTTGGCAGTAAAAAAGGTATTCCTTTAATGGCAGCAAGTAGGTTACAAAGATGGTCAATAATTTTATCTGCTTATAATTATGACATCAAATATGTCAATTCCGAGAATAATGCAGACGCAGATGCTTTATCTAGACTTCCTTTGGAACTAAATTATTTTGAGCCTTTAGATTTTGGGTATATTTATTATTTTAATGAAGGTGTACCAGTAGATTATAAAATAATTGCTAGAGAAACACGAAAAGATCAAGAGTTATCAAAAGTTTATAATTTTTGTTTAAAAAATTGGCCACTGATAAAGCAGAAATTGAAAAATGCAAACATTTTTATGTTCGGCGGGATCAATTACATATACAGCATAGTTGCTTGATGTGGGGATATCGTGTTATTATTCATTCATCTTTAAGAAAAGTTATGTTAAACGAATTACATTCATCTCATTTAGGCATTAATAAATTAAAATCTATGGCACGTTCTTATTTTTGGTGGCCTAATTTAGATAAAAATATTGAGGAAAAAGTGAGGGACTGTAATATTTGTACATCTGTTAGATCAAATCCTACTCAAAATACTAAACCGTGGCCTAGACCATTTTCTCCGTGGTCACGTTTGCATATTGATTTTTTAGGACCGATATTTGATCAAAAATATTTAATAGTCATAGATGCGTATACTAAATGGCTTGAAGTCTTTAAAATGAAAAGCACAACGGCTGAGAAAACAATTGCTATTTTACGAGCACTTTTTCCCGTTTCGGAATACCAGAGTTAATAGTTTCTGATAATGGTCCGCCTTTTGCATCTAAAGAATTTGAAATCTTTTTAACAAAAAATGGTATTAAACATACATTAATTGCTCCCTATCATCTTCAAAGTAATGGTGCAGCAGAAAATTCTGTAAAAATGATTAAACTTGTTTTAAAAAAGGCTCATTTAAACAAGGAAAATTTAGACACGGCTTTGGTTAGGTATTTGTTTGATTACCGGATATCTAAGCATGCTACCACTGAGGAAACTCCAGCAAAATTAATGTTTGGTAGAGAATTACGATCTCGTTTTGACTTAATTAGACCTGATACCAACAAAATTGTTGAAAATAAAATTTTCAATCAAGTTAGTAAAAAGGTTAATAATTCTAGAAATTGGCAATGAAGTCCTTGTTAAAGATTTTTCCAATTCAGAAAATCATTGGAAAAAAGGTAAAATATTAAGAAAATTAGGTTCAACAGTTTTTGACGTAAACATGGGGGAAGGTAAGAGTTGTCGTAGACATTCAGATCAAATTCATACAATTCCTAATATTGATAAAACTCGTCCATCTCATTCCTTACCAGCTTCCATGGCATTTTGTTATCCTAGTACTTCTAAGAACACAGACATGAATCAAATTGAAAATAATTCCAAAACAACTGAACAAAATGAACCAGTATCGATTGATAAGCCTACTGAAAAAAGATATAATTTACGACCTAGAAAATGAGTACTGTTGTAGTATTAAAAAAATGTTTAATTTGTATTTAATGTTAATTAAATATTGCTATTAAAATTAGAAGAGAGGTGTTAGATATTGAATATTATTTTAATAGTAAGTAAGCGTTGTGTGTTGGTAGTCAAGAAAATGTTGTTTATTAATGATGATTTTGTTATTGTAAAATTTGTATTGACAAATAAATAATTTATAAAATTTAAGCGGAATTTACTCTACAATCTGAAAACTTTACAAGAATCTGTCTGAGAAAACAATAAAATAAATATTTGAAGAAGACATTTGTTAGATTAGAAATTTGACGTTCTGGCGCGGAATCAATTACGCGTCCTTAAGTCGTAAAGTCAATAGAAAAACAGATTAAATTTGCTACGAAAAGGTGACCTTATCAAATTAAGTATTACAACCGCTAGAAGAAAAAATAAATAAATATTGAACGTGAATAACAAGTAAATCTTTATTTTTAGCATTTAACGTATGCCAAATATTTTAAGTGATGATCTGTGTGACGTCAAAAATTCGGCTAATCCATTCGTCGCAGCCGTTGCTTACGTAATATTCAAACTCTGGGAGAACAACGTAATAATAATATCAAAGATTGAACTAAACATTTATATTTTTAAAATCAATGTTGCTCTCAGATAACCAGATAAACAGTCCCTGATTATTGAATTAGGACCACTAAGGTTATTTATGCAGGTGTGGCTTTATTATTGAATATTTTTAAAATTTGTGTAGATACGTATTAACGTACATATCGGTTAGATGCACAATCTAAAATTATTTAAACATATACAGAGTGTTCCGTATGTTGTAGCCAAAATTATTTTTAAGGAATGAGTTAGCTTGCAGCTTAAAATGCCTAATAAATATCTGTATATCAGGAGATGTTTGTTTATGTTTTGACGATAAACCTAGCCGAGGGAACGTAAAATATTAAGAGGAGAGGAATGGCAGTCTTCACGTGAATGCAAAGTGAGAAACGTCGGTAAAGGGCGTAACGAATTGGCCTGGTGTTACGCGTTGAGGTGACAGGATGTGTGACCTAGAGGGTGGCTGCAGAATATTGACCTAAGGAGGCAATGTTCTGGCAGAAGTAGCATCGCGGTACACCCTGTATATTGGCAATGAGGGATGAGGATCATGCAATGAGGTGGAATTATTCTGATACAGCGAATATTGTCCTGATGGGGATGATCCGGGGCGTTGGCCAGGGGGGTAATACCGTGCACCAGTATACGATATCGTGTGACTTGTCGCAGTGTTCAGCAACGCTGATGAAGTGCACGATGTCAGCAAGACAATCAGCTGGTATTCCATATTCATTGTGATTGGGAATTGTTGGTTGTGTTCCTGACCTGGTGGAAGCATTGTGCTCCAGAAAGGTCTAACATGACATGATGCTCACTGAACCGGAAACGGAGTGATGCTGACACTTACGCGGTCAGTGACATCAATTGATCCTAAGAACGTAAGCTTAGGAGGCAAGGTATGCTAATATCCATCGAGAGGGTGGGTTTTCGAATTACAGGTGAATGTGGGGTTAATGCATGCGAAGATAAGAAATCAACGTCTAAGGATAACTTCCGTAGTGTCCTTCATCAATGTGAGGGAATGGCTGCTACTAGATTCGCTGTTGGAATTCCGCGGGGGCGCGTAAGGCCCCCCGGTGAGTAGTATTTGATGTATTTTCGGATATCCGATGTAAATCGCATTGTTTGTTGTATGTGTAACCGTTTCTCATGATGCATCGTATGCGCGATAAGCGAGATGAAGAGAGAGAAAGAAAACTAGAAGGGACTAACCAGCGAACGAGTGTTTATCGGAACGAGGTATGCTCTGTTTAACGTTATTACTATTTTGACCCAAATGTACCATCGCGGCCTTATAATTTCGCACGATTTAATTTTCCGCTGTAAATATCGCTTTCTTTGACGGTTTGTCAAAAATAATCATTTTAAACGTCAGTTTTTCAAATGTAATGCTAAAGTTGTAGCAAGACAATGCTAAATCACGTGCTTTCTGAAGGAGAGAAGGGTTTTGCAATCGCAAAATTAGAAGATAGTTGATCGCTACTTTTATTCTGCTATTTCAGTTCTCATACTTTATTATCTTGCTGTTTTTAAAATATAACCAAACAATCTAACTTTTGGTTAAATGTCTTTAGTGTCAAAATTGAGGAAAGAGCCTGTTCTAGAAAACTAAATTTTAGAGAAATTCTGGCTACTTGATAAAAAATCGTGCGAAATTTTAAGGCCCCGATAGTATAAAAAAAAAAAACGCTCCAACACGTAAGAGTACGGCCAACCCTAACTCGTATTTTTTTTAATGGAACACTTTATACATTGTTACACGATTACAGTGACTCACAGCTTAAATGATGCAGTTGTGTTTAAAATGACTAAAGTGCTAAAATGACATATACTTTAATTTTAATTGAACTTGAAATGTTTAAAAGAAATTAATAAGAACTCATTGAAAATGTAATACTTTATTTTAACAAAAACGTAATATAGTATAATAACACTAAACATTAATATCAAATTATGAGCGCATTTCATGTCACAGTTTAAATGATGCGTAGCTTGAAAGTACGAAAATTAAGAACACTAAAAATACGTATGGATTTAATAAATGATATTTAATATTTTGTTGGTTCTTCTGCATTATCAATAACATTTTGTAGCCGTCATGGTATTGATTCGACTAATTTATTGGTATTCTCCGGAGAAATCGTATTCCATTCCTATATTGTTTTGGATATAGCCAAAGAAACATAGCCAAAATGGTAAATAAATGCTCATCAAATGTGAAACATGTTATTGACATACAATAAGGAAAATAGAGTCGTAAATAAATCAAGAGTGGCTCCAAATAAGATTTTTAGCTAACATAAACAACGATGCCTTGTTGAGAAATGACGAATAATCCCAAAAAAAGCGTACCTAAACTAATAGTTGAAGTGAAAAAATTTGGAAAACGATGTAATCCGAAAACTATTTGGCCTATATTGTGAAAGAACAGTTTATGCAGGAAATAATAAGTCGTTTGTTAGCTGAAAAAAGAAATTTTTAAGATTACAGATTGCCCGGGGGCATCCTAATAAAAATATGGAGTTCTGAAATTCAGTAATATTTGCAGATGACACAAAAGTCCATTTTTAAGTCCGACGGACAGATTTCAGTGTGGAGAAAACCAAATGAAGAACTGAAACTAAAGAAAATTAAAGTCACACTAAAGCAAGGTGGAGATACCGTCCTGTTATGGAGTTACATGTCATTTGTTAGAGGGAGTAACATACATTTCATTGAAGGAAACATGAATCAATACTTATAATTGGACATTTTAAGGCTGCATATAACAAGTAGTACAGAAAAAATTGGTATAAATGACAACTACCACTTTTATCATAACAATATCCAAAGCACACATCATATCGAGTCTGTGAATGGTTACTTTGTAATTATCCACGAGTTGTTAAATACCGCCTCAGTCACCCGATCTTAATGTCATTGAAAATTTATGGTTAAAATTTAAAAAATTAAGTAGAAACTGCGTTTATATCCAACAAAAATAATTTAAAAGCAAAATAATGGTGGAATCAAATACGATTTTCCCGGAGTAGACCAGGAAATTAGTCCAATCAATACCAAGATGGCTACAAAATGTTATTGATAATGCAGAAGGACCAACAAAATATTAAATATCGTTTATTAAACTCATATGCTTTTTTGTGTTCTTAATTTTGGTACTTTTAAGCTATGCATCATTTAAGCTGTGACATGAATTTCGCGCATAATTTGGTATTAATGTTTAGTGTTGTTATATTATATTACCTTTTTGTTAAAATAAAGTACAAAATTTTCAATGAGTTCTTACTAATTTCTTTTAAGCATTTCAAGTTCGATTAAAATAAATGTGTATTCCATTTTAGCACTTTAGTCATTTTAAACACAACTGCATCATTTAAGCTGTGAGTCACTGCAGATAGCTCAATATTTGTTCTCAAAAATGTAAACAAAATTTTTCTACGAGCTTTCCTTACGAAGATATAGGCCTTGAGAAATACGAATTTGATGTTGATTTTGTATTAATCAAATAATATAAGTAATTTTATGTTTTTATTAATGAGAGCCGTAGGTATAGGCATGTAAAATTTTCTTAGTTTCTAAACATAATTAATATTAAAAGTAATAAAGCAACAAAAACTCTTTGAAAATATTAACATTATTTTAGGTGTAAGGGTGCAAATTTGATGTCACTATGGTTACCATAGTCTGGACATGTGACCTTAAATGAGCATTTGCTTCTTTTAATTTCTGATTTTTCTAAATTCTTTGAAAGTTTACCATGTTTTTGGAAAGCACGCCTCGACCTTCTTCATCAAATTTTTGCTTAAGAAACTTAAGGCTAATTAAATAAAATAAGGTATTGTCACGAGCTTGGGTTGCTCGGTGGGGTGCGTAGCTCAGAGCAACAGGGGTAGCTGTAAACTAACACATAACAAGAAGGAATTACCTTTATTGTTCAAAGGAAGAAATACAGATCACTGTAGTCCTCGACGACGACCATATAACTGATAACATTTTACAAAATTTACACAGGTTATATACTAAAGATGTATGTGACGTCATGACCAAAACTCCATAAAATAGTTGACCCGTACAGTTACTTGGTTGCCAACAAGGCGATTTTTACGCTGTTTCCAAATCGTTTTAGATAGCGACTTAATTGCTTTTGCATTACGCTAATAACCCAATACTCAATGGTCAGTAACGTTACTTCCCAATCATCTTTACCTCAATAATAAATTTTAAATTCGGGTTCGGAAAGAACCAAAAGCCTACGCCTGACAATTACGTATTCGGAGGCACAGATACGTATCCAAAATTGACATGCATGAAAACGACTGAAAAACATATGATAAAATTTTAACGATCTCCACAAATCTACAAGTGTGTTTGATCTCGGAAGGCATACAGCCCTCGGAGTGTGTCCCATGCAATTCGCTAGCTACTAACAAAGGTCCTCCTCTGCGAATCACGATGTCAAAGTAGACAGGATCTCGAGACTCGATGGCTTTAACGGCAGAACTCGTCCAGGAGAAACCAAATTGGTCCCAAAAAAAAAAACTCGAATAAGGGGATGATTTAACCTACAAAACGTGCTAACAGAAGAAACACAATTATAAGAGAAACTCGATAGCGAGAGGGAAGCTGATTTGAATAAGACTTACCCCAGTGACCACTATCACTGAGCCGACAAAAGAAAGCGAGCAACGTGTAACTTATTCGCAACAAGCGTTGGAAACTGAATCTTCCAGAAACTTCTCACAAACGACAGTAAAACCCTTTAACTCAGGGCGGTGTGAACTTAAAAGCATCAACACAGAAAACGTAAAATATTCGACCGTCGCTTGCAAAATGTGCTCGTGATCTGCTCAAAATGGACGCCAAAAAGCACCAAGCCGGAAAAATGACTAGCCCCGCCTCCTTTTCATTTTCGGGATTCGAACGCGAAGTAAGCAGTGTTCCCACTGTTAGAAAAAGTTACCAGGGACAAGTTAATGAAACAAAGGAGAATTCGTGGAGTATGAAAATAAAGAGCAAACAACCGAAACCGAAGATAAACAAATAGTCTGAAAGTTTGAGGATTAAAATTGAATCGTAACAATTACATATTTTGTAATAATTTTCGACGAAAAAGAATGTGCTTCAGTTATGTTTATAATTTGAAATGCCAACAGATGTCGGTAATGTCAAGCATGTTTCAATTTGGAAGCTGCTTTTGTAATTTGAGTTGTGCCGCCATTCCGACAACTTAATAAAATAAAATTTCGAATGCTTTAATGAGCTACTTTATGACATCCAAATGGACTTCATAATGTAGTCGTTATAATGTAGTCGTTAAAGTACTAAAATAGAAAAAGTTACTTTACCTACGACCACTACTGCAAATGACGAATTACGTACAACACATAAATTAAGTAAGCGGGTGTTTGCAAACGTCATGCGTAAAGTAAGAAAAACGCACAGCGAGGGCAGTTGCACCTACTTTACGCACGCTTGTAGTTAGATCTACATAGTCGCATCACATCAGATTGACAGTCGTCGAAATTGCAAGTGTCATTGCTGATTATTTTGCACTTGAATAATAAGGTAATTTTTGTGGTCGTAGATAAAGTATAGTACAAAACTCGAGTTGTAAAGCAATTACGCACTTGTGGAATTGCATTCGCCGCTGCGCGGCTTATGCGCAATTTTTCCACCGTGCGTAATAAGCTATTTACAACTCTCGTTATGTAATATACTATTTTCTATTTTGGTGCTTTAACAAAACATTTTTTTAATAATTTTTTTGAGCAAATTTGTTTTATGTTTTCCTATTTTTGCGAAATTGTTTCTTAAGTATCAGCAAGTACTTTAGTAGAATTGATCGGAAGTGGATCCAGTTTATAACCACTATTATTTGTAACCATTGGAAAGCTTACAATTCACTAAACAGCGATTTTCATCATTTAAAAGTGTACAAATGTTGCTATTCAATTTTTAGGAGAATTATTGTCACCAAATAAACTTTAAATTGACTACCTCAAACTTACCTTGACCAGATGACAAGTCTGCGCTGTATCTTTCACCAGCTTTCCCCTCGGCTAGCAGCAGTGAGAAGGGGTGAGTAATTAATAGCGTTTTCGACTGACTGCTCTAGAGCGCTCTGAGAATGTTCGGGTGATTGTCTTTGTTGCTCGAAGTGCGATTTGCATGTTCGGTTGCGCCAAGCCCTCAATGAAGTAGCATATCGAGAGCGCTCTGCTTTGATCTGACTCGCGAGGCGGATCAAAATCGAATGATCTGAAAAACATAACCTATAAACTTCAGTTGTGAAAATGGAACTAGCAACATGTGAAATTCTTTCTTCGTCAGAGTGATCAGACGATGAAGAAATTATACAACTTTTGACAAAACATATAAAAAAAAAGTAATGTGGTGATTAAGATTGAATCCTTTGTAAACACAATAGATGCTTTTTTTGATGAACTGGTAGGTTTTATATTTAGTAGAATGTAGAATGATGAATTCTCTCCCAATTGTTGTTTAGTTTAAGGAAAATTTTCGAATGACCAAAGTTACATTTAATCAGTTGACAGAAATGTTTCAAAATAGTCATCATTGCTCTAAGAATTCAGGCGGTACCCCAGGTAAAACAGCGAAAACTCACCTGTTGGCATTTTTATGGTAATACACATAAAATTTAGTCTAGATTTATTATTTTATTGGTGTATTGTTTTTTAGGTTTGCAGGAAACAAATTTGTTATGCGGACTGTTGCTCTACTGTTCGATATGACTATCTCAACATTTGATGCTGTGTTAAGAAGAGTATTAAAGTTCCTTGTGGATTTAGCGCCTCAAGTAATTCGTTTTCCACAAACAGATCAAGAGTTACAACATACTGCAGAAAAATTTCAACAGGTATGCTATGGAAAATATTTTGAATTAATTGCTTTTAATGTTAACTTTATTAGATTGCTGGCTTTCCAAATGTTGCGGGCTGTATCGATGGGACATATTGCTGTGTTATTTCCTTCCCTAGGATTTAATAAATTTAAAAGAAAAGGATACACACGCTGAATTTGTTTTATTTTGTTAAATGATTTTTCTTTCGGCTTTTGGTGCCACATTTCTATCATGTTTGTACAACGGGGTCCTTTAGAGTTCTAAAAATTAAACTTTCATTAAGATTTTTCTTGTACTTATATTTTTAATTTGTTAAATGCAGAGTATACATAACCTGGAAGACGATCCTTTGAGTCTCGACTCACCAAGTACTACCAATTGGTTAAAGGGCAAGTTCCGACAGCTCTTCGGGGATGACTCGGACACCGAGGCCATGCCTGATTTCTTTACAACACCCGATAGGCCTGTCCTGTCGATGCCTGAGGTCCAGAGCACTTCGGTCAGGGAGGTTGGGTTGCCGGATTTTCAAAAACCTGCCCCGCTGCAGATGGAGGCTGCTGAGTTCGAGGAAGCCGTCAAAAAGCTTCCTCGTGAGTTCCTCAAGGACCGAAGAGGGAACAAGCGCCGATATCTGCTCCACCTTCCTGATGGGGGCAAAGTGAAGATGCTCAAGGTGGAGGCACTTCGATTGGGACTGATTGCATGGCCTACAAGGAGCTGAATTAGTTGGTAGTACTTTGCATTGTATAGAGTTACATTTTTTTTAGTTAATTATGTTAAATTTTTGATTTTAATTTCTAATTTTGAGGTTATGTTTTCTTTTGAGTTAGTTTTTGTGGGCCAATTTTAGTATATAAGTGGGGAAATTTTACCTGTAATTTAAGTCTTCCTTGGGCAGTGATAATGGTAACATCTTCTAGAATGGTAAAAGTTTTAAAATTTATTAATATTATTATTGTTGATTTTTGGTCATTTACACTTGTAATTAACGTGTCGTATACAGGTCAGACGCTTTGTCATATCTGATACGCCAAGGATTCGTTCTGAGGAAACACAACACGGAATAATTACGTGCTGGTTTTATCATACGAAGTTAATGCCCGACACAAACACCATACTTTTGTTATTTTTAACGTGTCGTATACAGGTCAGACGCATTGTCATATCTGATACACCAAGGATTCGTTCTGAGGAAACACAACACGGAATAATTACGTGCTGGTTTTATCATATGAAGTTAATGCCTGACACAAACACAACATCTTTGTTTTAATCGGCACATGATAATTCAACAAACCACTGTATACATGCCACATAGTCAATTTACACAACGACACAACAACGTTTCATTGCTTTCAATAATTTCTAGAATTCTGGGGGACTCGAATGAGGGTTATTACCTTAACGGTCTCTGAGGATAACATCCCTGTTTGTTCTTGATGAATGTGGGATTAAGTTTTATCAATCTCTATTCATCATCACAAAGTAAATTGTAATTTTATGTACGTGTCGCAACCCATGATTATTTTTGGTTATGTTTATATTTTATTTTGACGTTTACTATACAATATTGCCAACACCACAATTAAATAAATTTGTTATTAAAAAATATTTTTTTTACTTACCCATTTCGCCACGTTGCTCATAAACTTGCACAACAACAATCCAATAAATGCCTTCAGAGTTTCATTGCTATTTTAAAATTACATCATTGCCTAGGAACCCCGAGCAGTGTTGTAACGTGTCTAATAATTAAAACAATAGGCCCTGAGATTTCATTTATTTCAAAAAGGTATATGCTCAATACCACAGCATACATACATACATACATACATACATACATACTAGAACGCCCAAACACAAAATTAAATCGACGTATATTAATCGTCATGATATGGCATCTTTGACACTGCAAGGCATATGCGATGGAGATAAAATGTTCCTAGATGTATTTACAGGCCCATCTGGTAAACTCCATGATTCTCGTATTTTTACATTTTCCTTTATATATAACACAGTAAATGAATTGAACAATGCTTATCACCTTTTCGGTGATTCTGCCTATTCCTTATCAAAACACCTATTAACCCCATAGAGAGATTATGGATAATTAACTCCAGCTCAGAAAAATTATAACTACAAATTTAGTGCGACGAGAGTAAAAATTGAAAATACATTTGGGCTACTGAAAGGAAGATTTCGCCAACTTATCCACACAGACTTTCTTTCAGTAGATCGCACATGCCAAGTTATAGTTAGTTGCTGTGTGTTACATACCATTTGTCTATAAAATCATGATTATCTAGAAGAATATATAGGGTGTCCCAACAGTGTGTTCTCGGTATCTTGATAACTACTGAAGATACAAAAAAATTTTCAACACAATTTCTTTTTTAATTTTAGAGGTTTACAACATAAAATTATTTTTATCTATACAGGGTGAATCAAAACTGTTGCCGGACACAACTTTTTTATTTCAAATGGCATACCTTATGTATGAAACCAAATTTGGATTGCCCATAAAGTTCTACACATTTTCTGTGTACCATTGTCTATACATGAACCTAACCGTTCTTGAGATATTTAACATTTTGCCTAAAAACTGCCATTTGCACCTACTATTTTAGTTATTCATATTTTATTTATTTTTAACTCTGAGAAAAAGATTTTTGATACAGATGTAATTGATACATAAGCTTATTATAAGCCATTATTAAATGTGCTTTTATCGCTACAGGATGGTAATGGTAATAATCAAAATCTCAGAAATTTTTAAATGACAGAATTTTCTTAAATAGCATGCTCTATATTTTTCTATCCTAAATTCTTGGTTTAATAAACTACTTTCATTTTTGTTAAGTATGTGTTATATCTATCTGAGATTTTTAGATTTATTTGAATTATCTCTTTTAAAACGAGTTATTGTTTAAGGTGGCCGGGAAAAACGACAAACAAATGAACTGTTGACTTTAATAATTTACTTTCAAGTGACAATAATGTACAAGAATTAGTTAGTTCAAGTACGTGACTCCTTTAAACAGTTATGCATTTTTTTTGTATTTACATCATACATGTCCCAAGCTCTCTATAGGCCGTTCTACTAGGTGTTTTCCACCGGCATTCGTCTTACAAACCGGGAAAACACAGAAAACCTAGTTCGAAGGGGCCGAAATGAATCCTGAACACAATATAATCCGACACAAAAGTGTCGGATTATGTTCTAACATAGGACCCATATGTACCAAGGGGCGATTCGATCACACGTAGTTGTCCGACCAAGCGTCAAGCCCGTTGTCAGCGGATCCAACCGACTTTTTTCTATGCAACCATTTAATAAAGAAATAATTCAATAAGTCTAAAAATTCACGTATTAACAAGTTCCCAACAGTCTAACATTTTGAAGAATAATTACTAATGTCAACCGGTTCATTGTTTGCCGGTTTTCCACAGCCATCTTAGACGAGTGTTCGTTTTAAAAGAAATAATTCAAATAAATCTGAAAATCTCAGAATACAGGGTGTCTCAAAACCTATGTCTTTAATTAAAACTGTAAGTTCCTCATTATAAAAGAGATTGATTCCCCAAATATGAACGGTATTGCTCAAAAATGAAAAACTGACCTACCACAAACGCGTGCAGTTCCTTTGTTTTGAAACCTCTGCTTAGTTTATGACTTGTTGAGGCAAGTCCGCTTTTAATAAAAAGCAATAAACTGCAATAAATTTTTTTATTTACGTTTGAAAGAACTAGGCCCAGGTCTCGCGCGCGCGTCTTCGGCATAAATCCATCTGTGTGTCACCGACACTAGCATAGCGAAATGCATTTTTCGAAATAAATTGCATTTATGCGAAATAAAAAAATGTACAGCATAGCACAAAATGCATATCGAACGTGTTGTCATACCTGTGCATTCATTATAACTTTAGAATTTTACTAAAGTTCACTTCTTGTTCCTGGCGCTAATATTTTTAATTACAATGAATGTTCAAAATGTTGTCCTTCGGTATTAACACATAATTCGCCATAACAGAGCACTATGTCTATCAATTCCTCATTGGAATACACATGAGCCATGTTTATTACTTATTTACACTTAAATTAAGTTATGTACACAGATATTAAACTAACACAAAACAAACTACACACTACGTAAATTTGATAAATTATTTCATTCTAACTCCGTCCCTAATGTAACCATCTATGAAGTTATGACAGCCTGATAATAAAAACAAACAATAAAAGAACGAAAGAACGAATTTTATTTTATGACAGTGCAATTGTAACCAATAAATCGCCAAGACGAATGTAATGTTTCTGAAAATTCAGAATTATTTTAAACCAGAATCAAATTTTCATCATGAAAACTAATTAAGCCACTCGTTTCTTGGATTTAATTAATATTAACAACATTTTTAGTAGACTTATTACTGAACATAAACACAGATCGATGTACTGTCATGAAAATGAAACAAAAAAAATTGAAATGCGTTATTGTGCTACGAATTCAGTTTGCTTTTAAATTGTACTTTAAATAATGAAGCATAAATAAAATAGTAATAAGTAATTGCAATAAGGAACGCCGCTTTTATTTAGAATCCTGACGAAAATTTTTTGCGACGGACAAACATGACCTAGCCCAACGAATACGTCTCGGTATTTATTCGTTTATGGTCACAAAAAACACCAATTCTGCGCAGCTGAGACATTTAAATCCATTTAAATCGTCAACCAGCGTTACTCAAACAATTTCTTTGAAAATGAAAACTGATTTTTCCCGGAGTTAGTATTTACTTTATCCCTATTGTTGTATAACAAATTTTGCTTCTTTTTTGACTACTATCTGTGGTTTCAATTAAAGACAGAGGTTTAGAGACACGCAGTATATCGCAGATAGGTATAAGACCTACTTAACCAAAATGAAAGTACTTTATTAAGCGAAGAATTTAGGATAGAAAAATATAGGGCACGCTATTTAAGAGAATTGAGTTTTGCCATTTTGAAATTTCTGATATTTTGTTTATTACCATGGCTACCCTGTAGCGATAAAAGTACATTTAATAATGGCTTATAATAAGCTTATGTATGAGCTACATCTATACCAAGAATCTTTTTCTTAGAGTTAAAAATAAATAAAATATGAATAAATAAATAAAATAGTGGCTGCAAATGGCAGTTTTTAGACAAAATGTTAAATATTTCAAGAATGGTTAGGTTTAGGTATAGGCAATGCTATACAGAAAATGTGTAGAATTTTATGGGCAATCCAAATTTGGTTTCATATACAGGGTATGCCATTTGAAATAAAAAAGTATGTTCGGCACCACTGTTTTGACTCACTTTGTATAGATGAAAATTATTTTGTGTTGTAGACCTCTTAAATTCAAAAAGAAATTGTGTTGAAAATTTTTTTGTATCTTCAGTTGTCATCGAGATATGGCCCGAGAACACACTGTTCGGACAACCTGTATAACGGACATTCATGATGATCAAAGAACGGAAATTTGTATGGCCGTTCACGGTCACTTTGCCTCGAGGACTCAACGAGCACGTAAAGTAGCAAGTCCATAAGCGCCGGGCTAGAGCCGGGACAATATATTAAAATATTACTTTCAAAAAAGTGATTAATATGCTATAATAAACATAAAGTTATAAACCGTAAATTATAATTTCTTATTTTGAAAAGATTACTATATTTATTTAGAATTTAAACTGCAGTGATGCGAACACCAAATTTTATTAAGACGACCAGCTACAATTCTATTGTGGCGCAGGCCGTGCCGCTCATGCGAACGACATTGAATTCCATCTTTCCGTCCGTCATCTGATGATGATCACAATAACATAGGGTTAACTAACAGAACTGTTTCAAAACAATAAGGAGAAATTAAGAGAAATCATATATGTGAAGTTTTAAACGGTTGATAATGTTCAATTTAAACAGTTGTGTAATAACTTATTTTGTAATATACATTTTGAAAATATTGGTTTTATTTTTCTTAAATCTTATGAAACAAAAAACAAACAAACACAAAACAAAATACAACTCATTATATTAAGGCCCTATCTTTTCATCTCCAATTAACTTTATCTGGCGGTTAATTCCCATAGTAACGGTTGTGATCACAGTTGTTTCTATGGGAATAAACCGTCAGATAAAGTTAACAGGAGATGAAAAGATCGGGCCTAAGACAAAACATTAATCTTATTTCTTTAAAAGTTCTTTAATTAAGGCTAATTTTTCTTCGTGTCTTTTCTTTCTGCTGTCTTCCTTTTCTATATGAATTTTGTACAAGACTGCTAAAGAATCCTTAGTTTTTTCTTTGTTGATTGCACGCTTACAGTGCTTGAAGAGGAGTGATCATCATCACTATGTGTGTCTTTTCGTTCATGTATTCCAACTCCCCAAAGAACCTCCGGTTCAACACTATCATCTAGCGATTTAATTTTGCAAATTTCTGCTTCAAATTTTATTGGTTCCGGTGATTCTCCAGTACGACAATTCTTGTTTACAGAAATATTTTTTCCCTTTAATACAGTTTACGTGTTTCACACTGAAAAGGAGTGCGATGTACCTGTAGATGATTTAAAATATGATTGGAAATCTGAATCCACATTGCCTTTTTATTTTTAAATTTTTTCATTGGGTCAACATGCTTAAGGTATTCAGCATAGAAATCTATTAGCAATTTTGTGTCACCCCATTCTACAGCTCCACTTTGAGAGTTGTTCGCTTTATCAGGCAACAATTTTGTGTCATTTGTATCCCATTCTACAGTTCCACTTTGAGCATGGCCGCCTTGCATGGGATGACTTATTATGTAACGAACTGGCTTCAATTTGTCAATCCTACTGCAATGTCAGGTCAAAAAGCGATCGAAAGATGTCGCTACTTAAAATGTTCATTACTTTCACATCGGAATGGCGAATAACCTCGGACAGATCGGTTTGGTTTGCAGTGCAGTTCTCGAGCTACGGTTCTGCTGACGAAGGCCCAACTAGGCCTGAAACAGCTGTACAGAGCCTGCTCGAGGAATCCGCTGTAATCAAAACCGATTTGCGTACAAAATTTAATAAAATTACACTAAACTACGAGGGTGGTTATTCAAAAGGAATTTAATTCGTTACGTCAAAATTATGCAACTGGCGTGATTTATATCAACGGGTTACATCGGTAGATGCAACAGTGCATAAGATGCCGAAAATTCGCTCTCCGGTAAAGCATGCATGAAACGGTCAAGAATATAAAGTTCAAAGAATGCAGGTGGCTAACTCACGAAATTGCCGTCAGGGCTCAGCTGCGTTCGTTTGTCAACTTGAGTAGCGATGTGAAGTTGGCAACCACGACGCCGTGTCCAACGCCGGTTATCTTGTTCAAACCGGACTCGCAGGGCCCAGGGTCCGTAAAGATGGCTAAACCGGGATCCCTCGAAGACTCGGATCAGCGTAAACGCTCAGAAGCGAATGAGAGTCGACTCGGCTTAAGTCAAACTCAAGACGGTAAAGTAAAGCGGGAACTAAAGCTAAAACCGAAGCTGAAAGCTGAAACTTGAAAGCCCAAAGAAAAAGAAATATTGTCCACTAGCGTCGAAAATGGCGTCCGACAACTCGCTTCATGTTACCTGGGGTTTTGCAGTAGTCCCAAACTTGGAATAGGGTTAAAAATACCCCAAAACTCGTTCGGTGATGTTAGAAATTTATTCCGGCAAAGCCGTGGACGAGTTCTCCTTCCAAAGCAAGAACTCCGGTAATTCACCAACACACACACCCGTCAGCACCAACGTCGAACGAATAATGAACGGGTCGCCAGGCCAAGACGGAAGACGCTGAAGACGCGCGAGTTATATGTATGTAGGTATAATAAAATATATGTTAAGTGTTACGGCGTAGTGTGTTTAGATTATTATCTCTGGTACTTAAGATAAGTTTTAAGGGTTCGAGCGGGCAGATTCCGTTTTGTCTTAAGACTAGTTAAGATCATCTTTTTACAAATAATTTTTTTATTAGAAGGTGTGTAGTTTATTAAAAAGTGTCACCACAAAAGAAAAACGTAACTGGCGCAGTCATAGTAGGATTTCCAAAGGAAAAAGCTATTAAAGGAATATTGATAGTTCAAGAAAACCTTGTGTTTCAACACTTTATTGGAATCCACGAACGAACAAATTCTGTACGTTTCAACTTCAATTGGCCAACAACATCAGTGAGAGTATATTGCTGTACGTTGGATCGACCGGACACTTCGGGAGCCTAATTGCTGCAGTTCGACAACAAGCATTTCACAGGACTTTGGATTCAACAATCCACGGTCGCTATTCTCCTGGACCGAGCCGAAAGGATCAACATTCTGGACACCGCAGAAGAATAATTGTTAGTCTGCATATTCTTCTATTATTAAGTAAGCGAATTTTTTATTAAAATTTTTCTTTCGTGTAATATTAATATCTAAAAGTATTACTCGTTTTCTGTCATTGGACAAATTAGTATTAAACGATTAAATTTATAATTTACCTTAAGAAAAATTATCGATATAGATTAGTTAGGCAGGTAATAATTTTCGTTATTTAGAAATAAGTTCCTTTTTTAATTCTATTGTACAAATTATTTCATTCATATTAATTTATCAAACATGGCACAATTTTCTATTGAATATTTAAAACTCATTCCGGAATTTAATGGCGAAACCGATCGTTTGCACAATTTTTTACAATATTGTGAATATTTGGTAAATACATATTTTGATGCTACTAACCCTGATAACCCACGAAATAAATTGATATTACAAGGAATAAGAAATAAATTAGTTGTTGAGGCTCAGAATTCAAATCGCGCAAATTGATTCTTGGCAAAAATTTAAAGAAACTTTACAGAGACATTTCGGTGACCCTAGAGATGAAGTAAGTTTAAATATCTAGATCTTGTAAATTGCAAACAGCAAAAAAATGAATCACCAGATTCATTCTATTCTCGCATTGTTAAACTCCTCAGTCTTCTATCAGCAATAGTAGAATTAAATACCGAAAATGCGGAAATTCGTAAAGCAAAAATAGAAACATACCAACAATTTGCATTACGAGCATTTTTGGGAGGTCTTTGTGAACCTTTAGGTAGTTTGGTACGTTGCGTTAAACCAAAAGATTTAACTGAAGCAATTAATTTCATTAAAGAAGAAGAAAACATTAAATATTATCAGAAATATAACAATACATTTTCCCAAAATTTTATACAACAGAAACAAATTCCAAAAAATAATAATTCACCAAGTTTTTCATTTGTACAAACAACTATGCCTCAACCTTTTGCATCACAATCCTTTTCATCTCAGAATTTCCGACGTCAACCTTTCCCATCTCAACCAATACCGATACAACCACGACCTACACTACAACAAAAAATTTTCACGAATAGACAAGTATTCAGAAATCCACAAAACAAACAACCCGTAAATGTTTTTAAACCTAGCAGCGGTAAAATTCCATTTCAACCAAAGCCAACACCTATGTCAGTACAGACCAGACAAACTTTTAGACCGCAATCTTACCAAGGAAATTCAAATCCTCCACACGCTTTTCAAAATTTTAATTCACGAAATTCGCAACCTCAACAAAATTTCGTTTTCGAAGAGTTATTCAATAGCGAAGAAAATTGCCAACTTGATTATTATGAACAAAATTACGATGAATTTTACGGTAATCAAAACAATTCTCTCCATTTAAATGATAGCTCTAAATTAGATCAAGACGAAGAAGACAGAGAAAATTTAGACCCTGAAAATTTTCCACAAGTAGCCTATTTAGAGAATGCCGGTTAATTGAATTTCACAATTGCAATTTATTAAATTACTTTTTGTATACATTCCAGAATATAATTTAAAACTTTTAATTGACACAGGTAGAGGAATATCATTTATTAATCCATCCATTGCAGATAAATATTTTTCGAAATTCATTTCTAATGATCCAATTATTGTTACGGCTCTTTTCAAACGACAATTAATACCGAAATCAATACAAATCCCTGCTTTTCCAGTATTAAATATTCCACATCCTCTAGATCTTAAATTTCATTTGCTAAAGTTTCATGATTATTTTGACGGTTTGATAGGACTTGATATGTTAGAAAAATTACAAGGATCTGTCAATCTCGTTACAAACTTGTTTGAAACCCCACATTCTTTTATCGCATTAAATTATGTTAGGAATCAAAAACCACCAATCTCCTCTTATAAAATTCCAGCTCGCTCTGAAAAAATTATACAAATTCCAGTTACAAAATCTCACGGCGAAATTATTATTCCTTATACGAAAATATTCGATTTAGAAATACCACAATCACTTTCCATTGCTAATGAAAATTTTGCAAAAACGTCAGTCATTAACAAAACCGAAAAACCAATAACGTTTCATTTATTTGATCCCCTTAAAGTAGAGGAATTTAATCAAATTAAAACAATCGAATGTTTACATGTTGAACAGGAAGAAATTCGCAATAAGAAAACTTGCCCAAAATCATCTTTAGAATATTCAAAATTACGTCTTGACCATTTAAATGACGAAGAACGAAAAAAATTATTAAATTTATTAGAAGAGTTTGCTCCAATTTTTCATAACGATAATCGAAATTTAAGATTTACTAATCAAATTAAACATAAAATTAACACAAAAAATGAATTACCTATACATACAAAATCTTACCGATACCCTTTTGTTCATAAAGAAGAAGTACAAAAACAAATCAAATCCATCAAGATATTATTCAACCATCGATCAAGATATTATTCAACCATGAGAATCTCCGTGGTCCTCCCCTATCTGGGTAGTTCCGAAAAAACTTGACGCATCCGGGAAACGCAAATGGCGAGTAGTCATTGATTACAGAAAATTAAACGACAATACTATTGATGATAAGTATCCCCTACCCAACATCTCCGATATTTTAGATAAACTCGTTAAAGCTCAGTATTTCACAACGCTCGATTTAGCTAGTGGTTTCCATCAAATTGAAATGAACCCGAATGATTCACCAAAAACCGCTTTCAGTGTAGACAACGGCCACTATGAATTTAAATGTATGCCGTTCGGACTGAAAAATGCACCTGCCACTTTTCAAAGAGTGTTGGACAATATCCTCCGAGGTATACAAAACGAAAAGTGTCTTGTATATCTCGATGACATCATAATTTTCAGCACCTCTTTAACCGAACATATTGAAAACTTAAGAGCTGTATTTAACCGTCTTTCAAAAACAAATTTTAAAGTCCAATTAGACAAATGCGAATTTTTACGTAAAGAAGTCCTTCACCTGGGTCATTTGATTACATCCGAGGGAGTTAAACCTAACTCTGATAAAATCTGCGCTATTCAAAATTTCCCGTTACCAAAAACTTCCAAACAAACTAAATCTTTCTTAGGATTACTGGGATATTATCGTAAATTTATTAAAGATTTCGCTAAATTGACAAAACCCCTAACAAGCTATTTGAAAAAAGATGCAAAAATTACTCACGACCAAGAATTTTTAGACTGTTTTGTTTTATGTAAAAATATTTTATCTAATGAACCCTTACTCCAATTTCCAGACTTTAACAAACAATTTAATCTCACCACCGACGCCAGCAATATTGCAATCGGAGCTATTTTATCTCAAGGGCCCATAGGCTCTGACAAGCCCGTGGCATATGCATCTCGCATCCTCAATAAATCAGAACAACACTACTTCACAATAGAAAAAGAACTTCTCGCTATCGTGTGGGCGGCTAAATATTTTCGTCCCTATTTATTTGGCAATAAATTTAAAATTATTACAGACCAACGTCCGTTGCAATGGTTATTTAATCTTAAGGAACCAAATTCTAAATTAGTCAGGTGGCGATTAAAATTAGAGAAATTCGACTATGGAATAGTCTACAAAAAAGGAAAATTGAATAGAAATGCCGACGCTTTATCGAGGGTAGAAATTTTTCCCAGTGACGTAGCTCCTGGAAAAACTATAAGCGAACGCATCGCTGAATTTAATCGAAATCTACACAACCAAGCCCCTAATACACCTGAACCTACTTACGCCGATGATCAAGAATCCTTCGAATCAAATCAATCTGTTGCAGCTAATCCACCATCTATTTCACAAACTATCCACAGTAACGCAGAAAATCCTATATTCGAAATTCCGATTTCCGAATCACCTTTAAATCATTATAATAATCAAATTATTGTAGAAACTGTCTTATACAATGCAAACGCCACAGCAAAAATTAAAAAAACTGTTTGATAAAAAACAACGAATTTCTATACAAATTGCCAAAAACAATGAATCTGATGTTATTAACTTTGCGAAAACTTATTTAGCACATAATAATTATTACGCCATGTACTTTGATGAAGAATAAACATATGAATTATTTTGTAGAACATTAAGTAAATTGTTTCGTCCCAATTCGGTAAAATTACTAAAAGTAACTCATAAATTAGTAGATGTCATCGAAGTAATAGAGCAAGAAGAGAAAATAAAATGTTTTCATGAAGGTAAAACCAATCGTCGCGGCATTGAGGAAACAACGACACGCCTTAAGAAAAATTATTATTGGCCTAAATTACAAGATTCGGTATGAAAATTCATTAACAATTGCGAAGTCTGTCAAATGGTAAAATATGAACGTAATCCTTTAGAACCTACTCTAAACCTATCTCCAACAGCCTCTAGACCATAGGTTCTCAAACTAATTTCGTCTACCGCCCACTTTGAGAATCAATTATTTTCTAGCGCCCCCTAAAATTTTAATATCATTACTTTAATAACTTTAGTTAGATTATAGCCTGTCATATATGAGTCTTATCTTGTTTCCCTCAATTTTCTCTGTGCCCTTTACCGCCCCCCTGTAGGCCTCTAGCGCCCACAAGGGGGCGTTATCGCCCACTTTGAGAAAGACTGCTCTAGACCATTCGAAATAGTACATATAGATACCTTCCAAATTGAAAATATAAAATTCCTAACCGTACTCGACTCCTCTTCGAGATTTGCTCAAGCTTATCCACTGCGATCCTTGCAAGCAATAGAGGTTTGTACAAATTTATTAAATTTCTTTTCTAACCATGGCACACCAACAAAAATTATAATGGACAACGGAACTGAATTTAAAAATAAAACAATTCAGGATTTACTTCAATTACATAAAATAGAAATTCATTTTATTACACCGCACCATCTCCAATCCAACGGTCCAGTTGAAAGACTACATTCAACATTAATTGAACACATAAAAATAATAAATACACAATTCCCAAAAGAACCGATCCAACTTAAAATGCATTATGCAATTTTGGGATATAATAATTCTGTCCACTCTGTCACGAAATTACCCCTACTCGACATAATTACCGGACATATTCAAAATTCTTTACATCCCCTAGATTTAAATTTGGACCACCAAATGCTTCAGAGTTATATTCAAAAACATAAAGAATTAACCCAACATATTTACTCTAAAATTGTAACATTAAACGAATCCACTAAAGAAAAAATTGCCGACAAAATCAATAAAACTAGATAAAACTAAATTTGCAACCCGAAGAAAAAGTTAGCCGAAAAGCTTTTCGTAAAACCCGAAATAAAAATGAACCTTCATACGAATGTGCCAAAATTAAAGAAGTAAATGAAGAAAACAAAAATATTATCACAACAGACAATAGAAAAATTCATATGTCGAATATTAAACGTCCCCGAAAATGTAATAAAACTAAACATAAAGCTGAATAGAACAGTTCCAAATAGTAAAACAAATCTGTAAATTGCAAACTTGAGAATAATAATCCCATTATTTATTATCATTCCTGAAGAATTGTTTAATATAATAGAATCTCAAATTTGCAATAATCTGTAATTAAGTAGTGAACACGTTAATTTTAAGTTTGTGTGAAGGAGCTCCATTGCTGTTTGTAGTCGTCATATAAGTGTAAAAAACGCTTCGTCAGACTTCAATTTGGCTTTATTTAATGCGACCGCTTTCGTCAATATGACATTTTCAAGCGCAAAATGAGTTTTCCTACAGATAAAAACAGAAAAGATTTAAAAATAAGACTGTAACAAGTTAACAAATTAAAAATCTTTTACCTTACTCTCTGTTCACGCACGCCCAAGCGCCATTGTGTGCAAAACAATGTTACCAACGTCAATAAGTGGCGGTAGTCTAAAAGTATATAACAGAGTGAAGTCAGTTGCGGATATCCCAACGAATAGATTTAAAGAAATTATCAGAATTAAATATCGTTTGTTCGTTAATGATTTTGCTATTGTAGACGTGTTTATGGAGGAAAATTTCCAAATTTTCAGCAGTAGTTAATGAGTAACCTTTCGGTAGGTTAGGAAGGTTTCACGTCAGTTAACGGGTTAAAAACATGAAGGGTATCAGATAGATGTTTAGCAAAGGTGGAATCCAATTTGCCGGTGCGGAGAGACCTGATATGTTCGTTAACGCGAATTTTCAAACTTCTCCCAGTCTGGCCAACATAAATAGCTTGGCAGGAGCCACAGGTCAGCGAATACACACCGCTGTGAGATGACGGATCGACTTTGTCTTTATTACGACAGAAAAGGGTTCCGAGGTTTTGTTGGTTTTTGAAAGCCACTTTTAAATCAAGTGATTTTAGATAGTGTTTTATCTTGGTCGAAATATTGCCAACATAAGGAACTATGACAAACTGTTCGGAAGAGTTTGTAAGCGGAGTTCTAATGGGAAAGATAAGTTGGTTAATAATCTTATTTTTGGTCTTTTTGTAAATGTTATAGATTGGTTTAATGGGGAAGTCATTGAGAAAAGCCAGTTGAATTATGGTACTAATTTCTTGTCTGAAATCTGTTTCACTCATGGGTATTGTGAAAGCTCTGTAGAAAAAGGATCTAAAGGCGGCAAACTTGTGTTCTGAGAGGTGGAAAGAGTAAAAGTTGATACAATTATGATTGTATGAAGCTTTCCGGTAGATTTTGAAGTTGAGTGAATTGATAGTTCAGGTTATGATGAGATCTAGAAAATTGATTCAATTATTTCGTTCTACTTCAGCTGTGAACTTGATTTTAGGGTGAAGGGCGTTGAAAGCCAAAAGAAGGTCGTCCTCAGAGGAAGGAGGGCCGTTGTAGACCAATAAAATGTCATCCACATATCCCCATAAAATTGTATATATTTAATAAAGAGATTATCTGAATAAAAAAATTGTTGTTCTAGTTTGTCTAAGAATAAATCTGCCAAGATGGGAGATAAACTACATCCCATTGCTAGCCCAACACATTGTGAGTAAATCTTATTATTAAAAGTGAAGAAAGATTGTTGTAAAGTAATTGATAAAAGAGAATGAATGAATTGAGGTTTATTGTCAGAGAGGTTAGAAGTAGGTTAAGCTTTCAGAAGTGATCTCTACGATTTTAAGTTTGTCCACTAGATCAGTTGAATTCAGAATAATATGTTTGGTGTTACAGTTAATGTGAGTTTTGAGAAACGGAAGTAAAAATTTTGAAACTTTGTGGGCGGGGGAGTTAATAAAAGAGACTACAGGTCGTATAGGTACGTTATCCTTGTGGATTTTTGGTAGATCGTAGAGCCTAAGTAGTTTTGGGTTCATGGTCTTTAGGCTAAGAATGTTGATATCCGAAAAATGTGTTGTCGTTGAGAGTACCATTTAATTTGGATACGTAATGCGTAAGGGGGTTAGACTGTAGCTGTATGAAACCGTTATTGTTGAGAAAAGTTTCAACTTTGTCAATATAGGTGTCACGGTTTAGTATAACAATACCCTATCCTTTGTCAGACTTGGAAACAACTAAGTCATGTTGGACCGCCTTAATGTTGTTGGTTAAATATTTTTGTGGAACATTGTTATGTTTTGTTTGATTCTTGTGGTGTTGTGAATTAATAATGTGGGTAATTTCGTGTACAGAGGGGCGGTTCTTAGCGTTGGCAGAACGAGAAATTATATTTTTCATGCTGAGAGCAAGATTTTTCAGTGAATTAAAATTTAAGTTCATGGGTGGGGAAAACTTCAATCCTAAATTTAAGATTTCTAATTCCTCAGCCGAGAAGGCTACGTTTGATGGGTTCAGAACCGTAGGCTGAAAATTATGCGTGGGAATGGGAGGCGATTTGAATAAATCATCTACCTCGAAGTTAAGATTATGATATTTACCCGTATGGATATTGTCTAAGGGTTGGGTCGGAGCCGCTGTGGAGGGGGCAACTGATTCCCTCTGTGTAAATGGTTTAATTGAACCATTCAAATGAGGGTTATTAAAGTTGATGTCGGGAACCTTAGGTTCATATTTGTGTGGAGGTTGGTAGAAAGAACGATTACAGTGAGTTCCATCACTATTCTTCAAGTGCGTGGAATTGTCTGAAATGAAAACATGATCTGAAGTGGGGTGGTCATCATATTTGTTAAGCATACTGCTCGTAGTATTAATGTTAATGGCTTGGTAGGCGTCGGGGTTAGAGGCAATGTCTACACTATCTACTTGCTTAGAATCTAAGTTAACAATATCTACACTACTGCTATTACTTTCAAAGCAATTAAAGTCAAAGCTGCCACCTTGGCTGGAAAGCGTGCAGGCTAGAAGGTGTCTTACATGTGAAGGTTCGCAAGAATTATTGTCCTCGTATTCAAGTAGGGCAGATTGAAACAATGCTTTAATTTATTGTTTATCCTCTCGAACCTCTCGTTGCAACTGAACTTCACTCTGTTATATACTTGTAGACTACCGCCACTTATTGACGTTGGTAACATTGTTTTGCACACAATGGCGCTTGGGCGTGCGTGAACAGATAGTAAGGCAAAAGATTCTTAATTTGTTAACTTGTTACAGTCTTATTTTTAAGTCTTTTCTGTTTTTATCTGTAGGAAAACTTACTTTACGCTTGAAAATGTCATATTGACGAAACCGGTCGCATTAAATAGAGCCAAATTGAAGTCTGACGCAGCGTTTTTTTACACTTAAATTTATGTTTATTGTTTGATAGAAACACTAGTTAAAATGAAAGAGCAAGCAGGTACTAAATACTTTATTTTCATTCAAAATAATTTCGTCTGTTCTAACACATAATATGGTGGTTTTGCTACAGAGCTTTTATATGTACCTATGGAAGAAATTAATTTGTAAGTGAATTGTAAATTTAATATATAGGATACAGTGACTCTTTTGGAAAGGCTTCATGTACACGGTTTATAACATCGATGACAAAATTACCAAGCGTGCGATCCAAGAAAGATGTGATTATGCTTCGAAGAGCGTCAACATTCTGATTGAAGACATAATTGAACGCCTGTAATTCTGCGGGATCTTTAATTATATTGTAAAATTGGATATCAAGGTTATCGAAAGTTATTTCGACGGAACCTTCTTTCCACTGAATATGTTCTTTCCCGTTTTTGGTATAGAGATTGCCATCCAAAACTAGGTCCAGGATCAAGTTTGCTAGAAAAATAAAGTAATATAAACAAATTGAAGATCAGAATTAGTTATCTAAATGATCAGTACTTACAAAAACGTCCCTCTCCACTTCCGTCTCCAAGCAATCGGAAACCTAAAACGGTACCGTCTATGCTGAGCGAACCTGCAAGGTAAACTGAAGGCAAGAGAATTTTCAGCTTCAAAACCAGTGTGTCAGAATCGATACTAGTGTCCAAAATTTGAAAGTTCTTGGCACCGACGTACACGATATTCCGGAATTGTGCCTCATATGATGCCAAGGGAAATTTCCTTTTACCCACGGTTAGTCTACGAATGTGGAGCGCATCTATTGGAGGAAGTCGCAATTCGGGAATTCCCTTTATCAAATCCAAGCGCAGATCTTCGATTTTCTGAAGCCAGCATTCTTTCAGTAAAGGATTTGTTGCTTTGCATGGTTTGAGAAGCAGTGCGGAAGCTGAAATTTAAGATTTTGTCTTTAGTATAATTTCTGGCTTCAAGTTATCAATCTAAGTTGTATGACAAACACGATTTATTATAAGTTATCTCTTGTAACTAAGATTATAATGACTACTAAGGACAATTCTAACTGAACACAAGCTTCTTAGAATTGAGAGAGGAAGCTGCTAAGAAAACCAGAAACTTCATGGAGGGGGTTTTCAAAATCGGACATCTTTTTTAACTGGATTTTAGAACAAATGCACAATAATGAAAATTTCCTGTCAACAATTCTATTTTCAGATGAGGCCACGTTTAAAAGTAGTGATGTGTTAAACAGACAAAACATAAAAATTCTACTGAAAATCCCCACTGGATGAGGGAAGTAGACAATCAACGAGTATGGACACTAAATGTGCGGAAAGGCATTGTAGGTAAAACTTTCAAGGTAAAACTACCCCTTGAATTTGAAAGGGAATTTGAAGCCTAGTGGAAGGAAACAAACGCATTACTCTCGGAAACGCCCAAAATGGCCAACAAAACATACTTGTTCCTTTTCACAAACGCAGGCCTTCGGAAAGCTGTTTCACGAGCTTATAAATCACTCGGCGTGCCTTAGCAAATCTCGGAGAAAATCCGTTTCAAGTTTCAATCACAAAATCCGTGAGGGAAACGCAAAGATATCACCAACACAAATAAAAGGTCAACACGCAACGAGTGCCATTGCAAGAATGACCGCGAGTCCGCGAGACGAGCGCGACGCACCCTTCCACATGCGCTGAGACAGAAGTCGTTACGAATGAACTTAGATTCAGAGTGGCGACAGAGTGAAATGGAGCTATACAGTAGGTCTAAATAACGGCGTGTGGACTAGTTTTGAAATATTGTGTAATATAACAAAAATCACGTACGCCTCCTGAAGTTATACATACAGGGTGGCTGCCAGTTATTATGGAATAACTTAAATGAATTTTTCAACCGTAACAAGATCCAAGAGACGGAAGGCTTTAACACTTCGAAATACAAATATGGTAAAAGAGGATGAGGATTTATTGATGAGGGACCGACGTCTGAAGCTTTAATTTTAAGACAAAAACAAAATAAGAATATAGATTCGAATTGATATCTTGGGATACTGAGGGGATCCTTCTAATTGAATATATACCAAAAGACTCAACAATTAATGTAGAATCTTATCCAAGTACATTTTGAAACATAAAAAGACTCTTGAACAAAAACGGCTTCATAAACTCTGTAAAGTCATCTTTCTCTTGCACGACAATTGTAAGGTACATAAAGCAAAAAAAGTTAAGGAGTTTAGAGACGCCACTGCGTACAGCGAAACGTTGAAAAGTTCGATATTTTATTTATTATTAAAGGGCGAATTATATGCAAAATGCATATTTGTTCATTTCAAAGCGACATGAAAGATTTTCCGTATCTGAGCGAATTACGTTAATTAGAGATGATTGAAACCAATTTAATTTTGCATATTTTGCATATATTGATATACCTGTGCATATTTTTGTCAGTTGTGCATATTATTGCCTATTTTTGCAAAAAAAATGCATTTATTCTGCTTTGTCGGGCTTAGATCGAAAATTAAAATGAAATCTACTAAGGAAAACCCCAAGATAATCACGTTAAAAAGAAGAATAGGAGCTAGAAATGTCCGCATTCTAATCGGACCGCCAAAAAAGTGATGATTTACAACTTAATTACTTTACTTGGCCCATAAAAACAGATATTTTACTATTATAGTATTAGCAAATACGAATAACTCGACGCTTCGACAGTCTTTATCTGTACGTCTTATGCACAAGCTTGAACAAGCACAAATTTAAGAAAATAAAACACACGGTATCTCTTTTTTTGTATTTTTAATTACTGTGCCTGTATTAGTTAGTGAAAATTATGTCCAACTCGAAAATTATGTGTTGGATCAAACCTCATGGAGTGTTTTGCAAAGCTTGGGCCCAGTTTCATAAAACATAGTTAACCACTCGATCAAGTTGATCGTGTGATTAAGTAATATCATTGGAGGAAAGTTTAAATTTCCTCCAATGATATTGCTTAATCACACGATTAACTTGATCGAGTGGTTAACTACGTTTTAAGAAACTGGGCCTTGCAGTAAGATAGTAAGTACTTAATTTTTATTATGTTACTTATGCTGGATTCATGCAGCAATTTTTGTTCGATATTGAATCCAGCGTTAGTTCCTCCATTTGACTAGACAAATTTTAAATTGCTAATATATTTTAGAAATATTGTATATTAAAAATTTCTATTAATTTAATCACACTGTCACTTGTTGTAGATTTTGGAAGGTATTTTTATAATTGAGTCCAACTCAAATTTTACAACATTGTAAATTTTACATTGTACAATCACCTCGGTTGATGTTGAAAGGAGATTTTCAACATATAAAAATATCTTGTCTGATAAGCGACAAACAGTTTGTTTAAACAATTTGAAAGAGCATATTAGCATAACCTGCTACAGACAAAAAAAGATGCATAATATAGATATTATGTAATTGTTTAGTGTTATTGTATCTTTTAAGGTTTGTGTTTGTAATTTTAATATACATACATTGTGTATAGTCATATAACTATTTAATAAAGTATTTTTTAATTCTGTTTTATTATTATAATTTTTCTGGAATGCATTTTTTGCATGTAATCATGCATGTTCTAGTTAAACCAGTGCATATTTTGGCCATTTTTAATGCATATACATATATGCGCATATTTTGCCATTTTTTGTTGCATATAAATCCGCCCTTTATTTATTATTATAATCTCATTAGTGGGAGAATTTAGATGCACTTTGAACAAATAAGAAACAGCGCAAAATACAGTAAAATCTCCGAAAGCGAACATCTTTCTTAAGAGGACACCTCTCTTAGCCGGACAGTTTTTAATTCCCCATTTATGTAATTTACATGCATTTGCATCTCTGTCTAATGGGCGGACAGTTTGCTGGTCACGTCGGTGTCCGCCTAAGAGAGCTTTCAGTATATCTCTATTTATAATAAAATATTTATTTACCTGAATCTAAGGCTTCGGTTTGGAGAACAAATGCAGAAACGCAGATGCAAACAAACAGAGTGGAAAGCATTTTGTGACTTTGAATTTTCAATTCTGAAGTGAATTTAATTTCAACAAAATATTTATAGTATTTGATCACGTAAAACGTGAATTTTAATAAAAATTTCCTAACTAAAGATTTATGAGATTATTCATTTTAAATATATGCACATATGTATTTTGATTGCCCGGTGAGAAACGTCTAATATTTATAACATGATTTTCTAAGATCGCATTTAAAATTTATGACGTCAGTTTTATATACTAAAACTGTTAACGCAAATGTGATGTGTGTATACGATCCACGATTTACATAATCATATCATGTACACAGCGTACTGTCTATACAGTACCTTTGTAGTAGTCAGTTGTTAAAGTTCATTTGGAATAATAAACAAGCAAGTTTTCAAAGCAGTGTATTCTTTACTCGCAATCCTTACAGGTTATGGGCCCAGATTAACTACACACTATTAAAAATTATTATGAACATTGCAAGAATTGAATGCTTCGGCAAAGATGCTTGGCCGTATGTGACGGGCGAAATTGCAAAACCCGAAGTTATTGTTGGTGACAAGGAGGAAACACGATGAGCTTAGATAAAGATTTCAATGATTTCTTAAAAAGCAAAAGCATTACCAGAGAACTCACAATACCCTACAATCCTGAGCAAAATGGAATCGCAGAACGACTCAACCGAACACTCCTAGCTACACTAAGATGTCTACTCTTACAGTCTGGATTACCACAGAAATTTTGGCTAATTATATCCGAAACAGATGTCCGTCGAACAGCCTGGGTGGATTGACTACATATGAACTCTGGATCGGCAAAGTGTCCAATGTAAGACATTTCAAGGTATTCGGTTGCAAAGCATATAATTTAAATAGTCATCCAGCTCGAGGCATGTGGGACCAGCACTGCAAAGAAGGTATATTTATTGGTTATTCTGATGAATGCAAGGGTTTCAGAATTTGGTTACCTGGAGAAAATAAGGTCGTTATTTCACGTAATGTGAAAATCGCCGAGAATAATATCGAGAAACTAGAACTTGAGACGAATTCTCATGAAGAATTTGTAGATTTCGACTTATCATCTGTAGAAGCAGTACTTCCTCCTGCACAAGTTCAAGAAGATGAGGAACAAGATTTGGAACCAGAACCAGTTCAAGCTGTCGTCAGGGGACGAGGACGACCCAGAATTCTAAGAAATGGGCAAATGTTACGGATAATGCAGAAATTGCTGAAGTAGAATTAGACGCACTGATCTCTGAGATACCTATGAAACAGGTTCTTACAACTCTGGAAGCTGAAGAATGGTAGAAGCTATGATATCAGAGATAAAGTCAATTTTACGAAATGATACGGGGAAAATTGTCGACCGACCCAAGAACAGGGCTATCGTCGGGAGTCGTATCGTCTTACGAAATATATAAATAGATTTAGTAAGAAGGCCGAAGAAACGTTGATGTCCGGAGACAAGGTGTGTCTCCGACAAGCGGGACGAAATTGGTATGAGAAATTAGACGGAGTATCGAAGAAATTTGGAGCAACCTCTACAAATGCTGATTCTCGTGTTGTGTATGTCACATCGAGGGGAGGATATTACTATCATGGCTGTCTATGATGATGATATTTTAATCAGTTCGAGTGATTTCAGAATCGTCAAAAAGTTTCGTGAGGAAATGTCTTGGTAAAATTTCTTATTGTCTTAACATTGAGTTCAACGTGCAACAAGGAGTACTAACCATGAATCAACGAGGATACATTAGGTCCGTTACAACATCACTTTCTGACCGTTTCGAAACTGTCATAATCAGTTACCCACCGAAATAATGATTAATTTTGACAACTCTGTCAAGTGTGAAATTTAGATAAGTGCATGAGTTTCGAAACCATCAGAAAGCGTTGTTGGAACAGACCGACGAAATACTGAAGCGATTTGGAATGCAGGACTGTAATTCAGTAGGTACACCAGTCGATCCATGCGTAAAACTATTCATAAATATTAAGCACTTGGACGAGAAAGAATTGAAGTTGCCATATCGGGAACTTGTTGTTGCGTTAACTTACCTAGCCGTTACGACGCGTCCAGATATATGTTTTGCTGTCACCCCAGGGATGTTCAGAATCGAATCGATTTATATAATCGATTCTTTGCAAGCGATGCATCGAAAGAATCGAATCGATTCAATTTGGTGTGAATCGAATCGGAAAGGTGTGGACATACAACCAATTTTCTATCACCGCGCCATCTATATGTTACTGGCAGCCAATAACTCAAAATGATAAAATTGTGGGTAGGAAAAGTCCACGGCATAAAACGGAACATTTCAAATTACAGAAATTTCTTTGACCATTAACGAGCAAAAATTTGTGTTGCACGCTTGAACAGTAGGTATAGGTGAGTGTAGAACAATGCCTCCTAAAACAAGTGAAGTGTGGAAGCATTTTATTACTGATAACAACAAATCTGTTCGTTGTAAACACTGCAATGGAACTATAAAATGTGATGCTGCGACATAAGTTTTAATTTCAAGAATAGAAATTGGTAATATATGTATTGAACCGAATCGATTCTACGTGTTTAAATTGAATCGATTCATCTGAATCGATTCCACACAATCGATTCATTTAACTGTTTTGAGCATCCCTCTGTCAGCTACCCGAGACAATTTAGCAACTACTGTTTTAGCACGGAGCATTGGATTGCAGCGAAGCGAGTTCTACGATATTTGAAAGGTACGAATGAGTTAGGACTTGTTTACCATATGAACTTCAGACCAGTTGAAGGCTTCGTGGATGCAGATTAGGGTAGTAGTTCTGAGGATCGACGATCATACACATGTTTTATGTTCAAATTTTCCGGAAACCCCCTATCTTGGGATTCAAGAAAACAGCCAACAATCTCTTTATCTACGACCGAAACTGAATATATGGGATTGGAAATAACTGTATTCAACGACAATATGGAAGCGTTAAAATTAGCCCAGAATACAACATATCATTCGCGGAACAAACATATAGATACGCGTCACCATTTTGTGAGAAAAGCCCTGGATATACGCTACTTAAAGTTGCTCACGTTTCTACAAGCGATATGCCAGCAGACATGCTGACAAAGAGCCTTCCAAAGGCGACACATTTGAAATGTATTGAGCCTGGACTCCGGCATATTAGTTAGAAATAAAGAAACTCAAGGATCGCTGGGAGGTGTTAAGTGTGATGTGTGTATACGATCCGCGATTTACATAATCATATCATATATACCGTGTTTATTTGGAATAATAACCAAGCAAGTTTTTAAAGCAGTTGTTAGTGTATTCTTCACTCGCAATCCTAACAAAAACTTTTGCTCTATTATTTTTGTAAAAATTAAATTATTTATTATTTAATTTGAGAATATTTTATTGCGCGAATAATAGGTTGAGTCAAAAGTCTCCGTAACTTTTGGCTAACTTTGTTTTCAAAGTCTATCGTAGTAGATAAGAGCAAAAACAAATTAATTATAAAACGAATTAATACCGGTTTTACTCTAAGGAAATTTTAGTGATTTATATTACTGTTTGTTTTATTGTAGGAATTATATTTATTTGAGTATACTTTCGAGATGACCTAAAACGATATCACGTGCTTGTAAATTCTGCTCAACAGCAAAGTTTTAAATTCATAAAAGAATTATGTACGACAATTATGCAGTGCGTTACAAAACTCTGGTACAACTTCAATACTTTTGGAAATGTTCATTTTCGACGAATATCCTCTGACAGGTCAATTTTATTTTTTCTTTTTCACATTTTAGTATGAAAATTTCAAAGATGCTTTTGGTAAAGTAACGGATATGACGTCATCGATATATTTTTTTTAATAGGAACACTATATTTTCCTTGACGAAATCTTGTAGATCTGCTTTTTCTAATTACTGTGACAGCATAACATACTTATAACATGTGTTCATTTAATATCGAGTAGCATTAAGAAAGTTTTTGAAAAAAGAAAGTTTTTGAAAAAGTTATCAAAGACCAACTTTTAGATTTCATTAATGATCAGCACATTCTACCACCGATTCAATCCGGGTTTAGAAAAAACTATAGCTGCACCACAGCTTTACTAAATGTACTAGACGATATTATGCGCGCTACTGACGAGGGCAAATTGACTGCTCTAATCTTATTGGACTATAGTAAAGCCTTTGATACGATTAATAGTGATATTTTATGCTCAATACTTAAATATATAGGCTTAAGCACTAATGCTACGAATCTGTTGAAATCGTTTTTAACGAATCGTAGTCAAAGCGTAGTATTAAATGAATCCATTTCTCGTAGTTTATCTGTGACTAGAGGTGTTCCTCAGGGATCTATTCTCGGTCCGTTGCTGTTCTCCATATATACTAGTGATTTAGTGAAACACCTTAAGCACTGTAATGTACATCTGTTCGCAGATGACACACAACTGTATAAATCTTTCAAACCTGCTGAATGGAAAACAGAGATGCAGCTAATAAACTCAGATCTGAAATATATATCCCAAGCTTCGCTTCGGCATTCCCTTAAAATAAACCCTGAAAAATCTGCCCTCTTGTTATTTGGTAATCAGTTCGCTTGTCAAGCCATTCAGGACTCATTCAGTATTACGGTTAACGATGTCCGCGTTCCCTTGGTACAATCTGCCAAAAGCCTTGGTCTATCGATAGATAATTCTCTGCGTTTCAGAGATCAAATTTCTAAATATATTCGGCTTGCGTATATGAACCTTAAAAAGCTCTATTTCCACAGACGTGTCCTCTCAATTAGTTTAAAAACGCAATTATGCGATCTTTTTGTTTTGTCTCATTTCTCCTATTGTTCTCAAATTTATCATGCCTCTATAGATAAATTTACTTCTAACAGAATTCAAATAGTTCAAAATTCTTGCTTACGATACATATATGGTATCAAAAAGTTTGATCATATCACTTATAAATTAAAGGATGCTAATTGGCTGAATATGCATCATCGGAGAAAATTACAATGTCTCGTGCTGTATCACAAAATTTTAACCTCTAAAACACCGCCTTATCTATACAATAAAATTAGATTTCGTTCTGATGTACATAATATTACCACCAGATTCAGAGGTTTAATTTCACCACCTCCCCATAAAACTTCTTTATTTGAACGTTGTTTCACTTATCAAATTTATGTTATGTATAATTCATTAAATGACTCTCTAAAATCTTTGAATCTTGTGAAATTTAAAAGAGTAGTTCGCAACATTTTGCTATTGAATCAGTGCTGATGTGTGTAAACATTATGCTTAGCACTCTCTTTTCTCTAATTTCCCTTTTCTCAAATTTTTCTTTTCGCAATAACTGCTTGCCTTTTTGATTTTTATGGACATCTACTGGTGTTCTTCATCACAGAATTTCTAATTTTAGTTTAGCAACTTAGTTAAGCACATAGGCAAATCATCTTGAACATCAATTGCCTTGTTGCACGGTTAGCTTGAAAAGCAGGCACAGGATTCATCCTACTGCCTGAAGCTCGCCCTGTGATTCGGCTATTCTTACTAAATACTCTCTCCTTGTCATAGTTCTAAGTTTCATTAATTTTGTAAGTTATAGTTGAATAAAGACTTTTTATTATTATTATTATTATTATTATTATTATTATTATTATTATTATTATTATTATTACCTGTGGATATATTTTGTTTTGGAAAACGTATGTCGCAATGTTAAAATTGAACATAACCTGACTTTTAAGTCTCAGCATGACATAAATTATAAAATAACAATTACTACTCACTCACAAATTAAGTAATTTATTATACACTGCGTTCGTAAAGTATGGAATAAATTCATTTTCTACGAAATAAACGATTTTTATGTAAAATCCTGAAACAGGTCGATTTTTAATTAAAAAATGACACTATCTTAGTGGAATTTTGTATCTCCCCCTCCAACCCCCTCCGAGTGACAGTTGCCCCTTTAAAATTTTTAAATGGAATGGGGGGTCATGTGATACCTCATTTGAAAGGGCTTTTCATTCTCTATTCAGTAGTATAAGAATTTTTTTTGAAATTTCTATTTTTTCTAAAAAGAATAATACATTTTAAAATCAACACACAAAATTTTAAAATGGATTATTTGGATGACGTTTTCCCCAATAGGATGGATTGGTCGAATGGGGGCAATTGAGTGGACGGGTAAATCTCCTGATCTAACACCTCTCGATTTCTTTTTATGGGGATTTCTAAAAAGTAAAGTCTACAGAACTCTACCAAACAGTCTTGAAGAACTAAAAGGCAATAAGAAATGAAATACGAGGAATCAGTCCGAAAATAATCGACAATGTTCTGCATGAGTTTGAATTTTGTCTTGGTTATTGTCAAGAGGTAGGAGGACATTTTGAACAGTTTCTTTGATATTGGTGTTATTACTGTTGCTTCTACGTTGATTACATACATTAGTATCTACAGTTTCTACTCGTTTTCATAAAGAATTTTAATTTTTTTTTTTAAATTTGGAATTAATCAAATTACCCTGAAAATGAACGTCAACAACGTTTGTACTGTTGTCATGAATCAAACGGTTCCCAGTTTGAACATTTCATTTAAATAATTTCATTTTAAAATTTTGTGTGTTGATTGTAAAATGTATTATTCTTTTTAGAAAAAATAGGAATTAAAAAAAATTCTTGTACTACTGAATAGAGAATGAAAAGCCCTTTCAAATGAGATATCACATGACTCCCCATTCCATTTAAAAATTTTAAAGTGGCAACTGTCACTCGGAGGGGATTGGAGGGGGAGATACAGAATTCCACTAAAATAGTGTTGTAAGGACCCGAAAAATGCGTAGGAAAATTTCCAAATTAACATTATAAATTCTTTCTTAAAAATTTCACTTGATCTCGCGAAATCGGAACGCAGGAAAAACATATTATATTCAGTAGTCTAGAACGTGCTCTCCAACTAGAGAAAATATTAAGTTACGGAGATAAGATTGTTTTCAATTTTAAGGGATCAGCAAGAAACCGTGCGACCAGCTTCTCTGGCTCTGACCGCGCGACACGTGGCTAAAAATGGTAAAAGCAACACGCGTACGCCACCTAGTGGAAAGCGGCTCGCCGCTAAAAACCCGAATCAACCACGGACTTTTTCGAAAATTTGCTGAATTTGAAAAGACCCCACTTCAGGATACGAAGGCGGTAGCGAGGGCTTAAGTAAAGAGGCCGCGCGCGGGAGAGTTAGTTCCCGGTTGCCCTTAGTTTTGCGTGTTAAATTCTCGTCGAAATTTTAGTTTAATTAATTAATTTTTGTTCTAAGTTCGGTTGTATTTTTGGATTTAATTTTTCAGAGTTTGATATCGGTTTTCGTGTAGTTTCTTTTTTTTGTGTCAGTGATTTTAAATTCGCTCGCTAACGAATCAATATTGTTAGTGTTTTTCCTGAGTTACGAAATATAAAGAAAAATCCTTCAAGTTTCGTCCCCGGTAAGTTCCATGTCTTTTCGGCTTAAAAAGTTTGTCAATTACTAACGAAACGCATTTTTCTAAATGTACCGCACCATCTTTCCTCCTGGACGAGTTTCGGGTTATTTTTTAGTAAATTTTGTTTTGTTTTGTTTCGATGTGTAATAATTCAAATTTATTTCCAATATAATTTTATTTGTTAAACTTTCCGAATTTCATTTAATATTCACAGTAGAGTTTAGAGAACCTTTTTATTAAATAAGTACCTAACCAGGAGAGGAGGAAAATCCAACAATTCCAAAGTAGTAAGTCCGAAGATCAAAAGGGCTAAAACTCATACCGAATCCAAGGAGAGCGACGGAACGACTCCTGGCTACTTTTCCACTAATTCCAGGAACGCTACACACAAAGGAGTCGCCCTTAGCGTCTCGATTCGGCTTGTAAAAGTTTTGGGTAACAAAGGGTGAGAAAAGTCCAAGAGGGATAAATTGTAATATTTTGGTTAATTGTTGAAAGCCATTTTTATCAAAATTCAAATCACCCTTTCCCGTATCCCGGGTCTTACATTTGGTGGTACAGCGTTGGGATTTCTTTTTTTTTCCAAATTAAAACAAACGCTTAGTAAGGCACGGCCTTACATTTGGTGGCAGCGTTGTAGATTTTTATTTAAATAATTGATTATTAATTATTGATTTTGATTTCTGATTTTGTTGTTTAGTTTTGTGAAAATAAGAAATTTTGGAATTGTTGGATAGGTTGAGATCTATTTTGTTTTCTTTGGTTCGTTGTGTAATAATTCGTCAAAGTGAGATTTCTTAGACCGCGAAAAAATGGTTTATTTGAGTAAAATTGTTGTCTAGAGCGAAAAGTTTTTTTTTTGTGTGTGTTAAAAAGTAGAAGATTTATTAAAATCACGAAGTCAAAATAATTTTTTTTTGTTGTTTGATTTATATTAAATTTTGTTTGCACGGTAATTTTTTCTTTTAAGATATAAAGTTAAAAAGTAATTGTTTTGAAAAGTGCTATAAAAGTACGCAAATCGAATCTCTTTTCTTATTGTAAGTTACATCGCTCTAAATACCGTAAATTAAAACGCTTTAAGATAACGACGAATGAAACTTGAAAATTTTGCTGACACAAAATTGCGAGCGTTGAAATAGGTAACGCGTCAGGTTAAACCTTATTTAATAATATTGCGCCAAAGATCTCTATATTGTTGCTAACTGCATGCTTGTTTGAATATAAATTTGTTTTTGTTTGTTGTGTGAATTTCGTGTCCCATAGGTTTATGCCAAACAGGCATCCGAAAGGATAATTTTAAAAAAATATTTAACGTTTCGTTTTAAAAGAAAAAAAAAGTTGTGTGAAAAGTTCGCTTGGCCTTGATATAAACGTTGACGCGAGAACACTTCGAGAGATAACTGCCGAGTTGCACATTTGAAATTGTAGCTACAGGGTGTTCTAAAACATTTGTTCAAATAGTATTAAAATAAATTGACATAATTGAATCAATTTTAGCTTCAAATCAACAGAAATTTATTTTCCAAATTTAAATAAATTTTTTCAAATTCTATGTAAAATTTTTTTGTTATAAATTTTGTTTTATCTTTTTTATTGTTGATTCAAAATTCATTTTTTTTTAAATAAATAATTTATTAAGAATGGCAGAAGCAAATCAAATGGCAGAAGCAAATCAAGGCACGTCAACTCAAAACCCTGTCCAAATTATCATGCTGGAACTATTGGCCAAACGTTAGTTAATTTGCCACATTTTTCTGGGAAAGCTGATGAAGATATTACTTTATTTTTCACTAAATTGGCTCAACGTTCTAATATCGATAATCGGAGAGGCAGAAACTTTAGAGGTTACGAAATATCAGTTATCTGGAGAAGCTTATAGATTTTTGGAATCCGATACCCGATTGTTAACCTCCACGATAACCTATACGGACTTTAAAGAAATTTTGAAGAATCGATTGACTAAGAAGTTTGTTACCGGTCAACCTCAGTTAGAATTAAATAAGTGTATTCAGAAACCCAAAGAAACCATAGATCAGTATGTAACGAGAATTAGAAATGCAGGAAAGCCCCTATTGGAAGAAAATTTAAAATATGTTGATTCAGCACAGCCAGCACAGGTTGAAGCTGTCAAGGTTCGGCACGATCGAGATCTTATAGAGCAATTTAGGAGAGGACTTGACCCGGAGTTATTGCAAATGATAATTCTCGAACTTAGTAGCGCCCCTGCAAAAGTTTTGACGAGGTCGTCGAATTAGCAAGTCGAGCGGAGACTAGTAGTCAGATGTTGACACAGTTTAGGAGGATGAATGACCTTTATTTTACGCAACCAGAGTTAGACATAAATGAATGCGAAGCATTGAACCCTCCACGAGGACAATTTAACGAAAGGTTACGAAATAGGAAAGGTCAAGTGCAACGTACCTTGAATGATAGAAGAAATACTACGCTCCCTAAGCCAGGAGTTAGAAAATATTTCTCAACAAGTCAACCACCAAGGTTTACGGAAAGCAGATACCCTAAACAAGCAACTGGTCCACAGCCGTTTAAGAAGGATGTCGAGGTTATTTGTTTCAAATGTAGGCGCCCCGGACATTATGCAACTGAATGTCCACCTGCAAATCAAATTACCTGTCATCAATGCGGACAAGCAGGACACTTCGCAAAAGGATGCGCATCACTAAGCCAAAGTCAAGTCCCAAATGGAAATTTTAGAAGGAAACCCCCGGAAGTAAATAGGACGAAGAAATTAGAAATTAAACAATCAACTTTGGGAGGCAATTTAAACTCCCAGAGTCCTCTGCTTGTGAGAAAAAGCAGAGGACAAAATTAATGCCGAAGAAAGAGAGTCGAATACCCCTAACTTGTAAAGAAATTGTCGAAGATGAAGAGGGAGATGCTGTTTTATCGGCCCGAGTAAATGGGCGAGAGGCCGTGTTATTAGTGGACACAGGTGCCTCGGTTTCTATTTTAAAAGAAAGTTTTGCTAGAAAAATTAGAGCCAAGATTGGTCCCAGAACCGGAAGTGCATTGCGAGGAATTTCAGGTCAAGAATTGCCTTGCCTCGGAGAAGTCTCAGTACAACTCAGAATAGGTGAGCAACAAATTCTTGTCCCCTTCGTAGTATGCTCAGATTCAATAGCCATTGCGACAGATGGGCTGTTGGGACGTGATTTCTTTCGTAAATGCTATGTGAAAATTAGCTTTCGAGATGAAAAATTAGTAATGGAATTAGGGGGTATTCAGGAGCGTGAGAAAGACAATTATAAAGAAAAGCCGGAGGAGATTTCGAAAACGACGAGAGTAAGACAGAACGCCGAGAAAACAAAAGGGAACAAAAAGAACTCAAAACGTTTTGGAGAGATAAGAAGTCAAAGTCACAATGGAGAGAAGGGCTTTGAACTGACACAAGTGTGTGGAGATGTATTTGATGCTCCAGTGGAATATAGTTTAGCACATTGTGTTGCTGAAGATTTTAAAATGGGACGCGGGATCGCAGTACAGTTTCGGAAACGTTATGGTCAAGTGGAAAAGTTGAAAAGACAACAAATCAGGACGGGAGATGTCGCTGTGTTGTCACGGGCCGAGGATGGCCGCAGATTTGTGTATTATTTGGTAACCAAGGAGAAGAGTTGTCAAAAACCCACCTTAGACTCATTGAAGCAAGCGCTGATACAGCTGAAGAACCATTGTCTACGCAACAAGGTTAAGAAACTTGCAATGCCAAAGTTAGGGTGCGGATTTGATCGACTTAATTGGACCAAAGTAAGAAAAATTGTTGAAGCAGTGTTCAGTGGAACACAAATTGAAATTTTAGTTTATTATTTGGATACCGCGAGTTTGGAAGATGGCTCGAAATCAGAAATTAGCACGGAGCAAATCAAAGGAAAAGAAAGAAAGGTGCACGTTAAAGAGAAGGGGATTGTAGAAAAGAATAATGTTAAGGGAAGTAAGAAAACTACGTCGGAACAAGAGGTGCAAAGGAAATCAAAGAAGGTGACATCGAAGGAAGAACCAAAGTTGCTATCGTCACTACCAATGGCGAAGGGTAACGCGGATGAAGTAGTTGGTAGCTACCCAATTCGTATTAAGAAGTCCATCGATATTCCTCCGAGATGTCAATACGTTTGTGAAGTTGAACAGAGTTTGGCCAACCCTGATCAGACAATTTTAGTTGAACCGACAGAAATCCTAATCCACGGAATTGCTGTTGCGAGATCCATTTCTAAGGCTAAGCCGAAAATTCCGATATGCATTCTTAACGTTTCTGAAGAAACAATTCGTTTGCCAAAGAATCTGGTTGTAGCCTATGGAGAAAAGATAGAAGTGCCCCTAGTAAAGAAAAAAGTAATTAGTGCCATCAAGAAGACTGTGAAGAAGACAACTGGGATAGTTGAGGATTTTGATTTAAGCCACCTAGATGAGGTGAAGAAGAGAAAGTTGTTAGTTTTGCTCCGAAGGTATTCAAATGTTTTTATGAAGGATGATAGTAAACTGGGATGTACTCAGGGAGTGAGGCATCGAATCATTACAGAAGAGGTACCGCCAATTACGAAGGCACCGTATCGAGTACCATTTAGTCAGCGGATGGAGCTGAGGAAACAGATTGAAGAAATGTTAGATCAAAAGTTATTAAGGAGTCCAACTCACCTTGGTCAGCACCAGTTATCATGGTGAAAAAGAAAGCTGCCGAGGGTGAAAACAAAATACGAGTTTGCATAGATTATCGCGCCTTAAATTCTATTACAAAACGTGATTATTTTCCATTACCTAATCTTCAAGAGACCATTGATCAGCTTGGAAATGCTACATATTTCTCTACACTCGACTTAGCCAGTGGATATTGGCAGGTAGAAGTCGATCCTCGAGATATAGAAAAGACAGCATTCTCGACACCGGATGGGCACTACGAATGTTTGCGTATGCCATTTGGACTAGTCAACGCCCCAAGCACTTTTCAGAGGTTAATGTACTCAGTGTTGTCAGGAATGACAGGAGAACAATGTCTAGTTTACCTAGACGATATAATTGTCTTCAGTAGAACATTCGACCAACACCTAGAGAGACTTGAAGAGGTATTTAGAAGGTTAGATCAAGGAAATTTAAAGTTAAAGCCATCAAAATGCAAATTTGTTTCTACGGAAGCCAAGTACTTAGGACATGTTATTTCGAGAAAAGGAGTAAAGCCGGACCCAGAGAAGATACAAGTCGTAAAGAGTTATCCACGACCAAAATCAGTGAAGGATGTAAGAGCATTTTTAGGACTTGTTGGATTTTATCGGAAGTTCATACCCGAGTTTTCCCGTAAGGCAATACCGTTGACCAGTCTTACCAAGAAAGAATCCAAGTTAGAATGGACGGAAGAGCAACAACGAGCTTTTGATTATTTGAAGGAAAAGTTATGTACCCCACCAGTGTTGATTTACCCGGATTTCAATAAACCATTCATAGTATCAACGGACGCATCAGGAACAGCTATAGGAGCCATCCTCAGTCAAGAAGTTGGAGGAGAAGAAAAACCTATAGCCTATGCCAGCAGACAAATGAACCGAGCAGAAAGGAATTATTCAGTGACTGAACAGGAGTGCTTAGCGGTCGTATGGGCCATAAAACACTTTAGGTGTTATCTCTACGGAAAGAAATTCACCATTCACACTGACCATCGACCTTTAAAGTGGCTCTTTTCATTGAAGGATCCTACTTCACGTCTAGCTAGGTGGTCCTTATTACTGTCCGAATATGATTTTGAAATTCATCACAAACCAGGGAAAAAACATAACCATGCTGACGCACTCAGTCGGATTCCTGTCGAAAAAATAGTGGAAGCTCAAAACGATTCAAGGGTTATGAAGGCAAATTTAAGGGCGCGAGTTAAACCTCAAGAGTTAGAAGAGGAAAATTTTAAAGATTTAAAGAAATATGAAGTCCCAGGAGATGGGAGTTGTTTATTTTGGTCCGTTGCTCTCGCTTATTTATGTCCCGTTGTGAAAAGTGATATGAAATTTAAGACAAGATTTGTTAATATATTTGGAAAACGAGCTGTTAAACATGTTAGCGCCATTCGACACGAATTATGTTCCCTGAGAAGCACCAACGAAATGGAATTCTCACCCACCTTTACAGAACTAGTCCAGACTGTTTTACGAGATAGAACGGCAGACGTCATGACTCAAGATGAAGAACTGCCGGATTTAATAACGATTGAAGATTTTAAGGCCAGTCAAAATTCAAATTTTATTATTCACGGAAAATTTTTAGAAATGTTTAAAGATAAATTTCCTCGTTTGAAAATAAATGAAAGAAAATTAAAACCCAAATCTTTAAGTAAAGCCAATATTAACATGTTAGAACAAGAACTTTCAAATGTAAAAGATCAAGATGAATTAAAACAGTTTAAACTAGAATCGTACATTACCTGCATGCGAAATCAACAAGCATGGGGTGGAGAATATGAGATCAAAGCTCTCAGTAATTTATTGGACTGTGCTATAGTAGTGCACAGTGGGAAAATTCAGCTGCGTTATGGTGAAGGTGAAGAAACTTTATTTATATTCAATGTTCGGGGAAAACATTATGTTTATGGGCTAGAGGAAGATGAAGAAGTGAACACTAGAACCACTCAGGGTAAAAAGCAAAACCGAAACGCCGAAGAGCCGTGTCATAAAGATCCTACTGATCAAAATTCAAATGGATATTATCATCCAAAACGAAGGATCAGGCCTAAAGGACCTCAAGACACTGCAGAGCGTGAAGTGGTGCCGTATATCCCATATATCGACAAACAAGAGCTCGCAAGGAGACAAGCCGAGGATCCTGAAATTCAAAGGATCAAGGAAAATTTAAAGAAAAGTCCCAGTGAAAATTATTTTGAAGACGATGACGGAATTTTATTCAAATTTGATTATCAAGACGAGCCTGATAGAGTGGTTGTACCAAGGTCCCTAGTCACAAAGTTTATTGAAGATTATCATGATCCACCATATGTTGGACATCAAGGAGTTCGGAAAACGTTAAATTTGATACAACAGAGAATGTTTTGGAATAACATGAAGCGTGATGTTGAGGATTATGTGCGTAAATGTCATTCTTGCAATTCAAGGAAAACCTCCAGTCATAGAAGACCAGTACCGTTAAACTTATTTCAAGAAGTAAACTATCCATTTGAGGTAACCGCTATGGACATTGTTGGACCTTTAACGGCGACGGATGATGGAAATCGATACATACTTACGTTTCAAGATTATTTTACCAAGTACCCAGAAGCCATCCCTCTACCAAATCAAAAGACTGAAACCATTGCCAAGGCATTTGTTGAGAATATCATTACAAGGCATGGAGTACCAAAGAAATTATTAACCGATCAAGGCAAAAATTTTATATCCGAATTAATGAAAAACGTATGTAAACAATTAGGAATAACTAAAATTCAAACTACCCCTTATCATCCCCAAAGTAATGGTATGATCGAAAGAACTCATAGAGTCCTAAAAGATTTGTTATCGCATTATATCTCTAAATCACAAAGAGATTGGGATCGTTGGTTACCATACGTGTTAATGGCTTATCGAGCCACAGTTCATGCATCAACTGGAGAAACACCGTATTTCCTTGTACATGGACGTGAAATGACTTTACCGAACGACGAGGTATTTAAGTCAAGTCGACAACGTTATGATTACGCCGAAAATTACGCTTCGGAAATGGTTGCTCGATTGAAGAACGTGTTTGAAAGAGTGAGACACATGTTAAAAAGGACAGCTGGACAGAGAAAGGTCCAATACGATAAAAGAACCCAACGAGTTGAGTTTCATGTTGGTGATTATGTGTATTTAGATGACCCTGTTGTAAAGAAGGGACTATCAAAGAAACTGGCAAAACGATGGAAGGGTCCATTCGAAGTTGTAGAAGTTATGGGACCAGTAACTTATAAAATCGTTCAATTAGGCTCTAATAAAGAAAGTATAGTTCATATAAACCGATTGAAACGATTCTATGGGGACGTACCTACTCAGAATAGGCGTCGTCGTAGAAGTTCTGGAGGAAGGCCGAGACGTTATCAGGACGAGGAACCGTCAGAAATGGAATCAGAAGACGACGATCCCGAAGAACAATGGATGGGTCCAAGCAGTTTTATCCTCCCAGAGCCAACGGCAAAGGTTCCGAGCAACAATGATGGTGACCCTGTACCGGAATTATCCGAGTCCGAAGATGGAGGAAACGATAGGGCAGGTTTGGATTTATCAGTACAAAGCCCACAGGTACACGATATGAGCGAGGGAACTGAACACTCAGAAGGTCACACACCTGTAAATCAGCCCAGGCTCCGTCACAACACATCTAGTGAATGGAGGCGACAGACTAGTGCTGATGGGTCAGTAGATGGTTCGGACGGTGAACTTAGTCAATCACAAGAGTTTCTAGACGCTACAGAAGACTACGAAACAGCCACTAGTGAGATGGGTGATGACCCGATTTATGAACCTGAGGAAGCAGAGAATGAAGAGGATTCTGTCGAAGACCTAAGCGAGTACCTGTCGGACTTATCGATTAATGAACCTGCTACAAGAGGGAGAAGAGACACCCTAGTTCCTCAGGAAGCCCAGGGACCTCATACGAGAAGTGCCGGTCCCGCAGAAGAACATCCTTGGGTACTGCGAAGACGTTTGACCAGATTTGGTACAGATTCAAGTCCTGAATAAACAGGATGAACTTCTTTTCAACTTGAATACTTCCTTTTTTTATATATACTGCACACTCTTCGCTTTTTACAAACAACATATCTCATATCTATAGCCCTAACTTATTCCTATTGATACTGACACTAACCATATTTACCTAACCAACGTTTTTTGGAGAATGCCAGGAAATTCCTCCCCCACAAATCCTAGAACCGAAGATATGGAACAACTTCGACGTCAGATGATCCTACCTGTAGAACGCCAAGCTGTTGAAGGCATCTTAGCCAGAGGAGCCATGGGCATGTCACCCGACATGCAAGGGACAAGTTTCGACCAGGTCACTGGAGAAGAAACCATCAAGAATTTGGGCCAAACAGTTGTGGAACACCTGTTCCATTAGTTCACCGCCTTAGGGTCCATCACTTCTGGAATAATGGGCATCTACATAATTTTCAAGGGTATCAAATTTTTGGCTGATACCATAATCCATGGGGTCCTACTTTACGATCTATTTGGCTGGAGTTTCAAAATAATCGGAGCCCTCCTGGACAGTGTGACCATGTACTGTGTTCACGCTCATTCCAAAGGAAGGGACACCTTCCCCAATAGTCCAACCAATCCGGAGACAAACCAGGCAGAGACGATTCCAATATCAGTAACACCAAACCGAGTTTACCCGACCCTGGAGGAACCAACAGCACCCGCCCCGGAACACCATGAACTCCAACCGATCAGCAGGTCAGACCGAGGATGGGCAGTGCCATAGACCGTCCTAGTGTTAGTGCGCGAATTGTCAGTAGTGCGTCGCGAAAGCTGACGCGAGTCAGTGCGGGAGTGAAAGAGCAATAATTCGGAAAATTAGTGTCAAGAAACAAGCCAAGTAGAGATAGTAGTTAGTCATGTAAATGTTATCTCATGCATTACAATTTTTGTTTTTTTTTTTTAAGGTTTCAAGTTCTAAAGAAATGCGTGAGGTAGCATCTCCGACGTATAATTGTATTTTTGTTTATTTGGTCTTGTTTATTATGTTTACTTTCTTTAATTCATAAGAAAAAGTTGTTTGTTCGTCAACTTTTTCTTTAGTAAGGGGAAAGGGATGTAAGGACCCGAAAAATGCGTAGGAAAATTTCCAAATTAACATTATAAATTCTTTCTTAAAAATTTCACTTGATCTCGCGAAATCGGAACGCAGGAAAAACATATTATATTCAGTAGTCTAGAACGTGCTCTCCAACTAGAGAAAATATTAAGTTACGGAGATAAGATTGTTTTCAATTTTAAGGGATCAGCAAGAAACCGTGCGACCAGCTTCTCTGGCTCTGACCGCGCGACACGTGGCTAAAAATGGTAAAAGCAACACGCGTACGCCACCTAGTGGAAAGCGGCTCGCCGCTAAAACCCGAATCAACCACGGACTTTTCGAAAATTTGCTGAATTTGAAAAGACCCCACTTCAGGATTCGAAGGCGGTAGCGAGGGCTTAAGTAAAGAGGCCGCGCGGGAGAGTTAGTTCCCGGTTGCCCTTAGTTTTGCGTGTTAAATTCTCGTCGAAATTTTAGTTTAATTAATTAATTTTTGTTCTAAGTTCGGTTGTATTTTTGGATTTAATTTTTCAGAGTTTGATATCGGTTTTCGTGTAGTTTCTTTTTTTTGTGTCAGTGATTTTAAATTCGCTCGCTAACGAATCAATATTGTTAGTGTTTTCCTGAGTTACGAAATATAAAGAAAAATCCTTCAAGTTTCGTCCCCGGTAAGTTCCATGTCTTTTCGGCTTAAAAAGTTTGTCAATTACTAACGAAACGCATTTTTCTAAATGTACCGCACCATCTTTCCTCCTGGACGAGTTTCGGGTTATTTTTAGTAAATTTTGTTTTGTTTTGTTTCGATGTGTAATAATTCAAATTTATTTCCAATATAATTTTATTTGTTAAACTTTCCGAATTTCATTTAATATTCACAGTAGAGTTTAGAGAACCTTTTTATTAAATAAGTACCTAACCAGGAGAGGAGGAAAATCCAACAATTCCAAAGTAGTAAATCCGAAGATCAAAAGGGCTAAAACTCATACCGAATCCAAGGAGAGCGACGGAACGACTCCTGGCTACTTTTCCACTAATTCCAGGAACGCTACACACAAAGGAGTCGCCCTTAGCGTCTCGATTCGGCTTGTAAAAGTTTTGGGTAACAAAGGGTGAGAAAAGTCCAAGAGGGATAAATTGTAATATTTTGGTTAATTGTTGAAAGCCATTTTTATCAAAATTCAAATCACCCTTTCCCGTATCCCGGGTCTTACAGTGTCATTTTTAAATTAAAAATCGACCTATTTCAGGATTTTACATAAAAATCGTTTATTTCGTAGAAAATGAATTTATTCCATACTTTACGAACGCAGTGTATAAGATTCACAGAAAGACATTCTCTGTAGTGCATCACCAATATCATGCGGCAAGGATAGAGCTCAACATTTTTATGTAACAATTTGTGGGACGTTCCCAAAGAAAGCTCAATCTGTTGTGATAATTGACGGATAGAGGTGTGAGAGGCATTTTTCATTATGTCTTGCAATTTCGATAACCTGAGGTTTTGAGGTTGACCTGCTGTTTTTCTTCAGAAAAGACCTCCAGTTTCACGAAACAACTGTACATACCAATGCAGCTTGTCTTCGAGTGTTTTGTTGTCAATAATAATATCGGGAAATTCAACTGTAAGCTCTTCCAAGCAGTTTCGTACTCGTTATACCCATGCCCCATCGATTTTTAAACAAATCACAAATGTTTTCTGCTCTAATGTAAACACCATTTTGTAATACAATAAATGTAAAGTATATGAGTCCTGAAAATAACTTATTTTTGTATAAAACCAACACTTACTCGACAGTTGACAGAACGAATGATACTAGTGACAATTCTGTTCGCTTCGAGCTTAAGCTGCGACATGCTTTTACCAAGACAAAATATTTCCATAGCCAATCTACCAGAATATTAAATGAACACGTGATACTTTACCTTTGCAAATAAATCTTAATCTTTTTTTTCTATTATTATTTTTCGGGAAATTAATCAAGATTCAATGAGATTTTGTTTACCGCGTATTAGTCTTACCTTACTGAATAATCTCAAAGCCAGAAAATAATGCTCTTTCTTCTTTAACTGCCTCAAAAATTGAATTTTTCAATTTTTGAAATATTCTCAAAATTCCACATAACAAAACTTTACTTCAAAATTCAAATTTTTTTGGTGAAAACTTAAATTTAGATTATAATAATTAGATTTATAATAGGAGAAAAGATTAATTAATTTAACTTGAAGGCTTCCGCGGCCGTCATCCATGTCTGAATTTGCTTCCGGTTGGAACCGCGTCACGTTGACTTCTTCTACTGCCGACGTTTCGTTCTCTATTGCAGAAAAACTTCCTCAGAGCTTCTGCTACTGGTGGTGTTGCTGCTGCTTCTCGTTAGTCGTTGAGACTGAGTGGGTATGTCTGTTGTCGTGGCATTTATAGTGATCGGTGGGGGTAGTGCGTCGGAACGGTGAGCGGAGATTGATCTGTCGGGGCGTGATCATTGATGAGATGTTTCCAGGTGTTGTGGAGGTAAAAGCCAGTATCACGGTTCAGGTTATTGGGGTGTTTGAGGATTCACGGATTTTACGATTGAAAAAATGAGATGAGCGGGCTAGAAATTTTGTGTCGGAAAATAGGATTTGGTGACCGGTTTCTAGTCTGTGGCCCTAGCTGAACACAAACTAGAACTTTGCTGCTACTATAAGAGCCAAAATAATGAAATAGTTGGTAGCATTGATTTTAGTGGTAAAGTTTTGAATAATAACGCATTATTATTGGCAACTCCAATCACGGATGGAGGCGTTGACGATTGTAAACAAACATGGTGCAAAGCGAGTAATGTTTTGCACACATAACCTCTTTAAGCTGTTTTCTTTTTACGTCGTGAAATAGCTCCGGGCAACTCCGTGCAATACAGTGCCTCGTTCTTTGAATGAAAGGTTTGAAGCTCTGAAGTTCAATTTTGGTTCTTTCGAATTACATACTAAAGGCCGGTTTCATAACGAAACTTCAAATTAGAAATGACTTTGACCTATAAAAAGACATTTGTTTTCCTATTCTTAAAGTGATTTTAAATTAAATTGTTCTTAGTCTTAGTTCTATTATGAAAACGGCTCTTAACCTATTACAACGAACCTATAAGTTATTAAGTAGTTTAAAACATTTTCCAGTAGAGGTCTCATTCACTTTAGAAACTACCAATTCGCGAAATCAAACAAAGTAGGCGACCTCTGGTGGTCAATATTGATACCATCAAAAGGGTGAGCAACATTTCGCGGACTTGTTTAATATTGAAAATATCAAAAAACCACACTTTCACATATATTCATATACCTATATATATAATGCAACTGTAATGTTGTTCACCCTTTTATCCACCATGTTGCAATTAACAGAGACCTCTCGCGTTGACAAGTAGGTCGCGAATCACCTACATAAACCTTAATAATGAAAAAGTGCTGCCAACTCTTTCAATCTTTTTGACTCGCAATATAGAAGATCCTAACAACATTTTATTGCAGAATTTGAACAAAGTTTTGCGATAATAAATAAACCTTAGTAGGGTATTTGTAGGTAACGATTTCATTAGCAAATTAGCTTAAGTTTAATAAATTATTTTATATTAGAATTAATTGTAAATATGTTTTTTTTGTTTTTATTTATGCTAGTGCACCATTAACTTTATAATTTTGTGTTAGGACTTGGGACTAATAAAATTTTTTGTACTGGTTGTTTTATTTTTTTTTACTAATTTGGTTGACGATGGTGATTTTGCCTGCTTACTTGCATTGTTTTAAAGTGATAGGAATTTTAGCTTTTTATATTGGTACTACACAAACAAGTATTTAGAAAGCGATCGGTTCGGAAAAATTGAGAATTTGGTGGGGGTGGCTGTGCCACCCGATGAAAGGTCACATCGGCTCTTTTATCTAGAGCTGCGCCTAGTCGTGGAGTGTGTACCTTCGGCCAGGTTACTGAGCGTAACCTCGAGCAGCAAGCCTTCCCGTTGGACCCTGCTGTCAGGTTCAGGTCGAGTCTCTCCCTCCCTGCGAAGTGCTGCAGAGGTTCTCTTTCTGCATTTTTTGCAAGGTATCGATCGGCGTTTCTTCTCTTTTTTTTCAATTAATCCATTTGCGACATTGCACACATAGATGCCGATCCTTTCTTCTATTCTTGATGAATCCGACTCCTTGGTTCTGGTCATTAAATCCATGTGTATTTCAGGAGACCATAATGATGAAATCCTATGGGATTGCCTTAATACCAAGAGTTACCCGATAGAGGATATCAACATTTTTATGAAACATCTTTACATAGTAGCCGATATTCAACAGATCCAACAGAATAAAAAGGTCAAACCTACTCAGGAATAGAGCAGCCAAGACGCTCGTCCATACAAAAAAAAAACGCTCGAAGAGTTGCTGAATACAAATCTTCTCGGCAGTATTTATGAAGGACAGAGCAAGACTGGCGAACGCAATCCTGGAGGATATTTCTATACAGGGTAAGAATAACTCCAATTACCTCTCAATCAATAAAGTCTTCGACCACTACAATTCTACCTTCAATGTTTCTTCTTTGGACTTTGATCCGGTGATCCCCTGTTCAGACTTTACTGTCCCTTTCTCTTGTTCACCCATTACTCTCGAAGAAATCACTGAAGCCATTTCTAGCGTTAAGTCTGATTCAGCGGGCCCCGATGGTATTCGCGTCAAACACTTAAATCGCATCCCCAAGTACAAACCTAGTATTCTTCTCAACTGTACGGTCCTCAAATCCCACACACCACCTAGGTTAAAACATTGTCGCGCAATCTTAATTCCTAAATCTGGCGACACCGAGGACATTCTTAATTGGTGGCCTATTCCCGTAAGCTCACTCATAATCCGTACTTTCCATAGGATTCTTGCGACAAAGTTGGAACAGGTTGTCTTAAACCAAACATGGGCACAGAAATACGGAAAGAGCTAGCTCGTAGTATCCCCCACTATTCGATAGGCCTCAATGAAACATCGATATCAATGAGCCAGCCTGCCAGCCGATCGTGTACAATAGAAGTTGTTTGTTGAGATTGAAGCGCCTTAGCCCCAACCTGCCTGTGCGAGCGTAGAAGGAGAAAATACTCCGACACATTCCCCTCACATGCTCAGAGCTGTCTTAAACATATCGCAAAGGGGTTTCAGAAAGTTGACGGGTGTCTTGTCAACAACCTTTGCCTTTACTTGATCTTTAAGTCATATCGCAAAAAAGCCAAACCCCATCACATTACCACTCTCGACCTACATAAAGCGTTTGACACCCTGTCTTACAATTCCATGTCCAGAGCTTTAAAGTATTTACGTATTGACGAACGTATCATTAATTATATCTAAGATTCTTACTCCGGCGTCAATACCATAGTCTCCATCGGCGGTCTCACTACCCAATCCATCCCAATTAGACGTGGAGTGAAGCAAGGAGATCCACTCTCTCCGTTTCTTTTTAATGCCACTGTGGATGAGCTTATAGCAAGCATCCCATCCCCGACGGTCTTCTAGTTGGAGAGAAGGTCTCTTGCCTTGCATACGAGGACGATTTGGTTCTCCCTTGCTTCATCCACCTCCGCAATGCGCGCCCTAATTAAGATGTGTAACTCTTTTTTTGAGAAACGTGGGTTCTCGCCAGGAAACAACTGTATGTCGTAACCAGACCCCTCCACTTCATTAATGGGAATCCTCTAAAGCAGATTTCCCCAGGAGAATACTTTAAGAGTTTAGGTCATCTCTACGAACATGACGGTCCTGTAGGCCCTGATATCAGCAATTTGCGGAACAGGGGAACAGGAATGGAGATAGTGGATACGGAATTGAACCATGGCTGTTAACTCCCATCAACAATTCGTTGAGTGAACTCCTGAAAATGAATATAATATCGTGTTGCAGCTTGCTAGAAACGTTGTAGAAAGAACAAATGATTTATTAAAAGCTAAATTTCGATGTTTGTCAAAATTTCGTGTGTTGCAATACCACCCAACTATCATTCCGTTCATAACATATATTTGTGATGTATTACATAACATGAGTCGAGGGGAAAACGACGAAATTAATGATTATGAATACGATGGTGAACAAGATGATGGAATTCAACATGAATTTAATAATATTGTACATTTGGAAGCTGCGGATATACATCAAGACATAAGAAATGTTTATCTTCAAGACAAGTTTTTGTAAATCTGTAACAGTTCATTTATTAATTGAATACTTATAAGTAATAAATTTGTTCTAAACACAACATATAAACAAAATTTTTCAACACCACCTTCACATTAAAAATATTTTTAAGAGCTTTTTTTTAATAATAATACTCTTAATTTATTAAGTACATTAAACTATTACAGATAACAGAAGACAAACTATTATAATGTAGATGTACGTGATGCTGTACATTTTTAACTATACAAAAGTTTTTCGCAAACTACTGGATACGACTTCATACAAAATCAAAGACTAAAAAACATCCAGCGGGTAAAAAAGATATTTTATCATTCGATGAAACGATGGTCAGATTAAGAGAAACGCGAAACATGCCGCTCTTTGAAAATTTAACAATGCCTGTTAATGGTCGAAAGTTGAAGTTGAGCTGGCGATTCTTAAAACCTTGATTGCGATAAAATGTCAGGTGAATGCAGGCTATGACTGCACGATGTATAAAAGCGACTGTGTCCTTCGGGTTACCGAAAAAACTGATACCTTAGAAATGACAAGTGATGATGGGAAGCGTATATTTAAATTCGGATCAGAAGAATTAAAAACATACTTTTGTAATGCGATCCCACATTCCAGGACTGAGTAATAAAACTGAGTAATAAAACTACCTACACAAATAATCGTGAAAACACTTGCGGAAGGAATTTTTATTTTTTCCTACCGAAAACCGAAAGCAAACTATTTGGATTAACTAACTGATGTTTCACAAAAAAATAAAATGAAACGGACTTTGAAAAGAAAAATCAGCGATGGGAGCAAGCGCCCAGAATATTGAAAAATTAATTACCGGAACGGGATTGGTTAAAAGTGGCCGTCAAAATATAATCACAAAAATATCGTGAAAGAATTATAAAAATCTTACGTTTTGCTTCGCGCGACTAGTAATCACTCGCAACAATCACCTGTGCGCGTAGAGTAAACAATTTTAGGAAAAAATTGGCAGAGTCTGTCTGACCTACCTGTGAAGTTGAAGGAAACGCCTGCTGTCCCAGTAGCTCAATGAAGACGGTCGTGGGCGCGGTAGATACGCACAAGTGTCCGTCAAAAATATGGAGGGGACTTCCCAGATGCTGAGAACCGTAAGGGGCGCCACCTAGCTTATAAGCAACGTTCCCCAAAGTCATGGACCGCCGCTAGGGGAAGGACCAAAATATTCACCATGTATAATTCCGACACTAAATGACTCGCCAGAAGGGCGGGGTAAATTATTAGCAAATCCAAAATCTCACTAAAACAAAGGAAACCCAATTCAAGAACCTGGAAAACCGGTTCAAGGCGCACCTAACAAAGTCGGCAATGCAAGTGCCGTCAACATTAAAACACGGTAAATTAAATAAATTATGAACGCAACAAAACGTTCCGACAAAAACATAAACACACGTAAATTGCAAGTACAAACCGCACACGTTTGGGCCCAATCGCGACGTTCACAAAATAAATGTATAAAAAACTGCCGGTGTGTTACTAAATGTTTCTAAAAATGTAGAAAAATTGAGTTAATAAAAATTAAATATTTAAGCAAAAAATCTAGTACAAGAATAAACTAAATTAGCCGAAACTTTACATTCAGGTCAGAGGCAAAGCAAATCCCTGTCGCAAGAACTCGGAGAGGCGGAAAGGCGTAGAAAATTTAAAATTGAACGATACCAAAAGTCTCGCAGCTCCTCGGTGGACGCCTAACGCAGGACGCTTGCAAGTACGCCGAGGCGACGACGAAGGGGGATACGGCGTTTCAAACCTCTGCCGGAGTTCCGCCTCGTTCGGTGACGACAAGGTCCAGAGTAGCTCGCAGTCTGAAGAAAAAGGAGCCGGGCAGCGGGCTCTAAAGCGATTTGTATGGTGGTAAAGCCGTGACTTCTGTATGCAAGTCCGGGTACGATCCCGTACTGCTTGCTAAATAAAAGGAAACGAAACTATTAACACAAAATCGCGGGACAGAAACCACGAACGCCACTGAAAAGAATTGAAAGAAAACTTACCTCATAACGGGGTTATGAGCGCCGAAAAAAAAATTCCACGTGCCGATGATTGAGAAATTTAAAAAAAAAACACATCTGCAGTAGCGATAGCGGGAAATTAACAACACCCTGACTTTCACCTGTGGTCACAGATCCTTTTGCAAGCCTATTTGCTATAAATTCTCGAAAACCAAAAGCAGGCTGACCCCAAACAGGTGTGAATTCTCACGGCACAAAATGGAGCATGAATACGTGCGGACAAGTAAAACGACCAACTCCCGATGCCGGCAGTTAAAAAATCATCGATCATTCTGGAAGGCAGGCAAGCCAACTGCAATTTCTGTGAATTGGCCAGACACGCGTCAAGGAAATTCGAACCAGAAACTATTCCACGGGGAAAGGGGGGACGTAAAATTTTATAACGTACGCAAAACCAAACCCCGCGTCACGAAAACAGGGTCTATGCGACTAATCGATCACATCGGAAATCGATGGGTAAATCCTCTGTCGCCGCAACAAGTTGGCAACACTGCCTAACCTCGCATCGTCATCAAGCAACTGTAAACAAAGCAAACGTCGCAACAGATTCCGGGGCCCCCAAAAGAATTATCGCGGCGAAGAAGGCACCAGCGAGGGGCAGCGACCATAAATGCAAGGAACCGCACGGATTACGACGACAACAAAGGTAACTGATCAAAATGCAGGTTGTTAAAACGAAGTAAATCAACCGCTGAGGTTCTGAAGTGTGAAATACGGAAAGAAAACGTAAGAAGTTTTAAATATTTACTCACAGATCGAAAAAATTGATAATTCGCTATAACTACCACGGTCCTCCAGTAATAAAGACGAAAACAAGACTTAAAGCATAAAATGAACAATCACTAGTTATAACCACAGCCAATCAGCCCGAATATGCATCCCATTCAATCGACATAACGTTTACGTTATTAAAAAGTCGAACATTATTTTGTAAGACGTTATAAATTTTAAGTATGTATCCCGTCCACAACGGTTAACACTCAACGTGTGTGTTATTCTCACACGTTAAAGGACATTTTAACGTCTACATATAGCGACATCCATTTAGGTGACGTTGAGAAATAACATGTACTTTTAAAATGAATTAAACTGTGAAATGATTATTAGAAAAACTGAATCATATAGAGGAAATGTAATTAAGACAAGTATTTTTAATAAACATTCATAATTACAGTAATATTCTTTATTTTAGGTTTAGATCATACGTGCAGAGGACAATTCTGAAATATGCTTTCTGAGTTACCGGATCAAAATTTACAAAATTATGTATTTGCCGAAAAATTATTTGTTAATATACAAGTTATGGAAAAAAAGGCGATAACTTACTATATTAAAAATTTAAATAAAAGATTGATTTCCTGAAAAACCGTTATTGTTCGTTTTTTTTGGATTTAATTAACAATTAACAACTAACGCTGACTTATATCTGTTTCTTTTTAATTCGTACGTATTCACATAATTCTTTGTCACTTGCCCACAAAAATGAATTCTAAATAACGTCTTCAAACTTAACGCTCATGATAGCATAACGCATTTTTAAGGGATACGTACTTGAAAATATAACGATTTCTATCACAAAATCTTTTAAGCGGACACTAAATCGCGCACTATAACACTTTACGTTTCACCGTCGTTCGACAGCTTCGTCAGAAGTGAAAAATATGTTGTCAAAATAAACAAAGTTGTCAACGGAAACGGAAAAAGTAACTTGATTTCTTTTTTAATTTTAATTTTTTAATCTAAAAATAATTTGAACATTACAAATGTTAAAAAATTGACAGATCTATATTCTATTTAAGGAATCGAGAAAACTACAAAATGTATCGTTTAAATTTGCAAAATCAGTACGTTTATTAATAGAATTCGACGACATTTTTATTTTACACATTTCTATAAAACGTCTTTTGAAAATATTAGACTCGTAATATAAAATATTGGTATTTTCAAAATCAAAATTATGGTCATTTTCTAATGAATGTTCTATAAGCATTGAATGATTTTGATTATTTTTTTGGATATGATATTTATGTTGGTCTAGACGTTTTTTTAAATTTTGGCTTGTTTCTCCAATATAATATGAATTACACTTTAAACATTTAATTTCATAAACCACGTTAGGTTGTTTTAGTTTTTAAATTTGAGAAAATACCATTTAAATTATTTACACCATTTATTTTGACAACATATTTTTCACTTCTGACGAAGCTGTCGAACGACGGTGAAACGTAAAGTGTTATAGTGCGCGATTTAGTGTCCGCTTAAAAGATTTTGTGATACAAATTTCATCGGACAAGAACCAACTGTAAATATAACGATTTCGTTATTCCGCAGGTTATTTTCAAACGTTAATTTTAACATAACATGTAAACGTTATTTTTACCATTCGGATACATACTTGGGCTGAATATCAGTAGTTAGTTACTGAGAAATGCTAGGTATGACAACTTACCCGTGTGACAACAAGCCCCGGTCTCCCCTATCTGGCCTCTCATAATTTAATACAAATGCTATTTTCCCTTTCCATTCATTCTAGACACACTGAACAAAATCAATTTGAATGATTTTATTAAAAAAGAACATACCACCCCGATATTTCATATTTTTAATCCGAGACAAGTAAAAAGGGCTTCATTACAACATGAACATGACATATCTAGTACAAATGACAGTGAACACCACATTGGGAAACAAATTTTAATATAAAATCACACAAATATATTGAGAAAAAATTACTATTTGAACGACAATTTCGTTGCAAATGACATTTTTCAAATGATTTCAAATTTCCCTCCTTTTGTTTGCCGCCACAATGGCTACCTTTGCGGTACTCTAGTAATATAGGGACTCTAGTTTCCACCAATTTCCCGGTGCAGCGTATGCGAAATTCTCTGCCCTCGCCTCAAATTGTCTAATCAGCAAAAAATGTATTGAGATGCTAATTTAGTTGTTTCTTATCCTTTGATAAGAATGAAACTTTTCTTCCGTGTAACTCTATACTCGGCAAATTTTTAAATCACGTCGGAATTTTATCTCGGCAACAGATATTCCGCTTCGGCTTAAATATGAAAAATTTCGCTAAGATACAGCCTGCTGTGTTTCAATTATTTTCGTGGGAACTTAGTTCTTATGGCTTGTTTAAAAAAATCCTTGCAACATTTCGGGTCCTTACATTGCTATATAAGTTGTTTAAATAAACAAAAGTGCATAAGATTGCTAAACGTGAAATGCAAGGTGGAGCTTCGGAAATAATCCTGAAAGAGGCGGATGAAGCGGCTCTTGTTATTTTACCGAATATGTCTAGAGGCGTCTATGATAATCTGTATTTTCTTCAACTTCACTCTCTTACTCTCAACCGGAAGGCAACGCTTTTTCTGATTCTTCATTTGAAAAATCATCTTCAGTTTCTTCCTCCTCCTCTAATTCTAGTTCTTCATCTATCATTGCAATTAATCCATGATTTTAATCTTTCAGACGGTAAAACTGCATGATAAGGTTTTTGAGTTAATGAAAGGTTTGGAACGTTTGTAACGCCTTCTTAATGTAACATGGCCTTACAAATTTTTTACTCGTTTTCGGGTTGCAGTCTGAAATTCTAGTCCTCTTCACCACTACATGGTCCCCTTTTTCAAATTTATTATGTTCATGTTTTCCTTTATCATACCGTTCTTTAACTTTGTCTGGATTTACTGTGTGATTTACGTGTTGCTTACCGTTACTTTCTTGTATTGTCTCCTTTGGTAATACATCAAAATTCTACCATTAATGACTCCTCAAGATCCTCATGCATATTGGTATCTACCTTATATGCAAAGAAAATTTCAAAAGGGCTACATCCTGTGGTTTTTTGTAAAGTAGAGTCAATTGCAATTTGTACGTTTTCTAGTAATTCATTCCATCTGTCAAGTGTTTCTGTTTCCTTTGAAAGAGGAGGCAATACGGTCCTGTTGTATTTTTCTATTTGACCATTCGATAGAGGTATTTGTACAGCTACATAGGTAAGTTTGATTTTTCCTCTCATCACAAAATGTTCGAGATTCGTTGCTAGTAAATGCGGTACGAGGTAAGTGCCAAAATTTCCCGGGCTGACATAGATCTAGGTATCGCAGTGGGGCTAAATTTTTGTAACACATTGTTCCAAGTTTTATTAGCCTTGAAAAAACAAAATTGGACTTTATGTCAATTAGTTTTCTTATAGCTGACACTCGTTCATCACGATGTCAGAAGTCACGAAAATTGAGTATCGAGCTGTTATAAAATTCTTTACTCAAGAAGGTCTTTCTCCTCAAAGTATCAAAGATCGGCTAGATGGGGTGTACGGGAAAAATTCTCCGTCTTATTCTGTGGTAAAAGATTGGTCAAAACGGTTTTGCATGGGGCAGGAATCTGTCAATCAGCAAAAAAGGTGATGGCCACGATATTCTGGGATTGTGAGGGTATTCTACTCATAGACTTTAAAGAACGTAACACCACAGTCAACGGGGTATATTATGGAGCACTGCTACATAAATTACTACAAAATATTCGGGAGAAAAGACGTAGGAAAGCGACTAGAGCCGTACGTTTGCTGCATGACAATGCACCCGTGCACGCTGTTGGAATTGCACAAGCCACACTTCGTGACTGCGGTTTCGAACAAATCGATCACCCTCCATATAGTCCAGATATGGCCCCCAGTGACTATTATCTGTTTGGAAATTTGAAAAAGGACCTTTGTGGGCACCATTTTAGTGACGACGAAGAGGTGAAGACTGCAGTTTGGCCACATTTTGAAGACAAACCCAAAGAATATTTTTTTAGGGGTATTGAAATGTTGCTGAAACGATGTAATAAGCGTATTGATGTCCAGGGGGACTATATTGAAAAACAAAATTTAATTGTGAGTCTACGACATTTCTTTCATAGTCAGGCCGGAAATTTTTGGCGCTTACCTTGTACCTCTGTCGGAGATTATTCGTTTTGTCAGTTCTCTAGTATTTTTATTAATGTTACTATTGATTTTTAATTCTGATTCGTCGTGGTCAGTTTCAATATTCATTATTGAATTTAAGTGATCGTCAAAAATTTCTGTTCTATGACTGAAATTAAATCCAAATTCATCGATGCGTCAGTTTACCTGACCCAGAAAATCTTGACCCAAAATTAGATCTGAAGTCATTACGTAATTTGGAACGACGACAGCACTCACATGAAATATTGCATTATCTATGGAGCATGTTATAACATGCGATCAATTGAATTTTAGATTAGGATAGGCTATGAAAAAATATTCATGTCGTAACTTACATCATACGTTTGCAAATGTCAAAAAAATTGTCATTTGAACGTTTATTTGAAAATCATTTCAAAATGATCTTTACAAGACAACAAAGGGCTTTTATTGTGGAGTCATTGGGTAGGTTTAAGCAGAAGGAGACTGATAGGGCCAATTTTCTTTCAAGGTACCTTTCACTAACTTTCACTATCTACCTAGCTGACCTTGCGTGAATTGCGAACGCGAAAGTTTAACATCGCATGCAACGAAACGCGGTTCTTAAGCAACCTCGGCCTTAAGCAGCCAAGAACGGTATCACAAGGCACCGAAGGTACCCAGTAATCAATTTAGAGACGCATATAATTAAACGATAGAAAGTTTGTACAATAAATATCACACTCGGGTCCCACCAACTTTACGTTCAGTTCGGACAGTCTGGGAGGTTGCAGCTTACGACGCTGGCTCTATCCAGATGGGCAGCTCCTTCAAGAGTTCCAAACGACGAACTGCGATTGTACAAAAGTAGAGCAGGGCTCTTGAACTGGCGATATCTGCGTCCAAACTCGTACGGGGAACCCAAACGATTACGTCAAAGTAATACGGATTATTCAAGAGTTTTCGACCCTCCGCAGTTTTGCTAATGGAAGAAACACAAAAGTAAGTAAAAGAGTTTGACTAGCTTAAAGCTGAACTAAAAGACTTACTCCTTTGAAGATAAGGGCGTCGCGTCTGTTCGAACACGTGGTAAACATAGATGAAATTCGTGCCACAGGTTTTAACTGCGATTGCAGCACTGGATTAAGATTTATTAGGTAGTCAGAATCAAACACAAACTACAAAATTATTTTTAGCAACGAAAAAAAGCGGCCAACTCCCATGAGGTGCCGTGAATTAATTAAATGACGACTCCGGAACAACGCTGAACTTTTTTGCAAGCCGGAAATCGCCGGCACGCCCCTTTTCACTCCAAATTCAAACATAGCCAATCTACACGCATGAAAAGAAACCAAAACCTTAGAGTTTGTAAACAAATAGAGCCATCACTGAAGCTAAAATTTAGAAATAACCTAAAATGAAAACATTAAAGCAAGAACGAACTGTAACAATTTATTAACAGCTGAACGATATCGTGATATTGCTTCCTTTTGTGAATGAATTACACGATGACGAACTTCAGGAAGGGTACTTCCGACAGGATGGAGCAAGAGTTCATTCTGCCAGGGCTACTTTGGATTTATTTCGTGAATTTTTCGATGACAGGATAATTAGTAAAAACATGCCAAACATTTGGCCTCCAAGATCCTGTGACTTGACGCCACTGAATTTTTTCTTTGGCCCTACCTAAAAAGTTCAATTTTTAAACCCCCCATTGATAATCTGAATGTGCTAATGGATAGAACAACTGAAAAATATCTTGAAATAAATAACTCACCAAGATTACTGCAAAACTTTTTCGAAGGATTAGAAAATGCCTGGAGGCAGAAAGTGAACATTTCCAGTACCTTTTTTTTTAACAACAACTAACTGGATTTTTAACTATACTATACGTACTGGCGATATCCGCTCACAACATTTTCAATAGGAACAGCATTACTAAAGAAACCCGGTTAATGCTACACCCTGTATAGTGTTTCGTTTTTATGTGGAAATTTACACGCATTTAGTGAGAAACCCTTCGGTTATCGCGTCGTGTCGTAACTTGCTACGAAAAATAGATATTTTTTGCTATTCTAACAAGAAAAGCTGCTGAGTTCCGTGTGTGATACGAAGTCCAAGTTACTTGTTCGACGAGACCTTTTTTGAAGAGGAGTTGAGTATTTGGTGGAATTTTGAAGGAGTGTTACATTTTCAGATCATTTCGGACAGTCGTGTTTTAACGCCGATCGATTTAATCGCCTATGTAATGCATTGAGACAAAAATATCTAGCAAAGATAAACCAAAAGCTACCGCTCTTACAGCAAGATAATGTCCTATGTTAATCATCAAGTGTTCTGTTTATTTCCCAATCTAGTTCATATCGTATTTTAAAATGTATGCTAAAATTTCGAGTTGAATTGTGATTTGACAATAGAAGTATTATGTATTTCTAATCTTTTTTGTCAATATTTTATTTTAATTGAAAACAACTTTTCCCATTCTAACGATATTTATTAAGGAGATAGAAGAAACACATTTTCATTATCAGCCTGTATTTGGGGAAGAAATTAACTTGTATTTGGATTGATGTTGTAGATTTAATAAATAGGGTACAAAGAATCTTTCGGGAAAGCCTCATGTACGCGGTTTATGGCATCGATGGCGAAATTACCAAGTGTGCGATCCAGGAAAGATGTGATTGTACCCCGCAGAGCGTCAACATTCTGATTGAAGAAGTAATTGAAGACCAGTAATTCCGTAGGGTCCTTAAGTACATCGTAAATTTGAAAATGGGGTTTATCGTAAGTCATTTCGATGGAACCTTCTCTCCATAGAATATGTTTCTGTCCGTTCTTTGCATACAGTTCGCCGTCCAAAACAAGTTCCATGACCAAATTTGCTGGAAACAAAAAAGCAACAGGAATTAGAATAAAAACTAGATCAAGTTGACTTTTGTACTTACTGAAGCTTGCTTCTCCACTTCCATCTCCAAGCAAGCGAAAACCTAGAACACTTCCGTCTACGGTGAATGACCCTACAAGATGCACCGAAGGCAAGAGAACTTTTAGCTTCAAAACCAGTGCATCAGAATCGACACTAGTATCCAAAATTTTAAAGTATCTGGCACCAGTGTATATGATATTCCGATATTCTGCCTCATAGGATGCCACGGGAGATTTCCTCTTGCCCACAGTCAGTTTGCGAATGACGAGTGCATCTATCGTAGGAAGTCGCAACTCAGGGATTCCCTTTATCAAATCCAATCGCAAGTCTTCGATTTTCTGAAGCCAGCATTGTTTCAGCAAAGGATCGGTTGCTTTGCATTGTCTGAGGAGCAATTTGGAAGCTGAAATAGCCTCTAGTTAATTTTTTTTATGATGTAACGAAGTGACCATTCCGTTACTATTTTTGTACATATTAGGTTAAGTTTTGTATATATTAATTAGCATGTATTTTTAGGATGTGCTTGCGCAGTTTAATTTAGGTGGGAACTCCAAGAGAGTGGGGCTCCCCACCACGCGCAAGCCTTTATAAGTGCGCTCGGCGCACGATTTAATCAGTCCTCGGCCGGCTCTTGAGCCGACGGTCGTGGCTCCGCCGCGCTATCAAGCCACCGGACGTGGCTTGAAGTTAGTGACTTGCCGGGTATTCCGAGCCACCGGACGTGGCTGGAATGCAGTTTTTCTCGCGGAGTCTTTCATCCGTCGATGTTTTGACTTACACGCGTTTAACCATCTGTGCTACGTTCGCTTTACCTACAACCGCTCCTCCTGTTTTATCCTGACCTTCCTCTTACCGAGTGTGGGCGTCTCACACATCCTGATCCTAGAGTGGGAGTCTCACTCTCTCTTACCGAGTGCGGGTGTCTCGCACGTCCTGATCCCAGAGCGGGAGTCTCGCTCTCTCTTACCGAGTGTGGGCGTCTCACACATCCTGATCCTAGAGTGGGAGTCTCACTCTCTCTTACCCGATGCGGGCGTCTCGCATATCCTAGAGTGGGTGTCTCGCTCTCTCTTACCCGATGCGGGCGTCTCGCATATCCTAGAGTGGGTGTCTCACTTTTCCTTTATCCTGTGCGGGTGTCTCGCATGTCCTAGAGTGGGTGTCTCACTCTCTCTTACCCGATGCGGGCGTCTCGCATATCCTGACCCTGAGTGGGCGTCTCACTCACAACCATACCACCGATCCGATCCCTAGAGCCTGTACCAGAACGTATGCACAGTGCGTTACCGTCCTGCGATTAGTGCCCGTAAGACACCCCGTTTCCGGAATTACCGTCCTGCGATTAGTGTCCGTAAGACACACCGTTTCCGGAACTACCGTCCTGCGATTAGTGTCCGTAAGACACCCCGTTTCCGGAATTACCGTCCTGCGATTAGTGTCCGTAAGACACACCGTTTCCGGAACTACCGTCCTCCGATTAGTGCCCGTAAGACACAGCTTGTAAAAAGATTGTAAATATAGACTATGTTTGTAAATAAAGTTGTTGCTAAGTGATCGACGCTTTTATTTCCGCTGAACCCGGACACCGACGAGCACACCCGAACCGACGTCAAGCAGAGCAACGATCGGCAGCAACTACAAACACAGACCAACCCGAAAATGACGTACCGTTACAATTATTTAAAACTTTTTATCTATGCATAAATAAATAGGATGTGTAACCATCTACGTTATAAAAAACTATTTTTATTTACCTGAACCTAAGGCTTCACTTTGGAAAACAAGCGTAGCAGCGCAAACGCAAATGAACAGAATGGAAAGCATTTCTTCACTTTTTAATTTTCAATTCTAAAGTGATATCAACTTCAACAAAATATTTATAGTGTTACGCAACGTACTTTATCACACAAAATTTGAATTTTCAATAAGAACGTTGTAATTATAAGATTTATATGTAAGTCGTTTAAATCAAATTTTGAATGCCTACCGATCAAAAACATTCATTAACTTTTGATTTAGTTAGACGCGCGTAATATTTATATTATGTATATCTAAAAGTTTGAGTTAATTATTAAAAAATATTTATCTAAAAGCCACATCAATTACAACAGGGTCTGCACTTAAAATTCGCCGCAATGTTGTTTCCTTAAAAAATTGCAAATTATTATGTAACAAGTCATAAAGTGAAATTTAGTGAAGTTTAAAAGCATGATTTTACTTGCAAATAAGAAATGGTAATGTTTGCATATTATTCACAAAATATACCAGTTTTTTTTTTATTTGAGTATACAGCATGTGGCATTTAACCGGTTTCTTCAATAACGCTCGCTGTTCCTGATGAATATATGAAAAAAAATGTATACAAAAGTTTCTTCTTTTCAAGCTCCGTATACTTTAAAATTATTTTGAAATATTCAGGGTTTCCTAAATTATCTGCACGATGTGTAACTTCGTTATTTTAAAGGGAATATTCTATATTTTATAAAGAATTTATGTTTATTAGGTTATTGTAAGATAAGTCTGATGAATTCGGGATAATGGTGAACGGATATACAGTCTCCAAGCTCGCATTGATGGATTTCGTGAAAAATTTCCTAGAGTTGTAGATATTGAAAATTTACGTGTAACCATTACAAATACTGTACTGTTGAGGGATTTAAAAACACAGGCACAAATTGTAACTGCTGAACTTTACAGGAACAATATCTTAACTGTTTTTATAAATCAATTGTTCGACGACGAGTTACAGTTATGGATGTCTCCAACAAGACCAGGGGATGGGGGTTAGCTCACGCAATACGAGAAACTTTAAATTACTTACGTGAGTTTTATAACAATCGAATTATAAGCCTAGGTTTCGGTGTACGAGTAGAATATCCACTACGTTCTCCTGATTTAACACCGTTGAATTATTTTAATTCTCCCTATTTGAAAAATACAGGGTTTACAACTGCTGTTCATAACCTTCAACGCCGTATTGCAGAGGAATAATTTCACCAACATGAAACGCAGTGAAAATATACGCTTACAAACTGAAGGTAACCATTTTCAGCAACTTCGTCTGCCCACTCATTGTAAAATGGCCCATTTTAGAGCCCCAAATTTGTAAACAACTACTTAAATTGTCTGACACCATTCAATTTCTTGCAACAGTCGTTTTAACGACGCAGACGTATTGTGACTGCAGTTTTAAGGCTCAAACAGAAAGCAACGCTGTTACGTTCCGTTGTAACAGCGCCAACTGTCACTTCAAAAGACTTGCACAGATAAAACGGCGTGGAACACGGTCAATCTAACCTAAAAATAAAAATAATTTGTGCCACAAATGGATAAATTTCAAGTGTTAATATTTTTATGTACGTACATATATGTTACACCTGATGTATTGTATGTTATATTATTTATATATACAAGAAATTACCAGTTGAAACTGCTATGGTGATTCATATTTGGTTATGTGTTATGATGTTTGCCGCCGTCAAAGTTGAAATCGACCAATTTTTCGCGTACAACGCCGTTTGACGTCGTTCATTCGGTGTAATGACATTTAAACCTTTACATTTAACATTCACTTGACAGATTACCGCGCGTAACTGCGGTACATTCTGTTTGAGCCTTTAGACAAGCGTTTTAAAAAGTTCTTTAGAGGTTAAGTTTTGAATAGCCAGCAAATAAACGTCAAGAAGGTAAATTATTTAACAGCAAAGCTAACACATCCAAATCTCATAAGTTGAGTTCGGAAATGTGCTCGGCGATTCGAGCAGAGCTGGTGAGATTTTAATCAGCCGATCCTAGAGTGCTCAGTGCTCCACTTGAGCAAACTTAATGACGAACGATATCGAGCAATCGGAGTTAGCTACTGAGAGTTGAGTTTGAAAACAAAAGGAATAAAGTTTTAAATAATTGGTAACAAGAATTGACTGAAAATTGATTTCTGTGATTGATTCTATGCAGGTTTTCGTTGTGGTAAAACATGTGGGGAAAAGTAAAGTTGTTAATCAACGGTGAATTTGAAACGGAAGCAAAAGTATCGGCTCAAATTTACCAAGCCTTGTGTAATGGTAAGTTCTTATACCCGAGTATATTTTTCTACATTTGTTTGAAAGTTAGTGTTTCTGCATTACTTTTTCTATTTTCACTTTATGGATGAAATAATGTTTGAGAAACGATAACTCAGTTTACAGAAAATTGCAAAATATGTAAAATAAATAGCAGAACTTCATAAAAATTTGAGATGGAAATATTCGACTTAAGAAAATCTGTTTGTATAAGTCAATTAATATACCGTGAATTTATTTTAACACAAAACATTGCTGTTACGTACGAATCTGAGAATCCATAGCAACATTTACAATTTGTAAATTAAACTGTCCTTTTTAAAATAGAACATGAGATGACAGATGTCATGAATCTGTTCTGTTATTTGAGATTTCGATATACAGGCTGAGTCCAAAAAAACGCCTACGCGAATAGCGTCGGTGTTTATTGTCGTATTTGGATGATCAAAAAATCAAATGAAATGGCAGAAAAAACTCTACAATATACCATACCTTGCGTCTTTAATGCATTTAAAACAGCTGCATGACAGCTGTCAACTCTTGTTTTTTAAATGCAATGGTATAATTACTGTAATAAATTTCGAAAGAACTTTTTTTTCTGCGTTCAATGATGTGCTGCAATAAATACTTATTTTTAAAACAACAGAAAAAAAAAATAAAAAGAAATTAATAAAATATTAACATGAAATGACGTAATAAACAGTTGCTGAACAATAAATGATATCTGTTTTACGGTAAATAATGTAGTGTCTATAAGTACTTCCTCTTAGGCAAACAAATGACGATAACTGTCAACATTTTTGTTTATTGTCAGCAAAGACAAAATTTAGGAGATAAGGTATGTCAACAGACATACCTTATCTCCTCTACGAAGATCGCGCAGCATAGTTATGCTTTATTTCTAACTATACCATTGATAGACGTATCAGCTATGTCCTGTAGGATGTTATTGGAACATTTTGGCATTTCATAAACTTCTTCCTTTAAGTCTCCATTTAGGTATGTCCGTACGTCGAACTGTTTAATCTTCAACTGGTATCGCGATGCAAGTGAAACCATGAGTCGAATTGATCCAAAACGTGCCACTGGTGCAAACGTTTCAGTGAAGTCTCTACCAGGCTGTTGACTGCAGCCCTGCGACACTAGGCGAGCCTTACTCCTCTCAGTGGTTCCAGCCGGCTTCGTTTTGTTTCGCAAATCCATGCGGCTACCAATGATCCTTCGATCCTCAGGACGATCGACGACAAGAGATCAGGTATTATTTAGGATGGTTGATTCCATTTCTGCCTTGATAGCACGTCGCCATTCTTCTGCGTCGAGACCCGTTAGTTCCTCCTTCATTGGAACTTCCGAGACAAATGTCGACTCAACTTCGCCACTGTTTACATCCACGTCCGGAATAGCTTGAAATTGTTTCCTTGGTCTACCTTTCCCGTCGATCTTTACTATTTTACGTCTGCCCTGCCCCCTAGTTCAAGTGGACTCGTGAACGTCCCGCTCATGTCCGTTATGACTTCCATCACCGCCGATCTCGGGCTCATCCCCACGAACGGTTGCTGGTCCACGTGCTTCAGAAGGGTCGTCGAAAACTGCAAAATCTTTCCCTTCATCCGAGTCGTCTAGAAATCGAACGTCTTTGTGTGGAAACGATGATAATTTGACTATGCTTAACGACGATTTGACTCGTTTTCGTGTTCGATCTTCTGTAGCAGCATCACTCTTCGTTTTCGGTTGGATCTTTTCGACTTCGAGAAACTTCACGTTTCGACTAATTAGGACTTTCCTTCTCTTCGGCGACCAGACGCGATATGCCTTAGCGTCCTCAGCAAAAATGCCTTTTTCGCCTCGACCATCCCATTTTCCTTTACCAGGGTTCCGATCCGAGAAAAACACACTACTACCAAACACTCTAAGATCAGATAGATCGGGCTTGTTACTTGTTCACGTCTCGAATGGCGTCCGACCATTCAAGCACTTTGTAGGCACGCGATTCCGTAATAATTCGCTGTATTCAGTGCCTCTGCCCAGAATGTATCAGACAACCTTGATTCCATTATTAAACATCGGGCGTGTTCAGAAGGGTGCAATTTTTTTCTCTCAGCTATGCCGTTCTGTTCGGGATTGTATGTTATTCTTCTGACAATACCTCGCTTCTTGAAGTAAGCGTTGAACTCTTGGCTAGTATATTCACGTCCGTTGTCGGACTGCAGGGCCTTGACACTCTTAGCCTTCTGCTTCTCGACTAAGGCGATGTATTCCATGGTGGCCTTGAACACCTCTGCCTTCGATTTCATGAACCTGACCCCACACCTTCACATAACGTCGTCGATGAATTCCACGAAGTATTTGGCACCTCCCAATGAAGTCGATTTCATCGGTCCACACACGTCCGTATGAATAAGACCCACTATTGTACGCGACTTAGCTGCAGTGTAAATTCATGCACCCTCAGGTGCAGGCACACCTTTTATTCTCCAATGTCTGCATTAAGCAAAGAAATATAAAAGCAATTAATACATTGTAAAAAATCCGGTCAATAACGTTAATGAACTATAACATATACATACATATAATGTTTGTAGATAATGATATTTACATGTCCACAAAATTGTTCGTTTAATTAAAATTGTAAATTACTTGCAAAATTTAATCCACTGTGAGTTACATAATTAATATTCCAATAGTTGTTTATTTAACGAATGCAAATTAGCATGCTGGTTTTTAGAGCATGAGATGTGCAAGCCTGTTTATCAGCAGTGCCAGACATTTCGTGTAACTGTCAACAATGTGCAAATTATTATTGTTTTCAAATGTGTTATACATTTCTTTCCTTTTTGCGCAACTTGTTGCAATTACTAAATTACGTACGTGAATTTGTGCTTTTAAGTGGTATAGTTTACAGTCGAGGATATTTGGTTTTAGCTGAATTCGTCGAGCGATGCGAAAACAACGAAAATCTTTCGGATTGTTCCCGACAAGAGTTGGAAAAGTTACGTCCTTATTTAGCGAAAGGAATTCCCGAACTCGATTTGCCTCCTCTTCATAATTTACAGACACCGCCGATAGAGAACATTGAAAGAAACTCGAGCATTGCAAACTATAACTCTACTTTTACGAATATAATATGGAAGGGTGTCGAAAATTACAAGATTCTGGACATTTTGATCAACCTTGATTATTATGTCTTAAGATTGAACCTGAATTTTCCGAATTTATACTTCAGTACTGATGTGTTTTTGGAAGGAACTATACTGGGTTTTAGTGTTAACGGTACGGGAGCAATGTCAATTAATTATAGTAAGTACAATTCAATTTATTTTAATAATAAAATAAAATAATGAATGTTTCAGCAAATGCAGCTTTAGACATAATCATGAATGGAGAAGTTTTTAACGAAAACAATAACGAATTTATCTCATGGAGAAGAGAAAATATTGAAATAAATTACGATGACGTTTCAATTACAAATATGATCGATATCTTTGAAGAATCGACTTATACCGAACTATTTAGGATGTCACTTAACAAAGCATCTGGTTTGTTAGGCTCATCATTCAGAGTACCACTCGATGATTCTATAGGCAGATTTATTGTTAATATCACGAATCGCATTCACAAAATTTTTCCAAAAAATGTTCTTTACCCTCCATCTCACATGGAATAAAATTTTGACATTAAGACATCATTTAATATTTTTTAAGAGCTTATCGTTTTTAATAATTTTGTAACGAAGATATATTAAACTTTAGTACACGGTTTCTTTCATTTTGATCACACTGAGAAAAATATATATTAAAAACCATGTTGTAAAAAAAGTATCATTAATAATAAAATAAATTGTTTTAAAAGTAGCAAGTAAAGTTTTCTCTTAAAAGAAATGACAATGCGATTATATTACATTAAGCATATGATTTTGTAACATTTATGAGTTCGACCTGCCGATATGATGTTTACAACATAAAATTTGTAGGTCAAAAAGCGATCGAAAGATGTCACTACTTAATTTGTTCATTACTTTCACATCGCAATGGCGAATAACCTAGGACAGATCGGTTTGGTTTGCAGTGGAGTTCTTGAGCTACGGTTCTGCTGATGAAGGCCCAATTAGGCCTGAAACAGCTGTACAGAGCATGCTCGAGGAATCCGCTGTAATCAAAACCGATTTGCACAATTTTTTTTTTATAAAATTTGTAATTTAAGATACGTTTTTTCTTAAATCGAGTACTTATTTTTTTTTTTGGTGCAGCTGCAAAGGTTGGTGATCGTGTGAATCTTGTAGCTTCTGTGCGTAGATATAAATGTTAAAATATAAATATATTAAATGATATTATATATTTTATATTTTAGAATATCTTTTTATAAATTTAAATATATAACAGTTAATATAAATATGTTTTTAAGTTAATAAAATGATTTTGCTGCCACATATAGTAATATAAATTTTTGTAAAAATTACTATATTTATATTTACTTTTACAACGTAATTCTCTCCGTGCAGGAAATGCATGCGCTAATCCCACGCATAAGAACGCCCCAAAAATACGAAAATCTCTAGTTTTACAGTTGGTTCTTGTCCGATGAAATTTGTATCACAAAATCTTCTAAGCGGACACTAAATCGCGCAACTATACACTTTACGTTTCGCAGTCGTTCGACTGCTTCGTCAGAAGTGAAAATTTTCACTAATATAGAAAAAAACAAGAAGACATAAGGTCGTTAATTCTCAGTATGGGAAGACGTTATCAAGCCACAATTAACAGCAGAGGTGGAAACACCCGATATTAAACGTTGTTTGCATATTTTTAATTTTTCCTTATTTCTTTTTTTCTTGTTTCTCTTTGTGTTAACTAATTTTACTCTTTTTATAACTTTTAAAACATTTGTATTACATCCTTAATTTTTCATTTGGTTTACCAAAATACAAATTATATTCATTTTATCGAAAATTTTGAGACTTTTATAAGTGGTGCGTTAATTTTGCTGTTTAGTGTATAATTTTCATTTTTGAATTGCGTTTATTTAAAAAAAAATCTTACGTGATACTACAAAATTTTTATGCAGATATACGTAAAAAAGATGCCCTTTTGGAATTAGTAATAAAAAATGGAGGTTTCCATTAAAAAAAAAAAATTATTTTTGTACCCCAACGGTACGCCACTGCATAAAGAAATGAACCACTCCAAAATGTGGCGAATTTATGGTAATAATGATATGTCCGAGCGTTTCTGAAAAAAGTAAATACTTTAGGAAATATTTAAGGTGTTCCAGACTCTTATTCGCACCATACGTTTCACTGAAAAAAGTAATGAAATAATTAAAACAGCATAATGTTTTTTTTTTCTGTAAGAATTGTTCCTGCTGCCTTCAAATACTTCATATAAGTTATTAAGCGCGTTATGTATGAAGTATATAATAAAAATAATTTTGGCCAGCTAAATCGGACAAATACCCCACTGTGCGACGTTTGTAAACACCGGCTTACTTAGTTTATGTGCTGTACGTAATTCGTCATTTACAGTAGTGGTCGTAGATAAAGTAAATTTATTTGCTAATTTAATCTTTTATTATTTTACATTACTTATTTTGAGAAAGAAATTTAAGAAAATGTCTGGAATTGATCAAGAATGTTGGGTTCTTTAGTGTTACGAAATGACGAACACACTTTACAATTAAAGGTTTTATTCGTAATCGAATGGATTCAGAATGCCATTACATTCAAGTATATCAAACTCACATAAATAAACAACATTCACTTTTTTTATCAGCACGCTCAAAGCACACGCTTTATTTTAAAAGCTTTCCTACTGCGCAGGACCCAACATTTCCTCCTCTGCCGAAGTTTCTTTGTTGCGGCGATATGAACGGTATCCGGCGAGTGAATGGTAATTGACACTTGTCATGCTCTGGCGACGCGGTCTATCTCTCTGCGGTGCCGAAACTGGAAGAGGTGCCTTTTGATCGTCATCAGTACTTCGACTGTGATCATTAAAGACAGGTAGATTTTCAGTAGGTGGGTGTTCCGCGGCTTCGTGATCTTGGTTGGAAACTATTTTCACCGGTCCTTCCTCATCTAAATCTATGTTTGGGCGATGGGCTACCTCACGATAGCGTTTCCAAATTTGATTGAAATGACGAACAATATTCTTGTCTCCTATTTTTATTTCAGCCATTGTGTTACTAGCTGTTACAAATAAAATTGCTTCAATAATAGCTGTGATATGATTTTTTAAAAATCAGATTGCAGAATCCAGATTTCTAACGAAACTCAAAATATTTCAAAAACGATGGAATTTAGAAATAGGGAAATATATTACAAATTTACAAATTTTTAAATGTAGAATTCAAAAATGTGATAAAAAATGTAGCATCTCATTTAAAATAAGCGAGTTGATAGGGACTTCCGGTATAACCGAAAGTGACTGGAAGTCAATTTTATTTTATTTGGAGAGATCGTTTCAAAGTATCTCTCCTCCGTAAATTTCAAATTTCTATCTAAACTTCTTTTTGAAAACTTTTAATGAACGGTTTGCGTGAATAACCCTGTATAGGTAATGCTAACATCGATGCGCTCCAGTACGATTGATCTTCTTCAGATTTGCCTATCGAAATGGGTACGATTGATCTTCTTCAGATTTGTCTATCGAAATGAATTATTATTCAAACTCTAATGCTAAAACTCCACACGTAATTAGCGGTCGTCGAATTGTGGATATGGCGCCTTTATTTTCGGCACTCAAATCAATTCTACATGAAGGTTTTAGTTGTCCTTTTTTTAACATGGAAATTATCAATGAAAGGCTATTTGGATTGAAAAGTAGATTTTACTATAAATGTGGGAGGGTGGAAAAGAAGGATCTTTTAATACAAGTTGGCCATGACAAGTAAAATTTGAAAATGTATACTCAATGAGCTCTTGAACCTGCACCTTTTTACTAATTTAACCATCTCTCTATCTCTTCGAATAAAAAAGTTACCCATTTGTCCCTACGAAATCCGGGCACCCTGTAAACGGCAAAATTATAGACGACGGTGACAGTAGCGTATATAGAAAAATTCGTGATGCTAAACCCTACGGTCCATTTTTATTGAAAAAATAGAATGTCGTAGTCATGTTTTACGTAACTACTGCAAGAAATTAAGGGATATTTCAAAAACGTCTGGACAAAACATATTTTTAAGACAATTTATAGGTAACATCATTACGCTTCGAACAGCTATAACAAGTGCAAAAAAGAGGACTTGCCAACACAAAATCGTATTCAAAATTAAAAAAAATTATATTCTAAATGGACCGCGTCACATTTTTAACGATCATTGAAAATGTGAAAAATATTTTTGTATAAAAACTGGTGCAAGCAATCCGTTTGCGTGAAATGAATTTTATAATAGCCCGCGATACATAAATTTCGCTAAACATTTGTGGCGACTATGACTTTATTATATATTATAAAGAGTCCAGTAGGTGGAGAAAACAAGTTTAGTTTTTGGTTGACACTTTAAAATATAAATGTAGTTTAATGTTTAATAAAAGTTCATATACAAATATTGTAACGTTCACATTTTTCGCTGTCCGTTACATTATTTTTTTTACGTATTTTCTCGTTATTTTGCTGTTGAAATTCAAGTAAACACCGTTTCGTTCATTTAATTAATTTCGTATTTATGACTTTCACGCCTCTATCTCTCAGGATTTGTGTCTAATTTCAGTTTGTAATGCGGATTTCGATTTTCTTCTTAAAGCTATTTGTTTTGTTTCGGAAATTAATCTGTAGATGTCGTACATGGTTCTGGGTCGATTTTATTGATCGATGCGTATGCGTATGCGTATGCGGAAATTGCGTGTAAAATCTTTGACGAGTTTCCGTCCTCCTGCTCGATGAACGTGCGACTTGGGTGTGTGCTCGTACACCATTAAGACGCGTGTCTTGCGTCTTCAAATTTTTGTGGTTTTGTGAAGCTGAACGGCTTTGAGATATTCCAGTTTGGCAAATATTACGTCACTCTCGTACTGCCCTATTGTGTCAACCTTGTCGTCTGTTTTTTGCCACAAACGCTACCGTTTTCGTTCAAGCACGTATTCGAGCACGTGTTCCGTTAAGTTTTCGCTCAAGAAAAAACTAACAGAAGATTGTAAGTACCCTAGTTGTTTAGGAGAATATTTTCTAAGATTCCTTTTCTCTTTATGTAGAGTTTTTTTTTGACTACCGAAATTGTGTTGAGTTTCCGAGGGCGAAGATTTCCTCCTACCGCACGAGTTTTTTATTGGAAAATTCCTTGCTGTTTACTGCATTGTCGTTTGAAGATACTACCGAACAGGAGTTCCTTCTTTTTATTTGACGTGGTTGTTTTTGGAAACAAATTCAGTATTACGGAGTCGTTTGATGAAATAATTCAACGTTGTCGTAAATGGAACCAAGGTCAAGTTAGTACGGAGTCGTTTGAAGATAAGTTCAACGGAGTCGTAATTGGAACTCAGGTTAAGCTATCGTCAGGATTGAGTAAGCAACACTCATCATTATTACCGTATCGTATCGTTTTGAGAAATTTATCGTATCGTATCGTATTGAGGAATTTACCGTATCGTACCGTATCGTGCCGTATCGTTTAGGAAACATTACCGTACCGTCTGGATTTAGTCTTTTGAATTTTATTTTGATTGTCGCGGATTTATTTAATTGTATATTGGGTCACTCTCGATTTAATTTAGCGCTTTTTGTTGGGTCATTTAGCATAGTTGCGTCATATTATTTTTGTTTATTTAAGTTACTGTACATCGTTAATTCTATGTATATATTTTGTTGCTCGAATCACCATTTATGTTCAACAGTTACACCAATTTTTTTATCAATTATATTAATTTTTTTTATTCTCAATTTTCTTTTAATTTTCTGCTGCAATTAAAGACTAATTTCTTGAAAATTAATTTGCGTAACCTAAAAATCTGTTTCGAGTTCATTAGTTTTGTTCCGGACTGTTTTAGTAATTACAGTTTAAAGAGATTACTTGGCGCTCAACAGCTTTCGTTTTGTCACCTAACGTTTACTATTTTTTTTATGAATTACGCAAGTTATTTTTTTAAGAATATAGTTCACAGAATTATCCTTCCGAATCCACCTCAGCCTCCGACTAAACTGAGCTATGGCAACCAAACAGGTGAGAATCTACTTACAAAAAAAGTATGTCACACGTATAATTAATGGCGCGAAATAACGTGGGGCCTGAGAAGGTAATTCTTTGAACATATTAGTTAAGTAGTATTACTGAAGTGTTGGTGCAAATTTCTATCATGTCTTATAGTCAGATGAAACCAATTTATCTTCATAAGGAAGAACTTAACTATGAATTAAGAATTCGTGGAGTTATTGCTACTCGTAAAGATTTAATTGCTAAACGTAAGATATTGAATAGACTTATAGCACGTGACTCAGATAGAGATATAAGTTATGAAGACCCAGAATATTCTTTTGAAACTGAACGTGACACAATATCGCAAACTTTTGAATCACTTCAGACTTTGATTAATGATTTTGATGCGCCAGAGTCAGATTCATCTTTTAAAAAAATTGAGTCCAGATTGATATACTTAACTTATCGGGTTTCGCGAATAAAAGTTGAAGGAGATAATGCTGGTGATATAAAAACGTTTAAAGATGATAGTCATGCGACCTGTTTAGAACTTGAAGCTTCATTGCACGAAAAGATACGACAGCCTCTTAGTTTCGGTATTGATAATGTATCGTTGGGTCCAAATTTATCTACTACTCCAATTCCTTTAGCTCGATCTATGAATATAGGACCTGCATCTTTGTTATCGAGTCATAAAAAGGTAGCAATTCATAAATGGGGAGTTCATTTTGATGGATCTTCCGAAAATTTGTTATCATTTTTAGATAGGGTTAGTGAACTTTCAATTTCTCGGGTGCTACTTCGAAGATTTATTTAACAGTGCGTGTGATTTATTTTACGGGTCAAGGACTTCTTTGGTACAGGAGTATTAGGACAGAAGTTACTGATTGGGATAGTCTAGTAGAGAGGTTAAAGCTTACCTTTTTGCCTTTAAACTTCGATGAAAAGTTGTGGGATGAAATCAAGTCTCGTAAACAAAATAAAAAAGAGTCTGTTCCGATTTTCATTTCGATCATGGAGTCTTTGTTCAAGAAACTAAGTAAAAAACCTTCAGATAGTACCAAATTAAAAATCATTCGAAGTAATTTATTGCCTTATTATATCACGCAGCTTGCTTTGAGTGACATTACCGATTTGAAACATTTGCAGGCACTTTGTAAAAAGTTAGATGAAGCTTTCGAGGCCAAGTCAAAGGTTTTCAGTAAATTACAAAATTCTGAGCCTCACTTTAATTGTGTTGAACATCAAGTGAAGACTAATAGTAAGGACACAAAATTTAAAAACAAGGTTTGTTCTAAGGTTCCTCAGACACAAATTCCAAAAAATATCGTCTCGCCTTCGCAAAGTACCGATAGTGGAAACGTAATTTCAACTTTAACTCGAACTCATAGTAAAAATTTATTAGTTTGTTGGAATTGTGGGTCATCTGGGCATGTTTTTTCGAAGTGTGCTGCTGAGAAACGTAGATTTTGTTATAAATGTGGGAAACCAAATGAAACTGTCAGAACTTGCCGTAAGTGTCAGGGAAACTAAGAGTCAGGATTATGTGTAGTGGCCGACATAATTCTTCAGGTATCTTTAGGCCCAAAGTCAATCGTCATTTTGTTAGAAAATCTAGTAAAGAAATAAAGCAAAATTCCAAAAAATTTCCGTTGCGAAAAACTACCTTAGAGAAATGTAAACCAAGTTCTAATGAATGGTCCTCTTGGTTATCGGTTGTTAAGAATTTTTATGAGAAATCTTTTGAAATTAATCCATTGTTAGTGAATAAGGATAATGATATTAGACCTTATGTTATCGTTTATATTTTTGATTTTGCCGTAACAAGTCTTTTAGATTCCGGATGTACTCAAACAGTTGTAGGACAGAATGGATTAGATGTTTTAGATAAAGCAAATCTGAAAGTTTACCCTGTAGATAATAAGTATGTTTCTATGGCCGACGGCTCTAAACAATGCGTCACAGGTTTTGCCTATTTGCCGATCAGGATTAATAATGACACAAAAATTTTGAAAGCACTTGTTGTACCTTCAGTATCTCATTCGTTTGTATTAGGCATTGATTTTTGTCGAAGTTTCAACATTGTTCTGAACTTTAAACATAATGTGTGGTCTGTACAATCAGATTCTGTTTCGATTTCTGTCTTATCTAATGATAATTCTGTTTCAAGTGATGAAAATTGTGTTAGTTTAAATTCTGAACAACGAATTAGGGTCTCTGAGGTGTTGAAGTCATTTGATGAAATCCATAATGATGATATGTTAGGTAGAACCCAGGAAATTACTTATCACATTGATACGGGTGATGCTCCTCCAATAAAACAGAAACAGCATAACATGTCGCCTTATATGTTAGGTCATCTTAATAAAGAACTTGATGAAATGATTAGGTTGGATGTAGTTGAACCATCTTGCAGCAGTTGGTGTTCGCCTGTATTTTTAGTCAAAAGATCTAGTAGCTCTGATTATCGATTTGTATTTGATGGGAGAGGTTTAAACAAGGTAACCAAACCTGATAGTTATCCTTTACCAAATGTCGATCGTATCTTAAATAGTTTAAAGAATGCGAAGTATATATCTTCTGTGGACTTGCGCAAAGCTTTTTGGCAGATTCCTTGGACGATGAGTCTAAAGAAAAAACTGCATTCTGCCGTTAGTGGTCGCGGTTTGTTTCAATTTAAAGTTTTACCTTTTTGGTTTGTAATGGTCCTCAAGTACAACAGAGACTGATGGATAGAATATTTGGTACGGTTTATGAGCCTTTCATTTTTGTTTTTCTTGTAGATTTATTCATTATTTGTGAAAGTTTCGACGAAGATATTCGATTTCTTGAAATTGTCAAAAACAGACTACAGGAAGCAAATCTAACGGTAAACATTAAGAAGTGTAAATTTTTTTCGATCTAGTCTTCATTATTTAGGATTTATTGTTGACTCTGAAGGATTAAAAAACGGATCCCGATAAAGGTATCAGCGATGCGGAATTATCCTCGACCTACTACTTATACCGAACTTAAGCGATTTTTAGGTATGACAGAGCTGGTATAGGCGCTTCATTTTTCAGTTTTCTTCGTTAGCTGCTCCGCTTAATAATTTATTAAAAGGTAAAAAGAAGGGTCAAAAATTGCAATGGTCTGATGACGCTGAAAGTTCCTTTATGAAGTTAAAAGAAGCTCTTGTGTCAGCTCCACTTCTTTGTAGTCCAGATTTTAGTCTTCCTTTTACTATGCAGTGTGATGCGAGTCAGGATGGTGCAGGATGTGTCCTCACTCAGATTCAAGATGGAGTAGAAAAAGTTATAGCTTTTGGTAGTCGAACCTTTAGTAGATTAGAACGTAATTATACCGTCATCGAACGAGAACTCTTAGCTATTCTGTTTGCATTCGAAAAATTTCGTTGTTATGTTGAAGCGTGTCCTCATGTGGTAACTGTTGTAACTGATCATCATTCACTGATATGGTTAAATAATATTAAGGAACCCTCTGGTAGATTGGCACGTTGGTCAGTAAAACTTCGACAATATAATTTTGAACTAGTTCACCGTAAAGGTAAATTTAATATTGTTCCTGATGCTTTGTCTAGAGCTCCTCTTCCAGATATTTCTTTTATCGATATATCTTTTGATGAATTTGATGATTGGTATAGTAGGATGTTGAAGTATGTGAATGATTTTCCCGATAACTATCCAAATTGGTCTGTCAAGGACGGATTGTTATATAAGTTTGTTCCTCAAAAAGTTCGTATTCGCACTAACGTTAAAGAATGGAAATTAGTTGTACCTCTCGCTTATCGAGATGAAATATTCGAGAAATGTCATTCTGATCCCGTTTCGTCGCATTTAGGATTCTTTAAAACTTATAAGAAAATAGCTGAGGATTATTTTTGGCCAAAAATGAGGATAGATATTTTCAAGAATGTTAAATCTTGTCGTATCTGTCAATCGCAAAAAATTCCGGGTGTGACACCACAAGGTCTTATGGGTAGTGAGAAAAAAATTTTATTTCCATGGCAGTGCATTAATATCGATTTGATGGGACCTTTTCCTAGAAGTTCCCAAGGTAATAAGTTTCTTTTAGTTGTATCGGACTTCTTTTCTAAATACGTTCTTTTGAAACCTCTTCGACAAGCTACGTCAAAGCCGATTATTACCTTTATTCAAAATGAAGTATTTTTGACCTACGGTGTACCTCAATATATCATTTATGCGATAATGGAAGTCAATTTGCTTAGCAAATCTTTTAAGAATTTTTGTTGAAAGTTATGATGTTCAGAAAATTTATTTTACCGCTTCAGATATTCACCCCATGTAAATCAAGTCGAGCGTGTGAATAGAGTTGTTGGTACCGCTATTCGAAGTTACATCAAAGGAAAGGAACATAAGAATTGGGATAAAGAAATCTTTAAAATTGGTCATGCTTTGAGAACAGCAACTCATGAAGTTACCGGTTACAGTCCAACTTTCTCAACTTTGGACGTAAAGTTCCACTTTCTGGTAAATATTATGGTCCTCTTCACACTTCACATGATGTTAATATTCAGCCAACTGATCGTAATAATTATGTGGATGAATTGTCGAAATTACCCGAAATTTATAAGGATGTTCAGTCTAAACTTTCTGCCGCTTATCGTCGAAATAGTCATTATTACAATATGAGGAGACGTCACGTAGAATTTTCCGTAGGTGAATTTGTTTGGAAAAAGAATCGTATTTTATCAGACGCTTCTAAGAATTTCTCATCCAAGTTAGCTCCAAAGTACGTATTATGTAGGGTGGTTCGCAAATTGTCAAAATTGGTCTATCAATTAGAATCATCAGATGGCGTTGATCATGGAAACTGTCATGTTAAAGATCTAAAGAAACATTTTGGCTCAAACTCAGATGTTTCCGAAATTTAAGGTTTTGTCGTCCGCTTTCATTTTCATTTTTTTTTTCTTTCCCTTTTTGCATGTATCATCTATCCTGTATAACTTTGACTTATCGATTATGACCTCACTCCAATTTGACCCCTTCTCAATTTAAGACTTTCCGATTTTGTTTATCGTTTGGTACGCGTAGTTACCGTAAGTTTTATTGTGATGGATGATAGATTTTATGTTGTGTTGGTAAAAACATCTCGCAGTGTCTCATGTTTTTATTTCTGGGGAGAGGGCGTGTGTAACGTTCACATTTTTCGCTGTCCGTTACATTATTTTTTTTACGTATTTTCTCGTTATTTTGCTGTTGAAATTCAAGTAAACACCGTTTCGTTCATTTAATTAATTTCGTATTTATGACTTTCACGCCTCTATCTCTCAGGATTTGTGTCTAATTTCAGTTTGTAATGCGGATTTCGATTTTCTTCTTAAAGCTATTTGTTTTGTTTCGGAAATTAATCTGTAGATGTCGTACATGGTTCTGGGTCGATTTTATTGATCGATGCGTATGCGTATGCGTATGCGGAAATTGCGTGTAAAATCTTTGACGAGTTTCCGTCCTCCTGCTCGATGAACGTGCGACTTGGGTGTGTGCTCGTACACCATTAAGACGCGTGTCTTGCGTCTTCAAATTTTTGTGGTTTTGTGAAGCTGAACGGCTTTGAGATATTCCAGTTTGGCAAATATTACGTCACTACTCTCGTACTGCCCTATTGTGTCAACCTTGTCGTCTGTTTTTTGCCACAAACGCTACCGTTTTCGTTCAAGCACGTATTCGAGCACGTGTTCCGTTAAGTTTTCGCTCAAGAAAAAACTAACAGAAGATTGTAAGTACCCTAGTTGTTTAGGAGAATATTTTCTAAGATTCCTTTTCTCTTTATGTAGAGTTTTTTTTTGACTACCGAAATTGTGTTGAGTTTCCGAGGGCGAAGATTTCCTCCTACCGCACGAGTTTTTATTGGAAAATTCCTTGCTGTTTACTGCATTGTCGTTTGAAGATACTACCGAACAGGAGTTCCTTCTTTTTATTTGACGTGGTTGTTTTTGGAAACAAATTCAGTATTACGGAGTCGTTTGATGAAATAATTCAACGTTGTCGTAAATGGAACCAAGGTCAAGTTAGTACGGAGTCGTTTGAAGATAAGTTCAACGGAGTCGTAATTGGAACTCAGGTTAAGCTATCGTCAGGATTGAGTAAGCAACACTCATCATTATTACCGTATCGTATCGTTTTGAGAAATTTATCGTATCGTATCGTATTGAGGAATTTACCGTATCGTACCGTATCGTTTAGGAAACATTACCGTACCGTCTGGATTTAGTCTTTTGAATTTTATTTTGATTGTCGCGGATTTATTTAATTGTATATTGGGTCACTCTCGATTTAATTTAGCGCTTTTTGTTGGGTCATTTAGCATAGTTGCGTCATATTATTTTTGTTTATTTAAGTTACTGTACATCGTTAATTCTATGTATATATTTTGTTGCTCGAATCACCATTTATGTTCAACAGTTACACCAATTTTTTTATCAATTATATTAATTTTTTTTATTCTCAATTTTCTTTTAATTTTCTGCTGCAATTAAAGACTAATTTCTTGAAAATTAATTTGCGTAACCTAAAAATCTGTTTCGAGTTCATTAGTTTTGTTCCGGACTGTTTTAGTAATTACAGTTTAAAGAGATTACTTGGCGCTCAACAGCTTTCGTTTTGTCACCTAACGTTTACTATTTTTTTTTATGAATTACGCAAGTTATTTTTTTAAGAATATAGTTCACAGAATTATCCTTCCGAATCCACCTCAGCCTCCGACTAAACTGAGCTATGGCAACCAAACAGGTGAGAATCTACTTACAAAAAAAGTATGTCACAATATAACTACAAATGGTGACCCCTGGTGAACGCGCACAGCAAGAAACAGAACAAGCGCTTCTTATTCAGCACCTACAGCAACAGTTAGCCGAAATGCAAGGACCATCTCAAACCGCTATGCAACAGAACCATGAGTCCAGCAGCAGCGCAGAGGTAGATGAGGTGAAACACATTAAGCTTCCACCATTTTGGCAGCAAGATCCGAAACTCTGGTTCGCACAAGTAGATGCCCAATTTCATGCGTACAAGGTACGGTCGGATATCACCAAATATTACACCGTAGTGGCAGCGTTAGACTGCAGCGTACTGCAGCAGGTGTCTGATGTTGTATCTAGCCCCCCGTCCACAGAAAAATATGAAGTAATTAAGACGAAGCTGATAGCTGCATATTCCGATTCCCAAGAACGACAAATAAAAAAGCTGTTGACAGAATTGGAGTTGGGAGATCAGAAACCATCTCAGTTGTTGCGGGAGATGAAGACACTGGTAGGTAACCGCATTAGTAGTGAGGTGCTTAAAACATTGTGGTTGCAACGGCTACCACCTCATGTGCAATTAGTCTTATCTGCTAGCGAAGGTGTCACTCTAGAAAAAATGGCAGATATAGCAGATAAGCTGGTTGAAATACGCACCGTTGGTTCGACGTCTATTGCAGCAGTTAGCCAGACTGCACCACCAGCAAATGACACAGCAGCAACTTTAGCTGTTCTGCAACAACAAGTAGCCGCTCTAACTGCAATGGTAGAGAAACTGGCGAATAACCGAGGACGTAATTGGCAGCGTTCACGCTCGAGAAGCAAGAGTCAAGCACGCGAGAGAAGCAACCTTTGTTTCTATCATCAAAGATACAAAGAAAAAGCAAAGAAGTGCTTGTCACCATGCACTTTCTCCAGCAAATCGGAAAACTGAGAGCACCGCTGGCGCAGGAGGCAGCGTGCGACGGTCCATTTACTGCTCAACATCGCCTCTTTATCACAGACCCACGATCTGGTATTCGGTATCTCATTGATACAGGAGCTGAGATATCAGTTCTGCCCAAAAGTTACGTACACAACTCCTCCATTCACCCAGGAAAACAACATTATTCGCAGCTAATGGTACTGCCATACAAACTTATGGCGAAAAACTTCTTTGCCTTGATCTCAGATTGAGAAAACAATTCAAGTGGTTCTTCTTAGTAGCCGATGTTTCTCGACCAATCATAGGAGCCGATTTCATTAGCAGGTATCATTTATTAGTCGACCTTGCTAATAGAAAGCTTATCGACAGGCAGACCAACCTTACCACAATAGCATCAATGGAAGCATGCGACACGTTAGGTATCACCACCATTCTTCGGACGACAAGATACCACGACCTTCTGGCCAAGTACGCTGACATAACACGTCCAGCACTTCTAGCCAAATCATCTGGGACCACTGTACACTACATACAGACAACAGGACCTCCAGTATCGCAGAATTGTCGACGACTCCCTCCTGAGAAATTAAAAATCGCCAAGGCTGAATTCCAGTATATGCTAGAACAGGGAATTTGCAGACCGTCGAAGAGTCCATGGGCAAGTCCTTTGCATCTCGTACCCAAAAAGACTCCTGGTGAGTGGCGTCCGTGCGGCGATTATCGTAAGCTAAACAGTGTAACAATACCCGATCGATACCCAATTCCGCACATCCAAGACTTTTCATTAAGGTTGCAGGGGAAAAGTGTATTCGGGACAATAGACCTTGTGCGTGCATACCATCAAATCCCCATAGCCGAGGAAGACATTCCCAAGACCGCGATCATTACTCCTTTCGGACTTTTTGAGTTTAATGTGATGACGTTCGGCCTTCGAAATGCCGCCCAAACTTTTCAAAGACACTTGAATTCCGTGCTTTCAGGTCTGGACTTTTGTTTTTGTTATATAGACGATATTCTTATCGCATCTACTTCCCCAGAGGAACATTTAGAACACCTTGAACTGGTTTTCGAACGGTTGCGCGAGTTTGGAATCGTTGTGAATCCGGCAAAGTGTGTTTTCGGCGCCCCTCAAGTAGACTATCTTGGACACCAAATTTCAGCAGAAGGTATAAAGCCGTTACCCAACAAAGTAGCTGTAATCACTGATTTTCCTAAGCCTACGACAATAAAACAGTTGCGACGTTTTCTCGGAATGTTAAATTTTTATCGTAGGTTTGTTAAAAACTCAGCTGAGTTCCAAACACCGTTGAATGATTTTTTAAAAAATAGCAAAAAGAATGACAAAATAGTTTGGACTCCTGAGACAGACGCAGCATTTGCCCGGTGTAAAGAAAAATTAGCTAACTCAACCCTTTTGGCCCATCCCTATGACAGCGCGCCACTACTTCTCACGACTGATGCTTCAGAGGTAGCCGTAGGTGCAGTGTTAGAACAAAAAGTTGACGGAATTTGGGAACCGTTAGCATTTTTCTCCAAGAAGTTGAACACCGCTCAAGCTAAATACAGCACGTATGACCGAGAGCTGCTAGCTATTTACGAGGCTATCAAGTACTTCCGCTACATGGTTGAGGGCAGGAATTTCAGCGTACGAACGGATCACAAGCCACTGACATACGCTTTCCTGCAGAAGACGGATAAAGCGTCACCTCGACAACTGCGTTACTTAGACTTCATAGGACAATTCACTACGACCGTCGTATTTGTACCCGGCGAAAGCAACGTTGTCGCCGACGCTTTGTCACGAATTGAAGAGATTTCGAATCCCACAGCGATTGAACCGGAAGAACTAGCAAAGGAACAGAAGAACGATCCCGAACTGAAGGAACTTCTGCAATCCATAAATACTTCTTTAATCCTCAGAAAGTTCACTCCAAACAATTCTGCAGTCACTATTGTGTGTGAAACCTCAACTGACACCATCCGTCCTTACGTCCCGAAAAGTCTGCGCCGAAGAATTTTCCTACTGTTCCATCAGTTATCACATCCTAGTGGTCGAGCAACCAGCCGAGCTATCAAACAAAAATTTGTTTGGCCATGCATGAGCAGGGACATCATTGAATGGTGTCGCAAGTGTATACCCTGCCAGAGATCAAAAATTTCTCGTCATACTCACAGTCCTCTAAAGAATTTTAACATGACTGATTGCAGGTTTGAACATGTGCACATAGATATTATTGGCCCATTACCGCCCTCCCAGGGTAATCGGTATTGTTTGACGATGATAGACCGTTTCACTAGGTGGCCAGAGGTAACGCCGATGGTGGACATGACGGCTGACACCGTAGCTAGAGCTTTTTACGCTACTTGGGTTTCTCGTTTTGGTTGCCCACATCGCCTCACCACCGACCAAGGAAGACAATTTGAAGCCTCTCTTACAACTGCCCTAACGAACCTCTTAGGGATCAAGCGATGTCGCACCACAGCATACAGACCGCAAGCGAATGGCCTCATCGAACGTTGTCATCGGACCATTAAGGCAGCTATTATGTGCCACGAAGACAAAGAATGGACAAATCTTTTGCCCACAGTTCTTTTAGGGCTGCGCACCAGCTACAAGGAGGATCTCCAATGTTCAGCAGCAGAGCTCACATATGGTACGCAACTGCGTATCCCTGGAGAATTTTTCTTCAATGGCGCGGTTCCCCCAGATGCTGCAACATTTGCAAGAGAACTGTGTCAACAGATGCGTGAGATTCGAGCAACACCTGCAGCTCGTCATGGTAACAAGCCTGTTTTCGTTCATCCTGCCTTGGAAACATGCACACATGTTTTCTTACGAGACGATGCAGTCCGACGACCATTACAACAACCTTATACTGGACCACATAAAGTTACTAAACGGGACGCCAAGACAATCACCATTTTCTTCAATGGAAGACAGTTAACCGTTTCCATCGATAGGGTCAAACCTGCATTTTTGGTGAAGGAACTGAACACATTTCCATCCTCAACACCTGTACAGCCGCCAGCACTCAGTAGCAACGAAAACTCTACTCAAATCAAGGAATCAGTGACACGTGTAAGGCGCAAGGTGAAACCACCAGTTCGTTTCCGTGACTACGAATCGTAGACACTAGAGGGGGAGTAACTGTGGCGACTATGACTTTATTATATATTATAAAGAGTCCAGTAGGTGGAGAAAACAAGTTTAGTTTTTGGTTGACACTTTAAAATAAAAATGTAGTTTAATGTTTAATAAAAGTTCATATACAAATATAACTACACATTTATATCGTGTAGCGGCATTGTCGTCCAGTTTATTAAATGACGTTGATAACAACTCCGCAGAAAATTTTAAATTACTTTTAACAACTTGAAGATATCCTATCAAACCGTTTTTAAACAAAATTATTAAATCAATGTTTATTGATGAAGCTCCATATTTAATAGCTTCGAGAGAATTTTCCAAGAAGGCCAGGGGTTCAGGTACACGGTCATAAATCATCGTAACACTGTACATAAAGTTGCCTAATTCATTCGTTTTTTCGAAGTGTTACCGGACCTTTTATTTGCTAATTTAACTTAAACCTTCAAGTTTTACTTAGAAAAAATGTCTCCGCATTAGATATTAAGCTAACCTATATTTTGATATAAATTTCATTGAATAATTTTGTTTTGTTACCGAGAAAAACGAATTCTTAGTTTATCACAAAAACAATAATAAAAAAACTACTTACATTTTGAAAAAAAGAAAATGTCTCCGCACTGTAGTTTACAAAAACGAACATTTCTACATTGCAAGCATTTTTTCAACTATAATAATACGTCTGTAAAACGGATTCTACGAATGTACTATTTTACTATAGTGTTAGATATGACTACAGTGGGGCCTTAAACTTATGGAGCGATTCTGCTCATATCTGTAGCAACCGTAAGATCTGTAAGCCTTACAGGTCAATTATTAAAAGGTGGAATTTTGAAGTTCTCAGTATGATACGATTTCGTGTAAGTTTATAAGATGATACTACAGAGACTTACGAGTAATCCTAGGGACCTAAGAGAAATCATCCCTTCCACAGAACTTCAAAATTCCATATTTTAATAATTGAGTTACAGGTTTACAGATCTTACGGTTGCTACAGATACGAGCAGAATCGACACATAAATGTGTTATTTTGTATTATCAATAAAATACATGATTTTTAGAATAAAGTTCCCTTAATTATCTGTTTGATTCCCCAAGGTTATGTGTTCTAGCAAAGATTCATAAAGCCGGCATACCCCTTACACCTATAGTATCACGTATCTGTAAAAAAAATTACAGCAACATCCTAAAACAGTCTAAATAAAGTCCCTAGTATAAAGTACGGCAATAGGGAAGCCATTTTCGGGCTCATTATGCGCGGGAATTTTAAAATGAAAATTTTGGTTGATTTTCATGACAACGGAAAATAAACGTAAATGTAAATTTTTAGAGCCTTACTGCGCAAATCTGAGCATGTAAATTGTACTGTTTGTCGACTAGTAAAATTCTCCCATAATAAACTGTAATAACGTCCCGATAATCCTTTAACACGATTAACCATTGTAAATCGATAAAAATAAATAAAATCCTATAACCGTCACAAACCACAAATGGACGCCTTTCTGCAGAAAGGAACCAACCCGCAAATTGACAAAATCTGAGTTCTTCGGGCTAAGAATGTGTTAAGCATTTAAAATTCTACTGCAGAATAGATCGAAGCCCCAAAATAATGGTAATAACATGTATTGGCCGCTGAACCAACCTACATTGCTACATTCAATAGTGGTAAATAAATAGATCTGCAGAACAGAACCATATGGGTTGGCTCATTTCTGCATAATATATCAATGGCAGGGTATAAGAAAATACTCAGTAGGGACACTTAAACGTCAGTGTCTAAAACTACACAAGTATACAATAGGCCTCAAATTGTTTAGGAATTTTAGAATTGTTCAAAACTTAGATCACTGTTTTCTCAGTTTGACCATAACGTGGGTTGATTCCTTTCTGCAAAAAGTTGTCCAAATGAACAAAGCAGGAGCACCACGGGGCACGGACGAGCACCTTCGAGTTTCGAGCAAGCACAAATATTTTACACATAACTCATAACTGCAATATTTTCGTTACCTGCAAAAACTACTCCATTTTTTTTTCTATCAAAATTCAAAATTTTAAGCAAAAGGGTTTTAATAATCATATTTTCAACGTCTTTAGATTAATATGGCTTATTTATTATGGTGTTTTTAATATGATTTATTTCCTATTTCTAATTCCTTTTGGAAGCTGACATTTATCAACTGCCAAAAAATTTGAAACTTCTTCGTCTCCATGACAAATATTTATTTATTCAACTCAAATACACAAGTCTGTTTGTGTCACGTGACACAGACGCCATATTTGGGCTAGTTTTTAAAATTTGGTCCTAAACTGTGTATTGCCGTACTTTAGTAATCTAGGTACTTTAAGTCTAAAGTTTAAAAGCGACATCCTGCGATTGCTTCTTGATCTGACATTGCATTAGGATTGACAAATTGAAGCCAGTTTGCTACATAATGGGTGGTATGCATAAAACGAAGCAGATGCTAATACTTCTCAAATTAGTATTTTCTTCGAAGTATCTTCTATTCCATAAAGTACCTATTACAGCTCTGAAGTATATACTACGAAAGCAAAGTTTATACTACAACACGTAGCAAATTCTACGCTGTAGTAGTATATACTTATAGTAGGTACTTCCTCTCGAAGTAGAAACTTCTATGTACTCTCGTACACAATAGTATCTACTACATGCGGATAGTAAATACTACGCTAATATAGAAAATACTTTACTTTTGAAGTAGTTGCTTGAAGTATTAGCATGTACTACGTTTTATGCATCCCACCCAATAAGTCATCCCATACAAGGCAGTCATGCGTGCAGTCAAAGCATAATGAAACATAATGCAACAAAATTTTTAAAAAAATTTAGTTGGTAATTTGAACTCACATATCGAGAATTCTTTTGAGTTTGTTAAATAGATTAAAAAAAACTTAACTGTTCCTTCCAGTTGTTCAGTGTCACGCACGGCTTCTGACTGTCGTGCTTTAATAATAGCATTTTCTAGCGTTAATTCTGAGTCTAAGGTCCGGTCTTTTAACTTCCTTTTAAGTTACTTGTAAATTTATCTGTCTTGTAACTGAAAAATCAATCATTAAGGCCCGGTTTTTTCACCTCTAGTTAACTTCATCTGACGGTTTATTCCCATAGTAACAATTGTGATCACAATTGTTACTATGGGAATTAATCGCTAGATAAAGTTAACTGGAGGTGAAAAAATCGGGCCTTAGCTGGCTATCAAGCATTATGCATCTCTTTCGGATTAACTAGACGAGTGCATCTATCTCAATTACATGAATACACGTTGCTATAGCAACTAATTTAATGTTCATTTTAGTAAAAAGGGAGTTTACAAGGAAGTTAAAAGACCGGCCCTTATTGTAAAGTTTCAGATAATTTATCGTTTTTAACTCCAATCACGATTATGTCTCTGATTAATTCGTATTTTAAAGTACGTGGTAAGATGTCGATTTATGGACGCTCGAATTTAAACTTTTTCAAATTAAAAACTGAAAGATAATGTATTCAGGAATCAAAATGTAAAAAAAATCAGAGGATTAACAATAAACTTTAAAAATATAAGCTTTTGAAAATTCAAAATTTGACGTTTTATGGTAGATTTCCGACGTACGCGGTAGACGTCAGACGGTAGTCGAATGCGTATGGAATGCGCTTTAGGTTCCCAATTCGGGTCTGGTAAAGAATATGTCCATAAACGTTCAACATTTTTTGTGACATAAATAGTTAATTTACCTTACATTGAACGTATTTCTGCAATAAAATTTGCGGATTATCCGTAAATTTCGAAATCATCACCTTTTAAAAGTTACGATTTCTAGGTTATGTTTGATGTTCCATATCTATTTTCGAATAAGTTATTCTTAAAAAGTGCTATTAAAGAAAAGGAAAGCCTTTTTCGTGTATATACATTTGAAGGGAAGAGAAACTTTTGTATAAATACATTTTATTATATTATGTTGCCCATCATACCCGGCAAATTATGAGACTCTATTGCAATAGCCGATAACGCATGATAAATCTATTCTAGATTTACAGATTTTACTCTGCAATTTCCTATTTAGCTTCTTTTCCGAAATTGAAAGATTATGAATGTTGCGAAGTAGAGAAATTAAGTTTGAGCATTCGTAAAAACTCCAAAATTTCATGCCAGCACTAATCACAAAAATTTCAGGCGCTATTTCTTCTTAAAGAGGCTACAGTGGCACATTTGGCGGTGGATGGATGGATCTGTATATGTTAGTTAAAGTGAGCTGGCCCATCGAGCGTTGGTCATGAAAATGTACCTATAGTTCTATAGTTATTTGGGCATTACACAAATAATTTTTATGGGATTGACTTTCAGGGGTAGTGTGTTAGGTGTATTTAAATGAACAGCGTACATATTAAATTAAAAAGGAAAAGGAAACCTTTATGTGTAAATGTATTTTAATTTTAAGGGAATAGAAACCTTTATGTGTAAATATATTTTAAGGGAAGGGAAACCTTTATGTGTAAATATATTTTAAGGGAAGGGAAACTTTTGTGGGTAAGTTTTAAGGGAAGGGAAACTTGTGAGTAAAATGTCCGTATTCATAGTGTTTCCTCAAGGCTTCCTTGAATGAGGAACCCCTTAGATTGTGAGTTTTTTTTTATGCAACTGCCTTACTACAATCCCATTCTAAGGGGTTCCTTACCGAAGGAAGCCTCGAGGAAGCACTATGAATACGGACTTAAGTTTTAAGGGAAGGGAAACCTTTGTATGTAAGTTTTAAGGGAAGGGAAACTTTTGTATGTAAGTTTTAAGAGAAGGGAAACTTTTGTGCGTATTTTAAGGGAAGGGAAACTTTTGTATGTAAATTTTAAGAGAAGGGAAACTTTTGTATGGAAATTTTAAGGGAAGGGAAACTTTTGTGTGTAAGTTTTAAGGGAAGGAAAACTTTTGTGCGTATTTTAAGGGAAGGGAAACTTTTGTGTGTGTTCTAAAAGGGATGAGAAACTTTTGTGTGTAAATTTACACCTAAATGCTAAATTTGAAACGACAAACTAGTACACTACCCCTGAAAGCCTATCGCACAAAAATTATTTGTGTATTGTTCGTCAAGTAGATGGGTACTATTAAAAAATATTTATGTGCAATGGTTTCTCTTCCTTGAAATACACTTACTCAAAAAAAGGCTTTCCTTCTCTCATCAGCACGTTTTAAGAATAACCCATTCGAAAATATCTATAAAAAACGTTCGAACATAACCTAAAAGTCGTTATTTTTAAAAGGCAATAATTCCGAAATTTACGGATAATCCGCAAATTTTATTGTAGAAATACGTTCAGTGTAAGCTAAATTAACTATTTTTGTCAAAGAAAATGTTCAGCGCTTATGTACATATTCTTTACCAGAACCATCGACATCTACCAAAAAAGCAATAACAGCAATCTGAAATATTATACAGGGTGTATCATGATTAACCGGCAGCAGACGAAGTATGAGTAGAGCGCAGGAAATGGAACCAATTATGTTAACAACGTAATCACTGAAAAGCGGTAGTTACCACAAAAATTAACGTTAAAAAAACAGCGATGGTGCGAGTGCAGCCCTGTGATGTGGCCGTCTTAATCTGTTTATTGCCACCATCGCTCACAATTTACAATTTATTGCCAAGTTCGCAACACAGATTAGGGTAGGTCATGGTTAGCGTATTTACACGTACTCAGGACAAAATTGGTTCCATTACCTGTGCTCTACCCATACTTCGTCTGCTGCTGGTTAATCATGATACACCCTGTATATACTCCGCATGCGCGTGGCATGTGCCAATGCGCCATACCGATAAACGTGAACATCGTCCGTAGAGAAACGAATGGTGAAAATTCATAGAAAAAAAAACTGGAAAAAGCATACCTTTATTCAAATTAAATGTATCTTTAAAAATAATATAACGTGCATTTGATGAATAGTGGTGCTAAAACATTTCATATACATCAAAAACGAGTTGAGAATTCTCATCAAAAACTATCAAAATTGACGGCCATTAATAATTTCGTAACCTAAAAATTTACAGTTTCAAATGCAAATATCTTTTAAATTTATGATTAATCCTCTGATTTTTTTTTCAAAATTTGATTGCTTTACGCATTATCTTTCAGTTTCTAACTTTAAAAACTCTGAATTCGAGCGCCCATAAATCGACATCCACCCAAGAATTTTGCTCGCTCATATACTCGTATTATATTTTTCTTGCCACAGAAATATTGTTCACCTCTAATTTTTACCGTCTCATATGATTCCAGCTCATTTTCACTTAATTTCAATATGGTAACTAAGTTTTCAGATTGCTCACCCATACAATACAGGAGCATGTAAACCTGATTTTCATCGGGTTTTTCACCCAATGCTGTTGCTAATCTGAACCTTTCAAATCGCTGAATCCACGTTTTCCATGTATTCGGTTTATGAAAATCGGTAAACATGCAGTTTGTCTCACCAAATTCAACGAGCTCGGCGCATGACTGGCCAGGCTGACAGCGTTGCCAGTTTTGAAGGAATTAATATTTCCCGCTTATTTTATTATTATTTGTCGGTTAGAAATACATTTGTAGGTTTTTTGAAATAAACCGTTTTATTTTATATTAGTTTGTCATTCACGTCTGCATCAGTTGACGTTTGTTTAGTGAGTATGTTTGATTATTTAATGATTGCATATTCTATTTCTGTACCTTAGAGGTAAAGAATCGTATCTTCAGTTTTTGGTTAAAAGCCTTTACATATTTCTTATCCCGTAGAGCATGTTACTGCCAGTTGTAATGTAAAACTTGTTAGTTAAATTAGGTACTTAATAAAATATTCCAGAAGTTATAGTGCTATTTTATTTCATTATTGTAAAAAAATACTACATTTTAAAACTTTAAACTTCGTTTTCTCTAAATTTATGAAAATGGAGATACGATTCTTTACCTCTAAGGTACAGCTTTATGAATATATGTACATTAATCACGTAACTATTATTATAGTTTAATAAAGGATATTTTTATTATTTAAATTTTAGATTATTAAAAATGCGAAGCACTGCTGCATCGACAACAATTGTGCAGCTGCAAGAAATCTTAAATAATAATGAAATGTTAGAGGAAAAGTACAACTTACGAACGTTTGATTTTTCAAATAACTTATTAATAATCAAGTGGTGCGCCAAGCGACGATTAAAAATTAAAAATTCAATGAATTGCGAAAATTGCAATATTGCAATGACACTAATAATTAGAAACCAATATAAAAATGGGTATGTGTGGCGTTGTAAAACATGCAAAAAGGAAAAAACAATTAGGGATGGCTCATTTTTTTCCAAAAGCCATTTATCTATAGAAAAAATTGTTATAATTATTTACTGCTGGTGTGAAGATTTTCCACAAAAAAATATTGTTCGCGAAGCCAATTTGAGAGAAAATGCAACACACACTATTATAGATTGGTGTAATTTTTGCAAAGAAGTTTGCACATTCTTTCTTGCAAATAACCAAATTGCAATTGGCGGTCTCAATGAACACACTCTAGAACCAAAAATTGTGGAAATTGATTAATGCAAATTTTTCCACGGAAAGTACCATCGAGGGCAATAAAGGGAAGGTCATTGGGTTTTTGGGGGTGTCGAAAGAGGTAGTCGTAGATGTTTTTTAATTGAAATCCAAGATCGAACGATTGAAACACTTTTCCCAATTATAGAAAGGTTTTTCTTTTTATAAGTTACAAACTACAGGCGCTCATTTGAAAAGTTTATCAAGTTTATCAGTTTAGCAATATTTTCTTCTTTTTCAAAACCAATTCGATAAACTTTTTCAATGGCACTTACTGTAACATGTGGTTCATAAAATTTTAGATCTTGAAGGGCCATAGAACATAGTTTCATCTCTTAGCTAGACTTATAAGTTGCACTGGTAATTTGACACTTTCAATTTAAAATATACATATTTTTGCTTTAATTTTGTATCATCTTTTGTCTTTCGTATTAATTAAAGTTTATGGATTTGAAATATTGTTTACCTATAAATACCATTTGTTTTAAGCAAAGACGAGTTCTTTTTTCACTGCTGGCCAATTAATCATATTAATTTTTATATTTTTTGTATTCGTTTTATGAACTATACATAGTCAAAAGACCAGTATTTTTAATTAAACAAAAACTTTTCCTACATATCTAATTTGACACCTATCAATGCTAACTTCAAAATCTATAGTACGTATATTATTTTGTGTAAACGAATACAAATAATTTCCCTGAAATACAGCTACTCTGTTACATTTCACTTGGCCTTTTTACCCAAAAATGTTGTGACAGAGCATTTGTTTCGGAAGTAATTATTGCTGAATATTCTTTTCTTTTGCTTTTTTATTTACAGAATTTCTTTTGAGTTTCGTCTTTGCGCATTATATTTTAGTGTCATTATTTTAAAGCTATTTTTCAGATTTATACTTCCCGGAACTTTAATTATATCTGATGGTTGGCGGGCATACCGCAATATAAATCAAATACGCGGTGGTATATATGAACATGAAGTCATTATTCATGAAGAGAATTTTGTTCATCCAGAAAATCCAGATATACATACACAAACAATAGAAAATTTATGGATGAAAGCCAAACGTAAGTTACGTCGTTAGTTTGGCACCACTGAACAACTGTTTGTGTCATATTTGGATGAATTCGTGTGGAGGGATAAATTTCATAACGAAAATTTATTTATGAATTTTTTTAATATACTTAACGCAACAATACAATTTTGACTAATTTTTAAAAAGTTTTATTTTTTGTTTAATTTGCATATTGGATACTTTCTTAGGATTAAATATTTTTTCTGCATCTCATTAGTCATTCTTCTCAAATGATCGACACGCTCTGATTGCGAGTTAATATGATTTCTGATCAACTCCGGCAACTTAACGAGTACGAAAATTTTATAATGCCATACACATCAGTTAATTTAATTATTTATCAACGACATTAATAGATATGGCAATTTTCGCAATTTACAGTATTAAGCGGCGCGGTGCGGCGTCAGGTATACATGTATGTAAATATTATATGTATTCATTAATTCATTTTTAACAATAATCTACTACTAGTATTTAAGCCATATGACCGCGCTTGGTATTTAAACGGTACATGTAATAATTTAAACAATTAAATTTACTAGGAAACTACAAGACATTGAAACGAGCCGCAAATTTCTTTATTCCGTTCAATGAAAACATTGAAAACTGGCAACAGTGTTAGTCATGCTGCGCCAAGCGCAACTGCACACCTTTTGATTTGGTGAGATGAAATGCATGTTTACCTGAAAATCAAATGGCTTCGGCGTTTCTATGTTATAATGTGAAATATTATTCACTACACATCTTTCCGATCTTTCCGATGTCATTTCTGTTTCAGATTCTTAATTTCTGTGTACTTCACGTGTAATAATGAAAATGACCTTGTCTGTCGGTCAATTTACACTTATTTTGCGATTCTTACTTTCAGCATGAGCGTAATCAACCTAACACCATGTATTGTTATTGTATGTATAGTTATTACTAAGCAAACGCATACAATAACTTTAACACTGTTTGTTAAATAGTAAAACTTTACAAGCACTTCTGCTTCAGACCCGCGTGCACTACTCTTGCACATGTCATCATGACATCGTTACGAACCATAGAGTTCTTTATCTAGACCAGTGATTCCATAGACCTACTTCCAATACAGTTTATCTACAGCGAAAAGCCGCACGTGTAATACGCAGAGCGCAATCCGGCATCCATTGCTTTAGTGTTTTCTTATTTAGCTGACCTAAATTAACTTTTTCGAGAACAATGATTGAAAACGGACGCAGCATGAAAAGATCAGTCTTGACTAGTTTAAAGAAAACGACGCAAACTATATCATCACATGTTCATTTCCATTTCAAAGTGCTACAGCGCTGGGGTTACCCGAACGCGGTCATTGTCACTAAACCTAATTTAGTGATTCTACAGTTATACAAATTTTATCATTTTTACTTTAACAATTAATTGGTAGTGAAATTGCAAAATAAACGTCAAGTGACAGGTGAGTCGTCAATCTAAAAACAAATTTGAACCTTGAATCTACTATTGCGTCTGCGCTTATCATACTCGAATTCAAAATTTTTCGACGCCACATGGATGTGTGAACCAGATTTTACGAAATGAAAACCTCAATTTTATACGATACATCGAAAGTTTCTAAATCGATGTGTCAAGTATATTTAGACTGCTCGAAAATGGATTTTTTGTAAACATCGATGTTTAGTGCCCACCTTTCACTTACATCCGAATAAAGGTCTGTCACATTTAGAATTGAGACCGCAAGAATTTTGATAATAACACTTATCTAAGCTGATAAGATATGTTGGAGACTATTAATTTCTCGAAACTATTTTGAGGGTACCACGAACAAAAAAGATTGATACGATTAAAAACTGAAAATTTATTTCATACCACTTGTTCTACAATCTTCCTTCTTAAATGCACATGTTAGACAGGATAATGAGTCTCTGCTGGAAGTTTTTCATAGACACGATTTATGGCACGAATGATGAAGTTGCCAAGCGTACGATCCATAAAAGATCTGATGGCTCCTTTGAAAGCTTCTATTCTTGCATTAACTGCGTGGTTGAAAATCAGCAGTTCGAAGGGGTCTTTAATTATTTCATAAACCTTGAAATACGCAGTGTCATAAGATATTTCGATGGACCCTTCTTTCCACTGTATATAATCTTTTCCGTCTTTGCTATAATGTTCTCCATCCAAAACTAGATCTATAACTACACTTGCTGAAAATAAAAAATCACTTGTATATTTTAACTATGTACATATAAACGGAATTACTACTCACTCAGATTCAATTCTATTCTTCCATCTCCTTCCAAATGAAAACCTATAACGTCACCGATCAAATTTGGGCGTAAGGCTTCAATTTTTTGAATCCAGCAACGTGTAAGAGATGGATCGGTAGCATTGCAGGGCTTCAATAATATATCTGTAACTAGTTAGTTAGTTATTAATCAAATTACCTCCAAGCAATTACAATAATACCCGAGTCTGTTGCTTCATTTTGATATATAAATAGAGAAACACACACAAAAATTAATAGAACCCGAGTCATTTCGTTACACTTCTAACGGAAGCAACAATCTCGGAAATTTATAGTATTATCTCCCCTCTCAGTGTATCTAAGAAATATAAGTTATCACCGACTTAATTTGCTGGATATTATTATAAAATATTGAAGCTAATAAGTGTCCACCAAAGTAATATGAATAGGATAACACGAAATTGGTTCTTATTTCTCAATTATTTCATTTAGTTCTGAGTAATTATTTCAGTGCGTTGCGAAAGTTTGTGCTTTCTTGTAGCACACTTTTTGAAAGACACTGTATATTTTTTTTTAAGTGATAAAGGAATGTGGGGGAATGGTGCGCACTTAAGTCAAAACAGCTATTGTAATAAGTACCTTATATTTAGCGTCAGTTAAAAAATGTCAACGTTATATAAAGTCTGTGTTCGTTGAATTTTATTTGAGGACGCCACGTGCTATGGAGCCGAGGCGTCACGCAGTTTCTTTTCGCTTTAGGCCCTTTCTCTATAAGGGCAACTACGTGAGGGTTAACGTGTGCGAGTAAGCGTGACCTTGACGTAACCATTTGGTTTTTCCCAAACGAGTTTTGCCGTGGATACCGCCCTTTCCGAGAGCCTCTTCTACCATAACACCGTCGTTCACCGTTTTGAAACTCTAGAAGGAGCTACCGATCTGTGTTGAACAAGTTTCGTGTGCCGGAGCCCTTCCAGGCCGAACATAAGGTAGAATTCGTGGGATTCGAGATCGATATTGTAACAACCTTTTGTATTTATTGCGTTACGTAACATTACATTAATTGTTGGGTACCTTTTGTGCCACCGTATACCGTTTCTGCCTGCCGGGGGCTTTGGTTCCTTCAGTACCTACGTTTATATGCATGTGACTGTAAATTTTCGTTCTTGAACTTGCGTTTACTGTCCTTTTGACTGAGTTTATTGTACGTTATTTTGTGAACCGTACAGGATATACTCGCCGGTGAATTCGCGTGAATTGACGCCTTGTATATACTGAATTCTTTAGCGTGACGATTTTTTTATTCTCGAGCGTTTTGTTAAGGCCGCTCCTGTATTCGATTTCTGAGCGTTGATGCTCATATTTGTGGGCCACATTGCGGTTGTGATTTAATAAACAACATATCACCGTTTATCGTAGTTCTTACTTATTTCTCGTCAACATCCAGTTGTATCTATATACAGGCTGTCTGACAAACACATTCGCTTTGCGGGTTTAAACCTGAGGGAATCTCGAGCTCTTTCAACAACGTGTGCAGTCCTAGCGGTGCCGCGTTTTTCACCGTGCTACTTGGAACATTTTTCGCTAGGTGGCACCCCTTTTACATCCAGGTATCGAGCTACCGACAATCCATTTGTAGCCCATCCCGTCTCCACTGAGCTGGGCATAATTCCATGTAGTTTTTCTTTAACATCAACGACTTTCCCCTAGCGTTCGCGGGGTAGGTAATAAGGATAGGTAACAAGATATAAATGTAAGAGAAGTGAAAATATACCCGTAATTAACAAAAGTTATTGCTTATTTTTCGAAATTGTAACCAATTTATGAAGAAAATAATTTGTTTGTTTGCGTTTCTCCAGCATAGCTTGCATAATACTGGAAATGTTGTCTAGCTTTGTATTTGAATCTTTGCCTAATTGTGTAAATTTGTCTGCAGCTTCTTGGGTAGTAGCTTTTTTTCTTTCTTATTTCTTGCTGAAATATACATTTTGAATTAATAAGTGGATATCATTATCCAAATTAAATTTAGTAGATACACGTAACTAATAAACTTATAAAATTATTATTTTGTTGCACAGTATATTGTAATGACTTACAGGAACATGGTGTGCTAAGTTCGTTTGTAGAGCTCATCTCATTCTCTATATGCACAGATAAATCTGCCTAAACATGCGATTGATAAGTTTATACATTAAAATTACATACATTCATCGAATCTTACTTCACAATGTGTGATCCATCACAGACTTAACATTACTGGAAGTAGAAGTTTCTTCATGTGTTGGTGGTGATGTGTTTGTGACATTTCCGTGCCGGTCTCAGGTGATAACCTATGACCGATTTTTAATTTAATGCGTGTTGCCACCACAATCCACAATTCATTGAATTTCCTAATGTCACTAAGTACGCTACTGCCATCTTTTAGAACTTCGCACAAATGCCATTTTTCATTACGTCATTACTTTTCAACTAAGAATACGTTCGAAATCAATTAGAATAAGGTCCCAGGGACACACAACGTCTCATACGCTTGCATAATGCCCTACCTTTGTAATGAGTCACCTATATAGCTGAAATTCTGCAATTTTATTGTTCATGAAGGCTAAGGCTTTTGATAAAGCGAGTCGTTGTAATGTTTGCTTACATAATTTTTAGGTGAGCATATTTTCCACGGTTGCGAAGGTAACATTGTATAGAATTTAATTTACGTTATTCGAATTTTTATACCAAATTACCAATAATCATCTTGGATAAAGGATGTCTATCAGACTGGCTCAGTTTCAAGAAATTGTACACAACAATTTTCAAGAAATTGTCAACGTGAAAATTGATGAAAAAATTGAAATACAAACAGACGATTTAGATATAAGTAATTATTAAACCTGAAAATTTAAGAGGATTTTCTGACGATAACCTGACTGTAGAGTCAATCTTTAGAAGACGAGCACCGTATGTACTAATATATCCAAACGCACAGGCACACTCCGAGGTCAAGGAGTTCAAAAAATTATATAAAACAAGAAAAATGCTATGGACACGCCACCGGAAACGTCGCCCTCATCTAATGATGAAATCTAATTTTTATTTAAGTATGCAAAGATAATATGATTGATCGATGAAATGCTGGATTCTTACAGTACAGTAATATGGTTTCAACAAATATACGACTGAAACGGATTAATGTGTCGACTCTGCTCGTATCTGTAGCAACCGTAAGATTTGTAAACCTGTAACTCATTTATTAAAATATGGAATTTTGAAGTTTTATGGCAGATATATAAAAAGCTATACCCGTGTCTAGCATGTCTTACAAAATGCGAGAAAGGAATGTTACCTTATTAGAGAGTCATGTTGAGTCACTAAAACCTGTATTGAAGTACGTTTGCAAGACTTATTAAATCATACTAATCACACGTTTGACGTTATACCTGAAAGAAGTTTTGACAACCCTAAAAACAGAATAAATTGTGTCCTTAGAATTAAAGAGCAAATGGGGCTGCGATGGTTCTCAACAAACATAATATAAGCAGAGGTTTGAGAGTAACAATGACTCTGACGCGAATATTTTTCAATCTTCATTGGTACTTCTTCAGCTTACTTGCCGTGTTAACAGAATAGTTTGTGCCGAGATCCAACTCCATCGTCCCCTCAATATTGATATAAGAATAAGATTTGTCAAAAAATCGCCAGACGTTACCAACGAGGAAATAAATTTTATTAATAAAGAGATCGGACAATTGGAGAAAACAAAGATAAGGAGACCATCAGAAGACGTGTTCGTAAAACGTACTATGATGCTTAGCATGATTGATGCCAAAATCTGCAATGCTGCAACACAAACAACGTCAACAATGAGGTGTTGCATTTTCAAGGCAATTTCAACTGGTTTTAATGACTTGTCAAAAGCAAACAAAGTTGACTTAAATAATTTGAAGTTTGGTTTATCGGTGTTACATGCACGAATTAGATTTTTTGAATGTTTGGTCCATCTCTCTTATAAAACGTCTGTGAAAAAGTGGCAAATTAGAACAGAAACCGAAAAAGAAAATATGGCACAAAGAAAGAAATAAATCCAAGAAAATTTTAGGATTAGATTGGGCCTCATTAATGACATTTCCAAGCCTGGCTGTGGCAATAGCAATGACGAGAACACAAGTATACGATTTTTCGCAAGTTCTCAAATAACTGCAGAAATTACCGGTTAAAATTAATTGAAAGGTTTGCTATCGTGCTGGAAGTCATTTCGAGTGGTCACAAAATTGATCCTGAAAAGCTCTCTACGTATTGTCTAGATAGAGCCACAATATTGTATGTTCAGTTATATTGGTGGTATTCTATGTATCCAACAGTACATAAGATACTAATTCATGGACCCCTTGTCGTACGACACGCCTTATTGTCAATTGGCAGTTTGTCAGAAGAGGCAGCGGAAGCGAGAAACAAACACTTCCGTCTGTATCGTGAGGATTTTTCTAGAAAATTTTCTAGAGAACAGTGTAATGTCCACATACTAAATAGGCTACTGTTGACATCAAACCCCTTCATAACTAGTATACGGCCAGTGTCGTGTAAGAAAAAAGTACCTCTTAGTAAAGAAGTAGTGGACATGCTTCTTCCATGTGACACACTTGACCTCTAAGAGGCTGTTATTAATATTACGTCAGATGATACGAGTTATACAGACGAGGAGGGGATGGAATTAATGTACTGAATAGTGTTCTTTAATATTATACAATCAATTTTAAGAATAATGAAAAATTTTGATTTCAGTTACCTTTTGCTTTTTACTTGAATTACTCTGTAACTTTCAATGATATTACTATGAGTGCATCATTATACCGGGTGTCCATTTTGATTACGCACAATAGGAATTTCAACACAACTTTTTTAAATTGTAAATTTCTGCTTTTCTATCGAAATATCATAAAGCGTTAAACGGCATAATATGTAGATACCTTTGTGTTATGCATTAGCCCAGATTATTTTTAGTATTCTTTTCAAATACATAAACTTTTAAAATTAAAAAAAAATATGCGGATATTCTTTGTTGATGAAGCAGATAAACTTTCCGTTAACAAGCTTTACTGTTTTTAAAATTTTGTAATAAAAAAATATCAAACATATTGAGAAATATTTATTTATAAATTAATAGATACTATACCAAATGGTCAAATAATTCGTCATTTACGACATTTTTTTAAAAATTTCTGTGTAATTCATTAAACTGCCTTACATAAATTGTGCAAAAGTTAATATATTAAAATAATTTGTTTCAAAACTGGTTTCTTAATTGATTCACTGTCAATTAGAAAAACAAACAACATTTCTCTTGACGCCGCGTCCTATTCCAATTGCATATTTTTGAATATTGATATATTACGCGCGTAATTCAGCGGAAAGGTCAAAAGTTTTCCTTGATACTGGGCGCTTGAAATATTTTTTAGTTTTTGTACATAAATCAATCCCACAGAAAAACAAAATCAGAAATCCCATTTTGCTGAATTTATTGAGACACTCGGACTATAAATTTTTGGATTCCGTTGAAACTGCGTTAAATCTGCGTACCTGAAACGGCAAAATGTTTTACATCACCTTAGTTTGTGCATGTCTTTCAGCATTTATATTCGAAAGTGAAGCTTTAAAATCATGTAAGTAAAAAAATTATACTTTTTTGGTAATTATTTATTATACTGATTCTTTTCAAATCAATCAATACCTAATACATATTTAATAACAGAAATGTTTTTCCTTGCTTGTTCTTGAAATATGAACGAAATTGTTGAAAAGTTTTTTATCTCTAGTCTTTTATACCTCTTTTATTATAATAACACTAAAATTCTGAGGCGATTTCTACAGCAAGGCGATTTCTACAGCAACTTTTCAGGAATTTAGAGAACTACAAAAAATGTCATTGAGATTTGCAAAGTCTGATCGTTTGGTAATTGAATTTTTTGGTTTGCATGATAACGTGTAGTGAGCTATCAAACATGTAATTTCGTTCTAAAGCGACAGTGTTGACTTGTTTTTACAATGTGCAAAGTACGATTACGTGTTGTGTATAAACAACTCTAAAAAACACATAAAATAATTAAATAAAACTTAGTATTAGATCGTTGACAAATCAAATTTTACAAACAAATTGCAGAAACAAAGTCACTGAGTAATTAAAAATAGAAAATTTGATTTTTAAGGAGTTGTAAGATGTTCAAAGTGTCCTCCGTTCTGCTCGAGACATAAATGAATACGCTCATTAAATGCCCGTCTTGCATTCCTAATCCCCCTTGCAAAACGTTTAAATTCGTCGGAGAACCAAGCTCTTTTAAAAACGGCCAAATAAAAAATCTAAAATGGTAAGTTTTGAAAAAAATTTTATCGAAAAGAAGCCTCGAGTCACTATAAATTTTTCCAAAATTTGCAAAATTTAAATAGTCACTAATATCATGGATAACACAGCCCCACAAAAAAAATTTTTTTTCAGATCTGGGGGTCAGACTATGTCTACTATATGTTTTCGGGGTCGCTGAATCCGAATCCGCGATCCATTTAACTCCATCACGTCAGGTTTTACCAATAACCCCATATAACCCTATAACCCAAGCTGTCAAGTCCTATTACACACAACGATCCTCTAAAGGGAGCTGTACACCCACAATAACCCTATAACCCTATACATTTAACCCCGAACCCCCTAACCCCATAACCCTATAACCCCATATCCGATAACTCCAATAACCATGTTACTCACTAATTTGACTTGATCTCTTATCGCAGGATATATCAGGCCTCTATAAATAGAATATATTAAACCCTATAATCCCCTAACCCCATAACCCTATAACCCCATAATCTTTAACTCCAATAACCACGTTACGCAGTAGTTCGATTGTTTGATGTACCAAAAGAAGAAAAGAAACGTAAAAGAAATCCTTTACACAGATCATTCGAAGAAAAATGAACCCGTTATGGCTGTAAAAAAGAAAATGAGTGAAAAATTTGTATCCTCGTATTTACTCTATATTACAAACAGTCTTTTTAAGGGCTGAATGATGTACAAAATCAGTTCGCGCAACCTTCCTCGTGGTGTACATCGGGTAACTCTAATGACGGCGCACGGTCCTATTTTTTTTATCGAAACTAATGATCAACATTTAGGCTGGGTTTCTCAGTCCTAGTTTAACTTTAAACTCCTGTTTATTCCCATGATAGCAATTATAAAAACAATTGTTTCTATGAAAATAAATAGGAGTTTAAAGTTAAACTAGGACTGAGAAACCCAGCCTTAAAGAATAGATATGGGTTTATTGCTTACGTGGTCATGAGGTTATGAGGTTATTGTTTACGAGGATACGGGGTTATGATATTATGGAGTTAGAGGATTATGGAGTTAGGTGTTGGATGATTATAGAGTTTAATATATTCTGTTTATAGAGGCTTGATAAATACCACGATGAGAGATCAAGTCAAACTACTGAGTAACGTGGTTAATGGAGTTATCGGTTATGGGGTTATAGGATTATGGGGTTAGGGGGTTCGGGGTTAAATGTATAGGGTTATAGGGTTAGTGTGGGTGCACAGATCCCTTTAGAGGATCGTTGTGTGTAACAGGACTTGACAGCTTTGGTTATAGGGTTATATGGGGTTATTGGTAAAACCTGACGTGATGGAGTTAAATGGATCGCGGATTCGGATTCAGCGACCCCGAAAACATATAATAGACATAGTCTGACCTCCAGATCTGAAAAACAATTTTTTTTGTGGGGCTGTGTAATCCTTTGGTTTTCAAATGGTAAGATTTGGTGACCTTGCTGGCCATCTTATCGGTCCATGCGTCCCCATCCACTTATTAAACCTATTATTTAAATATTGTTGGGCGATACGGCCATTGTGAGGTGGAGCCCCATCTTGTTGAAAAATTACTTCAATTGCCAAAGGCACATTTTCAAGTTCCTCCTCAAATTTGTTACGAAGAAAATTTAAATAAATGTCCGTAGTAAGTTGTCCTTGGAAAAAGATTGGCCCTACAATTTGGTCCCCAAGAACACCAAGCCAAACATTGATCCCAAATCTTTCTTGGTATTGACCTTCTTCTAAATGCATATCTTGTTGGAGCCAGTATCTTTTGTTATTTTTATTAAAAAGACCATTATTCGTAAATCTACTCTCATCTGAAAATAAGATCAAATGAAATAATCATTTGCTACCTAAGCCAGAGTGAACACTTCTTGCACATTGTCATATGTCAATACCGAAATTGCTGCATCTTCATTGGGAAGTCAACAAAAATCACTCGTTACATAGCATCAAAAACTGACTCACCAAAACATTGATTATGTCAAGTCAGCTCTGTTAAACCTAAATATAGAATATGATAACATAGACAATTTTTCCTGCGATGCATGTAATCTTGGAAAAATTCACAGATTGCCCTTTCCAGAAAGTGCAACAAAAACTAGTGAAACTTGTTCTCTTGTTCACGTAGACCTATATGGGCCAATGGAGGTAGAAAGTTTTGGTGGCTCCAAGTATTTTTTTCTGATAAAAGACGACTACTCCCACTGTAGATTCTGTTATATGCTAGCCAATAAATCTCAAGTTCCAAGAGTCCTCAGAAAATTCTTGACAATAACTCAAACAGATACTGGCAGGAAAGTGAAATGCATAAGGTCCGATAATGGTACGGAAATCCTGAACATAGAAATTCAGAAAATGTTCGCAGACGCAGGAATTCGCCATCAAACCTCATCTCCCTATTGCCCTGAGCAAAATGGAAAAATAGAGAGAGAAATGCGCACGGTTGTAGAGGCAGCTCGCACCATGTTGCTCTCTGCGGGACTAGATAAACGATATTGGGCAGAAGCCACTAATACTGCCGTCTACATACTGAACCGCACCGGAATAAGTTCTATTAAGGGAAAGTCTCCTTATGAGTTATGGTTTTAACAACAACCCAAAATAGATCATTTACAGATTTTTGGTAGCAAAGTCTCTGTGCATATCCCTGAACAAAGACGAAAAAAATGGGATGCAAAAGCCAAAGTAGGTGTATTTGCCGGCTATCAAACTGATAGCAAAGCCTATAGAGTGTGTTATCCTGATGAACAACAGCTCATTTCCTGCAGAAATGTGATCTTTTCACAACAAGAAATGCACCGTAATGAAGAAATGAAAAATTAAAGCTGCAACACACAAGGTTTATTTCTGATTGTAACAGCAAATGACGAGCAAGTTGAAGAATTTCCCGATGAGTAGAAGATTGAAGATCTTGTAGATGTTGACGTCAGTGGAGGCCGTCAACCAGCGCCTGAAAAAGAAAAGATAGGAAGAGGTAAAAGAGTAAGAAAATTGCCAGAAAAATATGAAGACTATGTCCTACTCACCTTTGAAGAAGCAATCACTGGAGAGGATAACCAACGCTGGAAGGAAGCAATTGAAGCAGAGAAGCAAGTGCTCAAAGAAAATGATACATAGAGACTGGTGGATAGAAATGAAGTAAACGATAAGAAAATCCAGATCAGTCGCTGGATTTTCAAAATAAAAGACGATGGGAGGTATAAAACTCGCCTTGTTGTGCGTGGATGTCAACATAAAGCTGGAATAGATTACGATGATGTTTTTAGCCCAGTCATTAGAAGTGATGCTTTAAGCTAAAAATTAGTGAAGGAGACTGTGGTTTAAGGAATAATTGAAATTTATCTCCGCCCAATTGTACTGAAGACGGCAGCTTAGCTGCCGAAATACGTATCTACGGATATAAAATTATTGTGGGCGGAGATAAATTTCAATTATGATGCTTTAAGAATAATGTTACCACAATCAGCTAAAATGAAATACAAGTTAGTGAAGTTTGATGTGAAGTCACCCTATTTGTATGGCACAGTTAATGAAGAATTGTATATGCTGTTGCCAGAAGGGTATCAAGACAATGGTAAAATGTGCAGATTACAGAAGGCCCTGTATGGTTGTGTAAATCTTTAACCTGTCTAGAAACTTGATGGCTGCATGTTTTGAGGACAAAAACCAATTAGGTTGTATTTTATCAAAAAGATACAACTCAACAGCTCGCCCAAATTCCAAGCTCAACTCTGGGTCAACAACATCGTGCCGTGGACTGGATTGACCAGAAAATAATTTAAAGGGGCTCAAGAAATTAAAATGCAACTGCTCCTTGCCAAATAATTGCCGCATTCATGAGATGCTAAAGTTATGAGACTGGATCGACGTATTTCAAAGTCAGGGGTTCCCGCCAGGTTGCCAGTACATATAATAATTCCATCAGTAAGGTAGGCGCCACGGAAACCCCTCAATGGTACAAAAGTTTTCCCTATATAAATGTTCATGTAACCAATTTTTTCTCTCAGGTATTCGACGATGGAAGTGAATCCTAGACGATCATTTAAGCAGGACTGAAATGCTTGTAATATTGCATTACTCAACAAAGATGTAACAACAAGCTCTTTCATTTCCGTGGATGCAGGCACCACAATTTCATTGGCATCTGCTGCTTGCAATTAGTGCTTTCTGTAAATGTTCCTTTATTAGAGCATTAAAAAGTTTAACATGGGTTGGTTTGGCACTGGCAAAACTTGTTGAGTATCTTTCATGAGCTTTCTGTACATTAATTTTCGAGTAATGAATTAAAACTTGGAGATAGATTCTCTTACTTATGTATATCGTTGAAATCATTACTCAGAAAATCAACCAGCAGCCTAAATGTTTCAGTTTCTAGAGAAAGGCCTTGGTCGAACAAATTGTCGATGATGCAGTTACGTAGGGTACAGCCATTGTAGGTGTCCCATCTAGCCTACCATTTATGAAGGAGCTCCTTCCGAGCCTCCGCTTTAAAGTGATATCCCTATTTATGAATGCTAACTCTTTCCTCTACCTTCAGTTCGATGGGAGGTGTTACAGCGATTGCTAGGTTTGCTTCCGTAAGAACCGTACGATCCGCGGAGGTGATCCCGATGACAGCTAGCCCGTTCAGCTTTTCGAGCATGCTTTCATAGTATTTGTATTTGATTGCCTGTGCTCAAATTGGGGCCGCGTAGAGCACGGTCGAGGAGATTACCGTTGCCAGTACTCTTCTCTTCTTGGATCTTGGGCCTCTCACATTTGGCATAAGTCTTGCCAGGGCCGTATATGTATACATTTTTTTAACATGCGTGGTCATCCTCATACCCCTATCCAGGTATACTCCAGGTATTTTATCTCTGGTTGACTGGTGACGCTAGTGTCCTCCAGGTTCAGGGTCAGGTGTTGAAGGCTTCTCTTGCCAGCCAAAAGGACCATTAGATCCATCCGGTCCAGAAGTCCTCTGGCAACGACATACAGGACTCTCTGTTCTCGTAGGCTAGATGTCTTTGTGCTCACGATCACCGCGAGGTCATCTGCGTATGCGACCCATGTCTGTTTCCAGGATTTCATTATAGACTACGTTCCAAAGCGTTGGACCAAGGACTGATCCCTGCGGGACACCACATGTTGTTTTTGTGTGATGATAGCTCTTTCCAATAGGTATGACAGGTATCATTTTAACAATGTACGGTTGGATTTTATACCTACACAAGGCTTTCATAATTCCCTTCCAAGGTGCCGTTTTGAAGGCGTTTTGTACGTCTAGGGCTATCATTACACAGTGGTGCCTGTTGTTCGTTGCGAGCCTCTGTATCCCACCGACAAGCTCAGAGATTTCGTTAAGGACATTTAGTGTCGATTTTCCCGCTCTAAACCCATGCTGGTGCACATGGGGAACGTTCTAACGTTCTTCTGTTCCTGGTCTTCGACCAGTCTTATCTTTGTCAACGTCTCCATAAACTTTCCGAGCACATCTATCAGATATATCGGTCTGTAGGTAGCCTCCTCGTCATCTCCTTTTTTTTGCTTCTCTACCAGAAGAAGGCTAGAAGGCTAGCTGTCTTCCATCTTTTCGGGAAGTTTCCATTCACAAGGCATTTGCTCATTACCTCTAGGAATACCAGCGAGTTCCTAGATGCGGCCACTTTCACCACTTGAGGTGGTATTTGGTCCGGCCATGGAGCTCTCTTTCTTCTGAGCTTCCTGACGGCCCTGGTCATTTCTACAATGGTGAAGAGCTTCGATTCGCATCTGAATGCTTTCTTTTCCCCACGGAAACAGTTTCTCCAGGTGCCTTCTCTCTGCATCCCCATTCATTGACAGTCTCGGCTTCAGGTTTAACTTTTTTGTTACAATTTGATAAGCTTTGCCCCAGATATCCACGTCTAGTTCCAAAAGAAGATTATCTCAGCTTTTCGATTTTTGGATCTTTATTTCTCTTTTTAGCTACGCTTTGGCTGTTCTGTATGCGGCCCAGGCATGTTCCTTTTCAGTATTGTTTTGGTTTTTATTCAGCCTTACCAACTTTGTTCTGTTTCTTATCAGGCCCTGCGTAGTTCAGCGATGGTTTCTGTCCACCAAAAATCCGGCTTCTGTTTGTAGGTTTTCCTCTTCTTTGGTAGGTATTTGTTGTAAAGTCCCCCTAAGATGGACCTGGCCGCATCGGTAATTATACAGGGTCATTTAAGTAACATGTACAGTTAATATCTTTGTAAGTACAAGTGTAATCTGATATTTATTTTTTATATGGAATCAAGAGCTCTATTAAGTCACGATATCAAATGTGTTTTTTCACTTCCGGTTTAACAGTACGTGTTCAGTTATAAAAAATACTAAGTAAAAATTTGATACAGAAATTAAAATATCGCAGTTTACAAGTAACTTTCAGTTTCAGAAGAACTCTTGCAACATTGCAAAGCAACGGATCCTCTCATTAAACAATGTCACATTCAGAAATATGAAAACTTGCGCCCCTATGTAGTGAGAGGAATTCCGGAGCTGAAAGTACCTCCCTTGGACCCGCTGTATATTCGCAGATTGACAGTGGGTAAAAGACAATCGTCTATTGCGTCTTATGAGGGACAGTTCAGAAATATCGTATTTACCGGATTGAAGAATTACAAAATTTTGGACGTCAGTGTTGATTCTGATACGTTAGTATACAAATTGAAGGCATTTCTCCCCGCAATCCACCTTACTGCTTCCTATTACGTGAGAGGAGCCGTATTGGGTTTCGCACTGGACGGAGAAGGAAGGTTCGAGTTGGATATATGTAAGTAGCGATTCACGAGAAGACAAAATGAAAGTAATTCCTCACACTTGCGTTTTGCTTTTAGCAAATTTGGTCCTAGAGTACGTTTTGGATGGAGAACGTTACACCAAGGATGGCCGAGAACACGTTCGATGGAAAGAAGGTTCTGTCGAAATATTATACGATACCATTTATTTCCAAGCATACGATTTAATTAAGGATCCTCTTGAGTTGTTGCTCTTTAATCAGGCACTCAATGAAAACGCTGAAGCTATGCGTCCTACTGTCGTGTCTTTTCTGGATCGTACTATCGGCAATTACATTCTGAATGGTTTAAATCTTGTGAACGAAGTTGTCCCAAAGGAAAATCTCTATCCGACTTATTAATCCGGGAAAATGTAAACTTCAAGAACATTAAGATCGATTTTCTTGAAATGTAAATTAGTAAATACATACGTAGCTGAATTGTTATTTTTAATTAATCAATCAATTAAATCACAAAATATTTAAACTAAATTTCCTACAAACTTTGTTTCCACCATTAATTTGACAGTATTGTCCGGGGATACCTTTTGTCCGGTCACACTATTTAGCCCTGCCCGTATGTGCTCCCACGTGATGCATTCTGTTACCGGCCGGTCTTATTATTATGTAAGTAGCGCAACGTCAGTTGTCGGCACGCTCCGAATTCCTTTTTTTTATGCGCAGGCGGCTGACGTTATTACGAGCCGAGAAGTTTTGTTATTATTTATATTATTCAAGTGACAAAAAAATAAAATAGTCTTGTTTCTTCTTTCGCACATCTTATTCGAGGTGCGCCATTGTAACATTTGGCGCCCATAGCGTGGGGCCTACACCTACTTGTGCTTCCATTACCGTGGAAGGAATTCACGACCCCTTGAATCTTGTCATTGCATCATGAGTACGAGATCTAAGGAAAACAACTCTGAGGACATCGAGCCTCAGTGGCGCCCAACTTCCGCTGTTACAACAGCCATTGTGGACAGCGAAATCCAGAATACAGCATAACAACCGGAAACTGACAGACAGCCTTGTGTCAACTGCTGCGTAAGGAATAGACCCGAATATCTGCCAGAGTACCACGGTTCGGACTCGCAAGACCGCGGGCCATTCCTGAAAAAAATAAAGGAACAATTTGAGCTTTCAAAACGACCTCATTGGACTTGGGTGGAAGCTGCAAGTGCACGTCCATCAGGTAAAGCAGAAGCTTGGTTTACGAGGTTCAAGTCAATCGAACTTACTTGGGAAGAATTCGAGTCTTTACTCCTCGAAGAATTTGACGGCACGCATATCCGTAGACAACTGATCGCCAACCTGCATTCGAGAAAACAGTTAGCGACAGAATTCACAAGTCCATTCGTCATGAATAAGTGGAAACTCTTCAACCGGGTCGCAAGAGATACACCAGAACGCGAACGGATATTGATCATTGTTGATCTGATTCGAGCGGATTTACATACGATGATGACCAGCCCACCGCCAACAACACAGGCAGAACTGTACGTCCGAAGCGCTGCAGCGGATCGCTTGTCACCACCCCAGACAAAGAAATCCGTTTTGTTACCAAGGACCACAGCAACACCGAACCAAGCAGCCGATCAGCAGTTACCGCAGTGCCGTTTCTGTCCCGAACAACATTACCATCGAGACTACCCTGTTAACCCAGCTAATACCAGTTCGGGAAACGCCGATCGGGCCGGCCCCAGTCACGGTCGGGTCACCGGCCCTCAATAATCAGCCAGATCGGACACCGCAGCTTGCCGAGACTGCCGGTACAAATCGCTGGTAATTATTATAGCGCCTTGATTGACACCGCCGCACAGTGGTTCAAAATGCGGATCTAGCTGAGCAAAATCAAAAAAATATTCATTTTTGTATGTCGTTATTTTCAAATAATAATATTCGTAAATCTCTGGGGGAATGCTATGCAACGTGTACACTATTTTAGAAGCTATTGGCAATTGAATATGAACAATCGTAAACACCTACTAGATATAATTTTAATCTGTCATTGTGCGTGCAACTGAGAAGACGCATTTTTGCAATTTGAAAGTGTAAAATATTTACAGTTAAGTATGGACTCGCTAGTCCATTCTTCGCTAGAAAATTTGCTTCAATTGGTATTCATTTAAGTTATTTTAATTTATGAAAACGCAAAAATATTTTATGGAAAGTAAGCAAATACATATATGTCAAACGCGATGAAAGTAATGGAAGTACTTGGAAGTACGGTAAATTTTAGTTTATATGTTGCCAAGACGTATAAGTTAACAAAATCCAAAGACAACTTTTGCCAGTTTTTGCCTATTGTTGAAATATTAATGTTTGTTTCAGAGCAAAGCAAAATTTCCAGGAGGGAGTTATTTCATGAGTGGAGAAATGTGAGAGATGTTCCAAAGGAAAATGGTTTACTAACTTATATTTTTAAGAAATATAATTATAAAAATTGTTCAGAAGATACCAAAAAGCTTTTAAAAAATACTATAAAAATATTTTGCGGGACAGTTTCAGCAAAATGGAAAATCAGTAATAGGACGCTAAATGTCTTTCTTGCAAAAAATTCTGCATGGTTAGATATCAGTTTAGAATTGCCGGTAATGGAATTTAATGTTCCTTTTATAGAACCTCGGTCTGGCCCATCAGAAATTTTTTCGGGTAGACCACACAAAGATTTCGGGGATGCAAGTTCCTCAACTAAAAAACATAGAATAAAACATCTACTTGATCAGCCAGTACTGGTGAATTAACATTTGCGGCAGAAATAAGTTTACGAAAGGAAGGAAAAAGAGATGCAGCAAAGATAGTAAGAGATGTGACAACACGTTCTCCGAATAGGGCTACGAAAATAAAGAAGGCGTTTGAGTTACCTTCGACTAAACTTAAGCAGTATTCACCCGAACATGCTTTGGCTATTTTCATAACGCTAAATTGACAAAACATGCTTACCAATTAATTAGAATGGAAGCAAAATCTCAAAAATGTTTATCCGCCGTACTATCGACTATTGGAAGCTAAAAGAAATTGCTATCCAAATTTGATAAACGTTACCCAAACCAGTGCTGAAGTTCGTCTGAAAGCATTAATAGATCATACAGTTAAACATATATTCAGTGTTTTGCATGCTGATGTCTTAACTACATTCTGCACTTCGACAAACAATACCTTACATATTACATTCAAATGAGGTTTCGATGAAAGTTACGGACAAAGAAATTATAAGCAACGTTTTATGAGTGGGCCGAATTCAGATTTATTCCTTATATCATTAGTTCCACTACAGTTAGTTACGGAAACAAGTAAATCAATTGTCTGGAAGAATCCTGTTGACCATCGTCAACACGATACTGCCGGCCAATTGCAATAATCTTTCAGAAGGAAACGGCCGAGTTCACAAGAATCCAAAAGAAAAATATAGTCAATCAAATTACTAATCTTACACCTACAGTTATTGAAATATACGGTAAAACATTCACAGTAAATCAAACCATGCTTTTAACAATGGTGGACGGAAAAGTTTGTAGTGCCCTTACAGAAACTTCGTCCCAAAGATATTTCATTTGTCAAGCAACACCTAAAGACATGAACCTTTTATTAAGGGACTCTTCATCAAAACATTCTTCTGACAATGTTAATGTGACAAATTATGGTTTTGGACTATCAACTCTCCATGCGCGAATCCGCTTCTTTGAGTGTTGCTTGCACATTGCGTATAAATTACCCATTAAAAAGTGGAAAGTAACAGCGGATAACGAAAAGTACATTGTTAATAAAAGGAAAGAAGAAATTAGAGAAAGTTTTCGAAGTATATTAGGTTTGCTTATTGATATACCGAAACCTGGGACAGGTACTACAAATGATGGTAACACTGCCCGCCGCTTTTTTAATAATGCTCAAATATCTGCGTCTATCACAGGCCTTAGTATTGATCTACATACTAGGTTTTGTACAATATTGCATACCATATTCAGTGGATATGAAATTAATGTAGATAAATTTGATAAATATTGTACTGAAACAGCAAAACTCTTCGTGAAATTATATCCGTGGTATTATATGCCACCTACGATTCACAAAATTCTTATTCATGGCTCAAATTATTAAACATGCCTTGCTTCCAACTATCAGAAGAAGCACAGGAAGTACAAAATAAAAACTGCAAGTATTTTCGTGAACACCACACTCGAAAAAATTCAAGAATAAATACCATGGAAGATTTATTCCACATGCTTCTAATTAGTTCCGATCCAGTAGTAACTTTTCATCGAGGTGTGCCAAAAAACCAGCTATCGACTTTAAAAGCGGATGTTATCGCTCTGCTAGCAGATTCGTCGCCTCCAAATTTAATACGGGTACAGGAAGATGAAGAGGAATTAGAAGAAGAAGAAAACTGTGCGTCAGGTGAAGAATATGAATCCGATAGTGACTAGATTTAGATTCTTTTTGCACTATTTGTAGATATCAAAAATTTTGTTTCTTGGACACACAACTAAAGACGTAGAAATTATACACAAGGAACAATAACATTAAAAACAGCATAATTTGAATTAATTTTACATGTAAAAAAAATTACAAAAATAATTTTGCTCAGTTAGATTCTCATTCTGGACCACTGTGCGCCGCCTCCGCCAAAGCACTTCATCAGACCACTTAAAGATCAGGTCGTTCCGACCATAGATATCACAGACCTGGTTCACCAGTTCCCTGAACAGCATCGTGATAGCTTCCGGATTCTAGTTGGCAACTTTCAAGATGTCTTTGTCACCGGAGGAAGACCAACCACTACTTCCAGTACTGTCCACAAGATACGGTTACGAGACATCGGCCGATCCGTATTCCTCCACACCGTTGTTCAACCACTAAGAAACGCCTTATCAATGAACATGTCAAATTAATGCTCAGCGAAGGAATTATTCAACCAAGCACGTCGGCATACAATTCACCAATCGTAATAGTGGGAAAGAAAGACGGCTCACCCCGCTTTTGCGTGGACTACCGCCGGCTCAACTACGCCACCGAAGACGAAGCTACAAGTTTACCCCGAATCCACGAGACTTTGAAGGACATAGGGACCGCCAAAATATTCACTACCCTAGATATGGCCTCCGGTTACTGGCAAATACCATTGGACGAAGATACAAAGCGCCTCACCGCGTTCATCACACCAGATGGAGCCGCTTATGAGTTCCGGGTTATGCCCTTTGGTCTGAAAAACGCACCCACAACATTCCAGAAATTAATGACTCAAGAGGTCTTGGTTGGTCTCGTTAGGAATTTCGTATTGGTTTATCTCGACGATGTGATAATCTACTCTAACAGTTGGGAAGAACACCTCGGGCACTTACAGCAGGTCCTGGAACGATTCCAACAACACCACCTCCGTTGCTCGATCAAAAAGTGTCAATTTGGATTCATCGAGTTGGAATATCTTGGTCACCATATCTCCCCAACCGGTCTTCAACCCAAGGAAAGCAACAAAATCGCCTTGATGAATAGCGTCGTCCCAACTAACCGGAAGGAACTACGCCAATTCCTTGGCCTTGTTGGCTGGCTGCAGGAATATCTTCCAAACTGTGCCGAACTGTTCGCCCCCCTGACGGACTTACTAAGCACCAACCGGAGAAGGAAATGGGGTGAAGCTCAACAAGCTGTTTTCGTGATCTTGAAGCACGAACTTGGTAAACTACGACCGTTGGATCGGCCCGATCCTGCATTACCATTCGTCCTACAGACCGACGCCAGTTCCCGAGGAGTGGCCGCTGGATTATGTCAAGATACACCGAATGGTCGGAAAATCATATCGTACAGCAGTAGCAAGTTGAAACCCGCCGAACAGAGATATCACGCCAACGAACAGGTGGAAGCGTTTCCATTGAAAAGATCTGGAACTAAAGTCATCACAGAAGTGCTTGAAGACCAAGTCTTCAGTCGTTTTGGTTATCCCAAGTCCATCATCACGGATAATGGGGTTCAATTCGCGTCCATCTCCTGGGACATGGCAATCAACCGTTGGGGTTGTTACCACTGGACAACATCCATATTCCATACTCGGGCTAACCCTGTCGAGAGGCGTAACCAAGAAGTCAAAAAGGGGCTACGCGCCCATCTCCAGGGAAAAGATCCTCGCATCTGGGACCTAGTACTGCCCAGAGTGATCTACAATCTGCGGACTCGGAGAAATGCGGCCACCGGAACCACTCCAAGTGAAGCCCTGCTTGGTTACGAGTTGCCGCGACCAGGAGATTGGCATCTGGAAGGCGCCAATGCTCAAGGTTCTAATTTGCCACGACGGGAGCGTATCCAGCGCATACATCAGAACCAGAACCGCTATCGGACACGCTACGTCATCAAGCAGACCAAAGCATCACGATTCCTACCTAACGATTGAGTTTTCGCTCGTGCACAACCACGAATAACCGGCACTTTCCCCGAAACTTGGACTGGACCTCACCAGATCATCGAGACCGTCGGCTCAGTCGCATTCCGCATTCAACATGGCAACCGCCAAGTTAAAGTCCATGTTGACATCCTGCGACCAGCACAGGCACCACCAGCAAGAGAAGCCGCCTTAACTACCGCAGACCGACGCTGCGCCTAGGAGGGGTGGATTGTTACCGGCCGGTCTTATTACATTAGATGTAAGTAGCGCAACGTCAGTTGTCGGCACGCTCCGAATTCCTTTTTTTTATGCGCAGGCGGCTGACGTCGTTACGAACCGAGAAGTTTTGTTATTATTTATATTATTCAAATGACAAAAAAATAAAATAAAGTCTTGTTTCTTCTTTCGCACATCTTATTCGAGGTGCGCGATTGTAACAATTCGAACAATGTGTGTTCCGCATTGTCCACTTCTTCGTGGCAATATCTGCAACTAGGGTATAAACTAATTTTATATTTCGCCTTATAGCCTTCGAAGCACACCTCGTGTCTACTCATGGCTTCCCTAATGCAATACGTAACGTCACCATGGCTCCTGTTTACTCATTTCCATGGGGGTCAAACCCAGATGAACGATATGTAGTCTTAGTAAAGCCCGCCAATTCTAAAAGATGGCGCTGTAACAACCGCGATAAATTGAAAAATAGGTTATATTTTAACAAATTTACAGATACCTACTTTATGAATCGAGAGAAATAATTTCGAAAACCCCGAGCTGATTGACAGCGACGTAAAAGTACTTAAAAAATAGGCTTAAGAAACAACGTTGTGTATTTATTTGCAGTTTAAGGTCATTTCTGTGTTCTGTGGGAGACTTTAGATGAAGAAGTTACTGTGAATAAACTTTATTTTTGTAAGAATCATTTGAAATTTGAAAAGTGAAAAATTTTGTGCGTAGTTATAATCATTAAAAAATACAGAGTTGTATTTGTGTGTAATAGAAGGTTGTACCAAGTTCATACAGGTAAGAGTCGAATATTTCGAAAGAATACTAAGTTATACCGTGAGTTCTTTATATCTCTGAACATACATATTGTAAATATTCCTATGTTCATTATAATATTTACATAGTATGTTCAAAGTTAAAAAAAACTCATGGCATACGTATTCAGAAGTTCAAACTTTTTAACATAGTTTGTAGTAATTGTTTTCGGACAATTTTTAAATCATTTGAAATATGTAGGTATTACCTACGTTGTTGTGCTGCATATACAGTCAATGCAAGTTATTTGGAGTATTTTAAAAGTTTTACAAAAAGTAATTATTAGAAATTTGTTTAAATACTAGAAATTAGTTTGTTAGGAACTTTTTAGAAAGATGAGCCGAAGAAAGTGTGCAGTTGTGAATTGTGGTAACGCAATATTACCTATGCATGGTTTCCCAAAACCTAAAAAAATATGAAACGTTTCCAAATGTGGTTAAGGGCTACAGGTGACATTAAATTAAAGGAAAAGGGTCCTGAAGAAGTGTATATAACAAACAGAATTTGGCACAAAAATTTTGAAAATAAATTATATGGACCGAATAACAAGTTATCGAAGGATGCTTACCCAACTTTGAATCTACCTGGTAAGTGATTATAACTTCTAAGGTATGATAAGCAGATTCTACTTATGACATTATATTAATAAGTTAATAATACCTACAGAATCCATAAATGTTTTAGCAATATACCTACACCAGTTGAAAGTGTTTAGGAAAATATTGATTTACCAACTAACATATCTGATGCACCATGTTTATTGACTTACTTCCTGAAATACCGCCTTATATTCATTTTTGGACAGCTGAAAATACTTCACTAAGAAAACGAATTACGCCTTTTAAACTATCAAGAAACGAATTAAGTAAAGATTGTTAGTAGTTCATGTATTATAAATACATAGTTTATAGTGTTGTGTTTTAGGAATGCTATAAAATGAAATGCTTGGTGCCTATGGAGGCTAACGATATACCATCTACATCACAAAGTGAGTTATAGGTTCTCATGTAATCATGCTTTATCATATCAGTTTGATTATACATAGTTTGTCTGCATATTCTGAAGTTATTCTTATATTAGTTCCCAAATCGTTGTTATTCCCTAAAAAAAAAAAACGAAAGCTGTAACTAGTTAGGTATTAGATCACACTTTCCTTCAGAACTGTAAAAAACTATAATCAAAGCAATCAGCAAAAGTTTCTGTTGCAATGTTGAAAAATGTGTGTTATTTACAGGAATTCCTAGTATCACAACAGGACATTCTTATATTCAGTGGCAACCACCTCATTTACCTTTGATGACAGCTACTTCTTCATTAAGATTTAAGATGTAAGTGTTCAGTTCAGTTATGTTATGTTATGTATTACTTGTCTACAAAATTTTTATAGGTGAAACTTCAACATCCAAAGCGAAACATTCCCGAGTTAAAGGAAAAAAAGACATTTATTAGGAACCCTATGTCCACAAATGGTCAGTACTTAAAAGTTGAAAGGGAATATGTTATTATCAGGGCCGGCGCTACCGGCAGCGCAGAACGTGCAATCGCATGGGCCGGCAAACTTTTAAATAGCGGCAAAATTGGGAAATTTTGGCAAACCTATTTGTATCACCGACAAACTTAATATTGCTCTAATGTAAGGTTTACCTCTAGTTGAATTGCAATTTAAACAATTTACAGGTATATGCTTCCTTTATATTTTAGTTGCTTGCCTGTCTATTTATTATTTCCATAACGGACGAGTTGTAAATACACTGAGAAAAAAGAATCTTCACATGAAAATAATATTTTATCCCGAAGGAAACATATCTTTGCTACAATTGGAAGAAACAGTTAAATTAAAGCGTATTCATTAACTAGGAAGAATTATTTTTCTCAGTGTATGATATCTAAGCAATACTTTTAGTATTATTATGTGAAATATTTTACTTTAAGTGGTGTACATTTGAATTGCAAAATATAATAAATCCTCTCCCTTGAATATTCAATTCTTGCATTATAAGACAAGCTTGAGCCTCAATCATACATAGATAGCTAGTATATAATTAAATTAGTTAGCTTTTGGTTATAATCAAATGTAGCTATTCATTTCACACTTAAAGGTAGTTGAAATATAGCTATTTTTGATTTTAACTAACTGGCTAATAGCGAATAAAATGGCTACATGCTACTACGCTCTTATTTAAAATTCCCGCGGTTTTTTAGTCTTAGTACCCGCCAAAATTAAGAGATGGCGCAAGCTATTTTAGCAACAGTTACTAGTACAGGGATTTGCGTTCTCTTTATGTTGTGTTCTGTGCTCATTTCTCGATTTCCAGGATCAGTCTGTGCGTCTATTTCGCTTTGGTAGATGTTTGCAATTGACTTTGCCATTTTGCCATAGTGACGGCCCTCTCGGCGGTGACAGTTGAGCTACTTCTTTTCTCTGCGGTTTAGTGGAATTTATCTCGCTAGTAAAAGTACTGCATCGGTAAAAATGGTTCTATAAGTTCGGCAGACACAGATTGCCACGATTCGCTGGTTCTTTAACAGGAGCTCACAATGTTCTTGGACCTCGCACGCCTTGGCTCATACTGGTGCCGCATACAATATGGCCGACTCAACCACTGTGGCCAGTAGTCTCTTCTTTCCCTCCGACGCTTCCCGAGTTCTCGGCATCGGTCTATACTCTGTTTATTGAACAGATATAGTAATAAAATCAAGTAGGAGAGTTTTATGCGCAGTATCTTATAGCGCAGAAGGTGGTTTTACAAAGTAACACACAATTTCAAGTTGTACCTTCAATATTGGATAAGTATCACCGGAACTCAATTGTACCGTTTGACGCTCGGGTTACTGTGGGAGTGTTTATTACTATATCTCTTCAATAAACAGAGTATAGATAACGCCAGTGCTGTCCTGTGAGCCTTCCCCCCACATATGCTATGTGCTCCCCAAAAGAAAGATGTCGGTCCAAGATTACTCCCAGATACTTGCCAGATGTTCGTGTCTTGAAAGACATACCCATCGGCTTGACGCGGATGTCTCTGTGTCTTTTTCTTCCGGATAGCATGATCACTTCGATCTTTTGAGGCGCAAGTTCTAGCTTATGTTTCACCATCCACTCAGAGATCTTACGCAGGGACTCATTTGCTGCATACTCCCGATCATCTTCGCTTTTGGCTGTTATCACTACAGGCAGATCGTCCGCGAAAGTAACGGTTTGCACTTCTTCAGGCATCGACATAGTAAACACTCCGTCATACACAGCAGCACCGGACCCAACACCGACCCCTGTGAAACCCCGCATATAGTCGGCACCAGGGTTGCATCACCTATTTTAAGGTACCTATTACTCAGGTAGGATCTTATGATAACCCTTAATGGCGTTGAGATGCTTACTTGCAATTGTTGTTTGACCTCGTTCCAATTTGCCGTATTGAAAGCGTTTTTTAGGTCTCAAGGGTGATCAGCATACAGAACTTTCTTGTCTTCAGTCTTTTTCATTTCGGCTTCTGCAACACTACATACCTTGCTGATTGCGTGGACGGTGTAGCGACCCTCGCGAAAGCCATACTGATTCTCCGAAATCTCCCGTTCCCCTTGGGCTAGTTCATCCTTTAATCTTGCTGAGATGAGTCTTTTCAGCAATTTCCCTGCCACGTTTAGGAGGCATACGGGTCGGTACATTGTTTGTACATCACCGCTTTTTTCGGCTTCTCGATAAAGACCAGCTTAGAGATGTTTCATACCTCCGGAAAAATTCCCTGGCTCATTGCTTCTTTCATTACGCCTAGGGGTGCATATTTTAGTATCGATACTTGAATCCTCTAGCAGAGAGATATGGTTTGGAGAGCGAAGAGCGTCCCCTCGGACCTAGAAAATCCAGGAGAGGGCCACGTGGAGTATCGCGCCGGTTCGTACCCATATCCGCAACAGATCTCCCAGGTTAAGAGCCTCTAATCGATAGAATAATGTAGGTAAGAGAAGTCGGCAAATTGGATCCGTAACTCTGGGATAAGGATTGGCTCTGAGAATCGGGGCGCGTCGGGCTCGGTCGGGAACGCAAGCGAGTTCGGTCCTGTGCGTTGGCCTCGCGCAGAACTTCCTTGCTGCGAGGCACTTCGGATAGTTCGCGCCTCCCTTAGGTGTCCTCTTTGGCCGTCATTCAAAGGTCAGCTTAGAACTGGCACGGACTCGGGGAATCCGACTGTTTAATTAAAACAAAGCAATGCGATGTCCCCAGCGGGTGTTGACGCAATGTGATTTCTGCCCAGTGCTCTGAATGTCAACGTGAAGAAATTTAAGCAAGCGCGGGTCATGATACTATGAAGCTTAAAGATATGCTCTTGCGCATCGACTACGTCATCCGGTGACAAAAGCGCCGCGAATTCGTCTTAAAATGAGAAAATAAGAAAAAAAAATTCGCACATTTAATGAGATCGGAGACCTAACTAAAGCATTAAGCTGACGATAATGTATATAAAAGCATCATAAATGGACATTTATTAATTTTGTTTCTTTCAATTATAGCACACAAAGTTTGATTTTTGTCACTCAGTGATGCTCTGCGCAAACGGAACGTAAACTCGTCTGTTTATGTATCATATCTTTAAGGTCTTAGTATCACGAGCGCGGGTAAATAATAATAATATATACTTTATACCTTGAGATCATATTACATGATATGGTACATGTCAATATAAACACATAACAGAAAAAGTGGACATAAATATACAAATAACAATAAGTTTACACAATGTTAAAGGTTCTGTTTACGGATCAAAATATTCTGTCATTGAATAAAAACTCTTACCGACTAGCCAAGATTTTAAGCGGACTTTAAACGTAGAAATATTGTTTACAGATTTCAACTCGGAAGGCAACTGGTTAAATATTCGAGTACAAGTATAGAGAGGGCTTCTTTCAAAAAGAGTCAAACTGTGCAACGGGAAATTTAAAGTTTGTGCATTTCGAGTAATGTATCGCTGTTGAATGTCTTTGTTTCTTTTGAATGAACTAGGATTTTTCTTTACATAGACGCAGCATTCATAGATTATTAAAGAATAAGTGGTTAATATCTTAAGACGTTGGAAAATAGGTCTACAATGTGTTTGTGTATTTAACTTTAACATTGTTCTGAGAATTCTTTATTGCAGTATAAATACTCTCGACATTTGAGTTGATACTCCCCAAAACATTATACAGTATCTAATACGAGATTCTATAACTCCCGTAATAAAAAAGTTTAAGATTTTCTAAATCGATAATTGATCTAAGCTTAAATATTAAAAAAATTAATGAGCTGAGTTTGTTGCACAATTGATCAGTATGTGTAGTCCATTTAAGGTATTCGTCTACGTGTAAGCCTAAAAATTTGGAACAGTCAACTTGATGCACGGATTTGCCCATAAGGCGAATTAGCATACTGCAGTCATTGTTTTTAAAAGATTTAAAATGTATAAAGTTAGTTTTCTTTTCGTTAATAATTAAATTGTTTTTAGTACTATATTTTACGATGTCATCGACACTAGTGTTTATTTCTTCAAATAGTGATCTCATTGATTTGGAGCTAACAATTGATGTATCATCCGCATATTGACAGACAGTTCCATTTGAAACGTAAAATGGAATTTTAGCTACAAAAATTATATATAATAAGGGTCCTAGAATTGAGCCCTGTGGAACACCTTTTATTAAAGGACAGACGGAGGATGTAGCAGATTCAACGTAAACAATTTGAGATCGACCAGAGAGGTAAGAGCTAATCCAATTATAGGCAGGACCACGGATTCCATAGCCATATAACTTTTGGAGCAGACTATTGTGGCAAATGGTATCAAATGCTTTGCTGTTATCAAAGAAAATCCCTATTGTAGGTTCTTTCTGATCAAGACTATTGTATACTATATTGAGAAATTTAAAAATCGCGTCAGTAGTTGACTTGCCTGGTAAAAACCCAAACTGGCTCTCCGGGAGAAGATTATATTTAAGGAAGTATTTTAACAATCTATTGCACATACATTTCTCATAGATTTTAGAAAGAGCTGGAAGAATTGAGATAGGTCTATAACACTGAGCAACAAATTTTAACTTTTTGTTTTCTTCCTTACTTATAATGGTATATTTCTATTGATCTATGATTACTGATAACCACAAAGCAAAGAGTTTGTTTCTATCACGTATGGTTCAGAATAAATAAATACTTTTTAAACGTCCAGTTTTTTAATTAAATATTCCAAATAAATATGTGAATATGAAAGGTATTAACAACGTGCACAACATATATGCGGGACCCAAGATTTGAACTGATGTCAAATTTCGAAACCAAAATAAGCTGTATACGCTTTTTCTATAAATGGTATAATTTTCTTCCTGGTGAATTGTATATTCACTAAACACATAGCAGAAACTGTTTGGGTAATTTACACGGGCTCGAGACATTTTGATAAGGTTTATAACTTATTCTATTATAACACCTGTTACATAAGTTTTGGGAAAAATTTTAAATGCTCTCTGTAACATAGTAAAAACCAATACATCTAATCAACTATGGCGAAACATGTTGCTAGGGGTTCTGTCAATTTGTTTAACATTTCACATTTTCGTTTGTCATTTACGAAGTGGCGTATAAGCTAGATTTGCGAAAGTCCATCTACAACTTGGTTGGACAGCTGCCTAGACGAGATATAGTAAACTTGTTTCGCGGACAAAATATTTCAAAAAGTACTATATATCGGACAATTCGGGAATGCGAAGAGGGAATTCCATGTATAAATCTACCAAAAACAGGCCGTCCACATGCGTTAACTGAAGTTCAAGTCAACAGACTAGTCAACCGTTCCAGAAACACCATTGGAGTGTCTACCCGCAAGCTTTCCCGTCGTTTCCGTGTTTCAAATGCTACGATTTCTCGTTACATTGCAAGAACAGGCCTAAAATACAGAAAACGCAAGAAATGCCCCAAGTATACTACCGCACAATTGGCCAGAATCCCTGGTTGTTGCCGAGCTTTGAGACGTCGTCATTTCGCCGACAACCGGATCATAATCATAGACGACGAGAAATATTTTACCTTTGACCATGAAGAACTTCCTGGAAATATAGGCTTCTATACGGATAATATTGAAGACACTCCCATTAACGTAAGATACAAAAAGAAAGCAAAATTTTCTGACAAAATTTTGGTGTGGTGCGCTATTTCTGAGGCGGGCTTATCCAGGCCCTATGTAGGCCATGTAAGAGGCCAGGCAGTGAATGCTGAAGTATACATCCGACATTGCCTATCAGAATTGATTATTTTTATTAATCATCATCATGCTAATGATGATTACATGTTTTGGCCTGACCTTGCAACATCGCATTATGCCAGAGATACGCTAAACTGATTAGAAGCCCAACATGTGCTATATGTCCCCAAAACCTCCAAATGTCCCTCAGGCAAGGCCAATTGAACATTTTTGGGCCCTATTGGCAAGAAAGGTGTATGATAATGGTTGGGAAGCCCAAAATGACCAACAATTGTGGCAAAGAATTCTTCAAAAAATTAGAGAAGTAGACTTAGAAAGCGTCCAAACCCTGATGCGACATGTAAGACAAAAATTACGTCTTATTGAAGATAGAGGCCCCCTAGCAACAATATAGCCATCAGATGTTAAAGTCTAAGATTTATTGGTGATTGTTATGTTATGTTTACTTAATAAAGTTCTCTTAAATTTAAATAATACCCTCCTATATTTTTCCCAAAACTTATGTAACAGGTGTTATTATAATTTATTTTACTTAATTCGACCTGTTATACAGTGACCGGCAGAAAGTTGGACACATATGGGAAAATTGCGGGACATTGCGAATACAAAATACAATAATATTAATACAAACTAGGTTTAACTAGTATGACTATTATAAATTGACTTAATTTGAGTTAAATAACCCATCTGTAGGGTCTTCTAATATCCACATACGCACAAATATATTAATTCCTTAATTTGATTAGTTCCAGAGAAAAAAGGGGAGTGATTTAAGGACTATGACGTAGAAATCAAGCCGGACATGTTAAATCCTATTCGGACATGTCCGTTAGCATGATAATCTATTGATATTTTGTGTTAACTTACTAATAAAAAAAAGTATCACATAATAAAATTTAATATATTTCAAAAAAAAAAAAAACATTTCTCAAAAACCTGACGTGATGGCCAATTTTTGAAAATATTTTCAGAATTAGAATGAAAAAGTACATAAGGTACACGTAACAGAGTGTAAGAAAAAGAAAACCTGTTGACCAGTGTAATTAGAGACCTCACTACTAGTGATGGGAATAATCGAGATGCTATAATTGAATTAGTCGATTATTAAAATATCTCGAGATAATCGATTAATGTTACGAAAATTAGTAGTACTAATATTAGTAGGTAAGTATTAGTACTACTAAGAAAATTAGTTCACAGCGTTTCGTTCTCTCGAACAATACGAAAATTAGTAGTACTAATATTTATTGTTATAGATTCTGCTAGCCAAGAAAAATTATTGTTTACAAATTTTGATTTTATACGGTGGGCTTTTCTCCAATTGTCTGCTATCTTTTTACACATATAATAATATAATTTATTACGTAAGTTATCAAATTCAAAGTTTTCATCTCTCAGACATTGTATATTCTCTATTAGTGCTTGAAATGTTTGATTACATTTTTCGGTGTCCATACCTTGTCTTTTTGGAATCCATAATAATAAAACTGTACACAATCCAGTTTTGATGTTCACTTTTTCTCTTAATTCATTTCCAATACTAATGACTTGAAATACGCTAATTTTCAAAGACAAAATTAAAGTGATTAAAATATATATAAATATAGAATTTAAGCGGAATACAACGTCTCGTGTGGATATTAAAACGATGAGCCGATAAACCGATCGTGTTACTTATGCAGCGCGTACGACACCGGCAGGAAATAATTCAAATACAAAAAAAGTTGCAAAAAGTAGCAGCTAAAACTTATAATTTATAATTCTACAGAATATAAGCTATTTATTGATATAAAATTCATCACGGGATTTGTGGGGGAAATATGTTAAAAGTTTAACTAAACTAGAAAAATCGCCGAAAAAAAGCGTGTTGAATGAAAATCATTTATCATAAATCCACAAAAGATCTAATATATTTTTTAATGTAAAATGTAAATACATACCTTGTACTTTGAAATCCGTAGTAACAAAACTTTACTCAATTAACAGTTTTCCTGGTATTTTTAATAAACAACAGTACCGTTTCTCAAAATTCACTTAAATAGTAATGATTAGTCATGTGATTAAAAAGTTTTTATTGCTGGAAATTTATACCATTGTAAAGTTGGATTGTTGCTTAATCTATAATGAGCAAACTAATTAACCGATATTGAAATGATTTTTTTTTCATTTTTGTCATACCCTGGAACCACTGTGGAGCGCCTTAATTGGAATGTGACTTCCATCCATCGCCCCTATTACACCTGGAAAATAATTTATTATGATAAATATGAGTTATTACGAGTAGTCTTACAACAATATACAAATATGGTGTACAGATTTCCATGCTGTTGATTTACTAACTCCAAATCTAAGAGCAATTCCACCGAAACGACGCAAATATTGAGTTTTCTTTAAATGATGTTGTATATGTTACCGGCCAAACCCGATTTCAGGATAAACTTGTTTTTCCTAGGCCATATTAGTTTATCCGAAGCGCGTTAGGATTAACTAGTTAGGCCTAGGGTAAATTAGTTTGTCCTGATATGAAAACTCACACTTCAGGACAAGCTGATATGATCTAGTCTAATGACAGTGTTAGAATAATATCGTAATAATAAATAAAATAAAAGGTACGAAAAAACAAGATTTATTAAAAGTAAAGTTAAAGTTCTATAAAAACTAGCGGAGAAGAACAGAAGCCATTTCTACTAAAGTGGAATAATAGTTAATAAATTATTATCACTTCTTTTTGCAAGACGTACTCTGGTGACATTTTGAATTGCAAAGTATCATTTTTTTCTTGCATTGGCATCTATTTGTTGAATGGTTTTTAATGCAGCTGCACCTCACAAAACCTTGTCCTTTTCCAATTGAATGTTTGGTAGCTGCAGTCCTTAATGAAATTTCAATCTCTTGTTTAACTTCCTCTACTTGTGGAAATGTTTGAGTGCAAATGTCGAATTCAGTTCTGTAAACACAAAAAAATCCACACGTATTATGATAACTTATATTATAAAATATGTGATTTTGTTTAGTTTATTAATAATTCAAGTGGAATGAACTAGAAACTGACACGAGCGAAACGGCAAGATGGTAATTAAGCTGGTCACAAAAATTTTAACGAAATAAATAACTATTATATACCTGCAGTATAATTTCTGTTGTATGCCGTGTTTGGTACCAATTTTATAATGACCCTCGTCATTTGTTTCAAGAACAACGCCAATGATATTTCTTAGGTCTCCCTTGCCCTTGTCTACGTCCGGAATTGGTATGGTCACATTGTTTCCAATTTGAGCTGGCGGATGCGATTTGTCTGAAACAGCTTTCATTTTTTGGCCTGTTTTTCAAGATTTTCAGCAGCTCTTTTTCTAGCCTTTTGAATGTCATTTTCAACTGAAGATATTTCATCGTTGTCATCGTCATTTCCTGAAGTGTTGTCAACATCCACTTTATCATTATCTCTGGTCAAGTCAATTTCTTTACCATCTTCGATAAGTTTCCGAAGGTCATCCTTGTCGTGAATATCTTTTATTAGTTCTGATGGCAACGATCTCGTTGAAAGTCCTACTCTAGGTTTAGTCCCAAACATTGCCTTGTAAGGCGATTGTCTTTCAAAAATTGGACATATTTCAACCCCTCGGACCATTTGGTTGATTTGTTATCATTTAACCAAGAACCAATCATATTCTCGATATCTTGGTTGACACGTTCTACGGAACCCTGACTCTGACTATGTCTTGGTTTTCCGTGCACAAGTTTAAGTTCTGGCCAAAGACTATAGTTAGAAATACGTCATTTAAGTGGTAGGCAACCTCTCCCGCTCTCTTAGATTCCAACGCACGAAGCAAAACAAATTTTGTCAGATGGTCTTGGTAGACCATAATAAATTTAAATTTTTCATCGGGGTGTGTCTGAAAATCAATAAGATCTATTTGGCACCTACTGTCCATTTCAGAATGTAGAATCGGCTTTGAAACTAGTCCTCTCTTCTTTTTTGTTTTCTTTTGTTGACATATTCCACATATAGACAGCCTCCCTGTACTTGTACAAGTTCTAAATGTTTGTTCTTTGTTAATACATGGGATGATTTTTCATTTTCACTTTGCAAAATTTCCGTCAAAAACTCCACTGCATTTGATCAGTCTGTCTACTACACGAAGGCTGATCCATAATGGTAATAAATACAACGATACGGAAACTTTTGAACTAAGAAAAACATTAATTAAATTTAAATACAATAATAGTACACGCGCACAACACGACGGACGTCGCCGTCGCGTCGTAAACAAAACAATGGCTATGTTTTGGTTGTAACTTGGAACTGTTCTGAAACTGTTCGCGCATGCGTATTATGTTTTTAGTGTTTTGGTTCAGTCAGAATCAGTTCCGAACTAACAACAATTTACTTAGCTTATTAGTAATTTCTGGAACTATATCGGAATTGTTCTACATAGAATAGTTTTAGTAGTTCTTACATTTTACTAGGAACTGATAAAGAATTCCGTGTTCGCACATGTGCAAACCTTATGCAGACAATTGCTGTACTATGTTATTCAAAGTTATACCAGGATCAGCGAAACAAACCTTCTATAATTAATGTGCCTAAATAAAATTAAAAAAACTGGGCAAGTAGGCCGCGAAAAAATTTCTTAAGTCTGCGTGTCTTGAATAAATTATTTTGATAAATTATTCTAAAACAGTCTTTAGACTAGGCCATGTCGGTTTGTCCTGAAGTGTGAGTTTTCATATCGGACAAACTAATTTATCCTAGGCCTAACTAGTTAATCCTAACGCGCTTCGGATAAACTAATACGGCCTAGGAAAAACTAGTTTATCCTGAAATCGGGTTTGGCCGGTAACATATACAACAATATCATTTAAAGAAAACTCAATATTTGCCAAATACCAAATTGCAATCATGAATTGTTTGTAATGTAATGTTTTTCTAGTGTGACGGAAGGAGGTCCATTTCTTACATGTAGGGTTTCTACTTCATGTTTCATATAACTTCTCTAAAATATGGTCAAACATTTCCCAGGAAATTCTAAAATGAGATTTAAATTGTCCACGAGGCATCGGTAATACGTATTTTTCCGCAAAACCCTCAATTTTGTTGTAGTCCCAATTTTGATCCTCATCGTTAGAGCTATCAAAAAATATATAATATGCCCCGTACGTTGATATGGCACATTTTCTACATAGGTCACTCATATTTCGATCCTAAATTGAAAATTAATGTACTCGATAATTTCTAAACCTAACCTATTTAGATTGTTACTGTGGATTATTATGCTCACATTGCTCGAATATGTTCGAGTTAAAGCAGTAGCTCGCAAGTCAGGTGATAAGAAATCGCTTCAATACTGCTAAATCTATCGAGCGCAATCACGAACGAACACTTAATGACTTTCAATAACTTTATAACACGTGTGATGATAGGTAACACTTATGTATAAAATAGCTGAGGATTGTCAGCGCTATGCCTATTTGTACATCCATAAGCACTGCATATTTCTATCAGAAATATTTATCATATACAGGTGTCCACCGAGTGCCGCGGTCTTCTCTACCGCCTATGGTATATGAGATAGAAAAAAAATTCAAACGAGCTAAGATGTAACTCAGTCAGTTCTACTTCATAAAATTCTTTTTGGCTATACGGAGTGTTCAATAACTGAGAGCCATACCAAAGTTATATTTTTTTAAATGGAACACCCAGTATATTTTTACATATTTCGAAAGTACGCATAACGAATAGGTACTAACCAAAAATTTAGGAAGTTTTACTTAAGAATTTGTAAGATATTGTGCTACCTACCTGCGTAGATAGGCAGAAGTTTTACATTGGAGCGAAACTTTACTCCAATGTTGCCAGCCAGCACAGTGGGACGGGAGGGGGTTCTCTAACCAAAACGCGAAGGCCAAACCAAAACAGGCGCCACTTAATTTTTTTTGTGAAAGGGATCGCGTGAAAAATTAAGAAAACACGTTACGTCCAAAACATGAACACTTTTATTGCTAAAAACACAAATAAAAATAAAATAAAACAAATTCAACGCAAGTCGATCGATCTAAGTACACAACAAGACCATAGACCTAACTTTTCGGATCCGAAATCGCTACATATCTATCTTAAAATAATTCAAATCGTCACTAATGCCACAAAATGCAAGAGAATGCAATAAGTTGCAAGTTTTATTGCGACAAAATTAAAGCAATGGATCCGAAATAAAATCCGCGAAATATCGCTCAAAACTACGAAAAGAATTCAAAACGCTCCGACCTTTATTCCTTTGATGTTCGGCGTGTTTGTCGGTGTCTTTGCGGCGATGCCGCCGCGGCACTTTGTAATGTGCCGGCTTCCGCGTAGAGGGGCGAGGGAGGAGCCTTCACCGCCGTAATTCGCGATGCACCCAACGAGAAATACCTCTTGATGTAGGTTCCAGATTAAAGCGCTAAAAGCTTACGATAAAAGCTCACGCTAAAAGCTCACGAGAAAAGCTCACGAGAAAAGCTCACGAGAAAAGCTCACGAGAAAAGCTGACGATAAAAGCCTATAAGAAATGAAATAAAACGAACACATAAATCAAACCGAGAGTTGCTGCGTATGGAACTTACCTCGGTCTATTTCGAAGCTGTGACACCCACGGGATACGCGGTTTTCCTGTCTTACACCTGGGTCTAATCAGAGTCGGCAATTAGCCGTAGATATGCACTAACATCCCTTCGATGTAATGGCAAGCACACATAAAAATATTTACGAAAAGAGAGTGTGACCCAAGAGACGGCAAGTTTCGTTCTGACAATGGCGCAACATTTCTCGTTTGACAAACAAGGAAGGATTCTAAACAAGCGAGACACCGTTTCTTAGTAATAGCGGGAACCAATCGGCTGAAAGGACAAAGGTCACGCATAATACGCGTCCAGAAGTAGAACTTCGCTATAATTCGTTCAATTCCTCACATACACGCGATTTTGAACTCAATTAAGGAGGGATTACCTATATAAAATGAATTTGTTTAAATAAATGAAGGTCCTGTTAATAGAAATATGCTAAAACGAAAGTTTAAGAAAATTACGCCGGCGAAATACGGGTATTCCTACACTGACTGCAACGTGTACAACGACGCGGTCCAAGGAATGATCCGACACGTCGAATTTCGCATATACAGGGCGTGTTCGGAACAGAAATGAAGGCTGGGCGGTGGCGATGCATATACAGGAGGTATTCAGAACAGGAATGAAAGAAATGAACTGTAACAATCCCACCCTTACTAAGATGGAAATTTTGCCCACAGGTAAAATTTCTGATGTCCACACTATAATCAGCCGAAATGAAATGGCACGTCGGCGAACGACAGATCTCGAAGTTGGGTGTTCGGCTTAACCAACATAAACGAAACACGGACGAAATGATACTACGCGAAACGATTTGGTCGGAGACCACGAAAGAAATTGCAGTCAGGAGAACTAACTGATTCACCCCCCGGAGATGTTGCGTCCTGACGTAGAGACGACTTAGAGGGGGAAGAGAATCTACATTCTCCAGATCACAACTTCGATAGTGACGAATGTCACATTTGACAACACAAGACACGTCCAGTAAAGTTGAATAAATAACAAAAAAAATTAGTCGAATCCGAGTATCAATCAGTTCAGACGGAACAGAATTCTTCTCCCAATTTCCGAGAGTAGAGACTAAAGAGAGAGAGAAGTCGAGAGAGACAGAAAACAGGAAAGATAAAGGTTTCCTCACGGAACACACCATACTACAGACGTGACTTCCATGAGCGTATCCCACAGCGGTACATCAGAGAGAGAGGGCAAGCCATACCTTCACGAGATCCAGTACGCTTGGCATTCCCACACGCTTTGACGATTGCAGAAGGATATCTCAAAGCCGTCAAGGCTGAGCTGATCAATCCGAAAAGGAGACAGAGCTAGAGTAGAAGAAAGGTTGAAACAAGAAGAAAAGAAAAATTCCCGGGCGAATAGGCGTGATCCAAGTCACAATCAAGAGGCCTGTCAGACTTCGCTCATACGCAGATTCACAGAGAGAGAGGGCAAGAAGAGTCTTCACGAGATCCAACTCTCTTGTAACTCCCACAAACTCAGTAAATCGCAAGGCGACATCTCACAGTCAACGAGACTGATCGTTAGGGCACCCATCGCACGCGAACATCCGAAGACGTTCGATTCCACAGATGGTGTGAGGAATGTACAGAATCTTTTAGGAGCCTTTTACTCCACGCAGAAGATACGTCGGAAGAATTCTAAGAGGCCACAATCCGCAGGCCGAAATATGAATAAGACAATCTCTACTCATCAGGGGATCAGGTTTAAGATGTTCACTGTTCCAAGTACCAGGAAGTATGTTACCATCAAGATCCTTAAGTTCGTAAGTGTCCGCAGACGTACGTCGACTAATGAGGAAAGGCCCAACAAATTTATTGGCCAACTTGGCCGCGAAATGTTTTGAAGCATCGGACAACACGAAATTTTTACGCCACACCCGCTGCTCGGGCTGGTAAACAACCTTTCGCCTACGAAGATCATATCGGCCCTTAGCCTTTTCGTAAGCCTTTGCAACCTTTCCTGTACGTTTTGTAGAGGACTGCGAACTTTCCGGTACGAGATTGTAGATCCTTAGGATCTTGAGGAGCAACCTCAAGGATTCATCTTTAACAGGGTCATTGTCAGGGGTTAAGCTACCTTTCAAGCACATTTCATGACCAAAATTGAGGAAGTATGGAGTCACACCAGTAACTTCGTGACGTGCAGTTCGTAAAGCACAAGCGACTTTGGGCAGGAATAAATCCCATTTGCGGTGGTCTTCCGCCACATAAGCAGTCAACATGGACTTAATTACGCGATTAACGCGTTCGACAGGGTTTGCTTTTGGATGATAATACGAAGTGTACGCAGGGCGCACGTGGTATGACGTCAGAAGTTTTGATATTCTTTGGACTTAAACTGGACTCCATTGTCCGAAATGACCGTACGAGGTACTCCGAAAACTAAAAGATATTTTCCTCAATGTGCTGAACGATCTTAGGGGCGGTAGCCTTTCGAAGAGGGAAACACAAGGTGAACTTACTGAAGCAATCAGTTGCCACAAGGATGTATTGATACCCACGAGAAGATCTAGGTAGTGGTCCAACAAGATCGATGCTAATGACCTCCCAAGGTCGCGAAATTCGAGAGTGACCTCCCATTAGCCCTGCCGGAGCTTTCTGTTCTGGTTTGGTGCGAAGACACGTTTGACACCTATGAACATATTTCGCAACATCGGCGTGCATTTTGGGCCAATAATAATTTTGGGCGATCCTATTGTAAGTCTTGTAGACACCTAAGTGACCACTAGTCGGGGAATCATGATGTTCGTGAAGAATCTGTAATCGAGATTCCTTAGGGACAACAGGCTTCCAGTGAGGCTCATCCTCAGCTAGTCGATAATAGGTGTTTCGAACGAGTTTATAAATGATGTTTCCTTCAACACGAAAACTCGGAAACTTTTCCGGGGCCAAACGAATTTTCTTTAAGAAATTCAAATACCAACTATCCTTAACATTATCGAAGTCGATGGAGTCGATAATAGGGACAGTTCGAGAAAGCATATCAGGTACGACATGTTCTTTTCCTTTGCGGTGTATGACACTGAAATCGTATTGTTGCAGGCGTACAGCCCAACGACATAATCGACCAGAAGGGTTCTGCAACTTGTTCAACCAAAGCAGTGAATGGTGATCTGTGATAACTTTGAAGTGAGAACCTTCCACGTAGGGCCTAAGTTTTTCAATCGCCCATAACATCGCAAGGAGTTCTTTCTCAGTCGTCGAATAATTGCGCTCAGTTCGAGATAATGAGCGACTTAGATAGCAGATGACTTTCTCGCCATCATCGAGTTGTTGAGTCAGGACAGCTCCAACGCCATAATCAGATGCGTCGGTTTGAATCGTGAATTCTTTAGTGAAGTCAGGACACGAAAGGACTGGAGCGGAAACCAAATGCTCACGGATCTTTTCCCACGCTTCATCGCAAGTTTCGTCCCACCGATGCTTAGAATTTTCTTGAGCAACTTGGTCAAAGGGGCGATAATTGTGGAAAACCCAGGGATGAATCTACGATACCACGAAGCGGTTCCAATTAGTCTACGTACTTCCTTAACCGTTGTGGGCTTAGGCATTCGTAAAATTGACTGAACCTTTTCGGGATCCACATGAAGACCGTGGCGATCCACCACGTAACCTAAGTACTTCAATTCGCTAAGGCAGAAACTGCACTTGTCCTGATTCAGGGTCAAACCAGCCTCAGTCAGGCGTTTATGGACTTCAGATAATACTTCGAGATGTTTGTCGAAGGTTTGCGTGACAATAATGATGTCGTCCAGATAGACGAACACGTGAGGATCAAGGTTAGCACCAATTACTCGATCAATAAAACGTTGCCAAGTCGCGGGAGAATTGTGCAGGCCAAAGGGCATTCGTCGGAATTGATATAATCCACGATTAGGTACAGTGAATGCTGTATATTGGCGGGATTCTTCGGCGACTGGGATCTGCCAATAAGCTGACTTAATGTCCAAAGATGACAGGTATTTAGCATCTTTCAATTTGTCAAGGGTGTTCGAGACATACGGTAGTGGGTATGCGTCTTTAGTCGTGACCTGGTTTAACTTACGGTAATCCACACAAAAGCGAAAACTTCCATCTTTTTTTTGGCACAAGAAGAATGGGAGATGACCAAGCACTTTTGGATTTCTCCACGATGCCACGCTTTAGCATGTCATCAAGTTCTTTGTCAACAACAGTTTGCCTAGCTGGCGAGATGGGATAATAACGTTGTTTTATCGGGGCACTATCTGTGTGAATAACGTGTTCGACGAGTTTAGTACAACCTAGTTCACCATGTGGAGAATTTGTAAACAGCTGATTAGTTAGAGTCTCCAGCTGATTTTGTTGCGGATCAGTTAAATGTTGCCGAGAGGTAAGATGTTCTACCACGTCAATTGACTCTCTACCGAAGGTCCATTCACCGGAACGCAGATCAGGGACGATGTCCATTAACTTCCAGAAATCTGTTCCTAAGATGAGTGAATGAGGTAACTCAGGGACAACTAAAACATTTATAACTTTCACACGATCACGCAGTTGGATAGGGGTGGCCACATTACCAGGACTAGAACAAGGTTGTCCATTCGCCACGGTACACGACGTTACATGCTTATTAAAAGGTAAGTTTAAAGTTTGAAGAACTTCCCATCCCGAGCTGCCAACGATTGTGCGAGATGCACCAGAGTCTAAGAGGCCAAGAAACGGGATGCCCAAAATCGACACGGTTAAATAAGGACGCTCATCATTTTTAGCATGAGCCAAGACATAGTCAAGAACAGGTTGGACTGCCAAAGGATCGATCGGCTTTGAAATACTGAAACAACGTACTAACCGATCATCTAGCGCGTTGTTCTGGAGTTTTTTTGAACACGCCGGGCACGTCTTGGTAGTGACGTTGGGACGACCACACCGATAACAATGCCTCTTTAAGGGCTCGGAACAATCTCGAGACAAATGACCGATTTTCTGGCAATTCCAACACTTAAAAGTCTTATTAGGTTTGGGAGGCTCCACCTTACATTCGGATACAACCGATGCACAGGTTTGGACGTACGCTAAGTCCGGTTCTAAGACCATATTTTTACGTGGGGTGGAACGTATGCTTCAACAGCTGACTTACGAGCTTCCAACTGTCGACCTAACCTTAACAAGTGTGCTACCGAAGTAACCTCGACCAATCCTAATTGTCGTTGATAGAAAGGGCAATATTGTTCAGAAGAATTTTGACCTGAACGCTTTCAGCAACCGGAACGCTCAACCTATTAAATAAATTGATCATGACCGACGTATAAATTCCCATTGATTCGTCAGGGCCTTGAGTGCGTTTCTTAATTTCTTCGAACAATTTGTCATCGTAATTATAGGGTTGAAATTCCTCGCGAAGACGTTTGACGAGGTCAGTCCAATTATCGCAAAACTTTCTATTAGCCCTAAACCAAATTAATGCCTTCTCTCGAAACAAATCGGATGCGGAAGCGAATAACGTGATTTCGGACACGTTCCTCGAAACGCAGAGTTCGTCAACACGTTCGAGAAAAGCATTTAAGGACAGGACTTTATTATTCCCATTGTAAGACAAACCCCATTTAGAAACAGGCACGGACTTAATTTCGTTACTGGCCGCAGAGTGGGTAGCAGCCTTAACTGTGAGAGGCGTGGCTTCAATTCGCGATGTATTTGCTTTTGGCGGCGATAGAGTAGCCAAAGGTGTTGAAGTCGCACTCGGCGGCGAAATAGAGTCCGGAACTACGCAAGATACCGATAAAGGATTGTTCTGAAAATGCTCGGCGATCGCGGTTAAATCAAGTAAAGGGGATGCTGTTACCCCAGTAACTTCCGGTTCTTTCGGCGCAAAATTGAGCGCGGTTTGTTCGAAGTCGAACGCAAGTTCGTCTAGCGTTCTCAAGATGGCGGCACGTTGTCGCGTCTCGTCACTATTGGTCGGTTGGGAGCGCTGAGCGCGTCCAATGGCATGAGCCAACTTAGCGGAAATTTTATCGTGAATGCACACAGCTGTTGAGCCGGGAAGCGACTCTATTAAACAGCGAATCTCGCTAATCTTTTCCTGCAGAGCTGTCACGTCATCGTCAAAAGTCACGTCGTATTTCGGCACAGGCAGGCGTAAATCTTTTTCCAATCGCATTTGCCGTCTTAAATTAGCACGCTTTTGCGCAACTGTTCCGTCAATTTGGATACCTCTTACCAATAATTCATAATTTAATTCCTCAGAATTAAGACGGTCCGGTAATAGTTTATATTCCATTATAATGCGCAACTTATTCTAACAAAATAAATGTTCTGGACGTAATACTCTTAAACGACAAACAAAACAACAAAACGCAAAGCAAAATCGAGCCACACGCGTTTGGGCGCCAAAACTTGCTACCTACCTGCGTAGATAGGCAGAAGTTTTACATTGGAGCGAAACTTTACTCCAATGTTGCCAGCCAGCACAGTGGGACGGGAGGGGGTTCTCTAACCAAAACGCGAAGGCCAAACCAAAACAGGCGCCACTTAATTTTTTTTTTGTGAAAGGGATCGCGTGAAAAATTAAGAAAACACGTTACGTCCAAAACATGAACACTTTTATTGCTAAAAACACAAATAAAAATAAAATAAAACAAATTCAACGCAAGTCGATCGATCTAAGTACACAACAAGACCATAGACCTAACTTTTCGGATCCGAAATCGCTACATATCTATCTTAAAATAATTCAAATCGTCACTAATGCCACAAAATGCAAGAGAATGCAATAAGTTGCAAGTTTTATTGCGACAAAATTAAAGCAATGGATCCGAAATAAAATCCGCGAAATATCGCTCAAAACTACGAAAAGAATTCAAAACGCTCCGACCTTTATTCCTTTGATGTTCGGCGTGTTTGTCGGTGTCTTTGCGGCGATGCCGCCGCGGCACTTTGTAATGTGCCGGCTTCCGCGTAGAGGGGCGAGGGAGGGAGCCTTCACCGCCGTAATTCGCGATGCACCCAACGAGAAATACCTCTTGATGTAGGTTCCAGATTAAAGCGCTAAAAGCTTACGATAAAAGCTCACGCTAAAAGCTCACGAGAAAAGCTCACGAGAAAAGCTCACGAGAAAAGCTCACGAGAAAAGCTGACGATAAAAGCCTATAAGAAATGAAATAAAACGAACACATAAGTCAAACCGAGAGTTGCTGCGTATGGAACTTACCTCGGTCTATTTCGAAGCTGTGACACCCACGGGATACGCGGTTTTCCTGTCTTACACCTGGGTCTAATCAGAGTCGGCAATTAGCCGTAGATATGCACTAACATCCCTTCGATGTAATGGCACGCACACATAAAAATATTTACGAAAAGAGAGTGTGACCCAAGAGACGGCAAGTTTCGTTCTGACAATGGCGCAACATTTCTCGTTTGACAAACAAGGAAGGATTCTAAACAAGCGAGACACCGTTTCTTAGTAATAGCGGGAACCAATCGGCTGAAAGGACAAAGGTCACGCATAATACGCGTCCAGAAGTAGAACTTCGCTATAATTCGTTCAATTCCTCACATACACGCGATTTTGAACTCAATTAAGGAGGGATTACCTATATAAAATGAATTTGTTTAAATAAATGAAGGTCCTGTTAATAGAAATATGCTAAAACGAAAGTTTAAGAAAATTACGCCGGCGAAATACGGGTATTCCTACACTGACTGCAACGTGTACAACGACGCGGTCCAAGGAATGATCCGACACGTCGAATTTCGCATATACAGGGCGTGTTCGGAACAGAAATGAAGGCTGGGCGGTGGCGATGCATATACAGGGGGTATTCAGAACAGGAATGAAAGAAATGAACTGTAACAATTGATGTTTAAGTGAAAAAATTGCCATAATATGAGTGTTTATATCTTTGTTATTTATTTACACTTCGTCTCGAATTTTTGTAGGTACTCAATGCAATATCTTTTCTACAGAAATTTCGAAACAGCTAAACTAGAATTATTGAACAAACTGCCGAATTTAATAATAAGACGTTGTATACAAAGAAGTTAGAAAATTTAATTTTTAGAAATTTATTCAATTAAATAACTATACATTTTGTGGAGCATTAAGCGAAAGGCACTTTTTCTTCTTTCTTTATCTCAATAGACATTCAGGTAGTTTTGAGTACAAAAACACATTAATATATTTTTTTTCCAAACCAAAAGAGATAATAAGTAATAATATACAAAGCATTCCATTGAACTATCAATAGTAATACTGGTATTTGAAGACTTAAACCTACTTAAGTCTCTCTGCAAATAATATTGATATAGAGAACTGTTTATTGGCAGTATAACAGCGCTTGATTCTTTTTTTGTGCTGAGTAGATTAGCAACTCAGTTTATTTATAAAGTTCGTTTAAGAGTTATCTTTTACATCATTTATATGTAAGATAAAGAGTTTCCGCGGGAAACATTTCATGGACACGGTTTATCGCACGAATGATAGAGTTGCCAAGCGTACGATCCAAAAAAGACGTGATGGGTTTCCTGAAAGCTTCAATATTGGCATTGATGGCATTATTGAAATCTAATAACTCGAAGGGGTCTTTAATTATGTCATAAACTTGGAAATATGCGGTATAATAAGTTATTTCGACGGATCCCTCTGTCCACTGAATATATTCATTTGCGTGCTTACTGTAACGTTCTCCGACCAAAACTATATCTATTACAATGCTTGCTAGAAATGAAGAAATCGATTTGCATAAACTAAAGAAATATAAATAGCTAGTGTGGTGACTCACTTAGCTCTAGGTCCATTCTACCTTCACCCTGCAAGTGGAAACCTAAAATGTTTGCTTCCACATCAGTAGCTGAAGTTGATAGTTGAATCTAAGGCAATGCGATTTTTAGTTTGAAGATCAACTCATTGGGGAGGATGCTAGTGGCTAAAATTTGAAAGTTTCTCGTACCCCTAAATATAATGTTTCTCCAGACTGCTTGGTATGTTATTGCGGCTGATAACCCCCTGCCAACGCTTAATCTAGGAATATAAATTGGATCTAATGGTGGCAGCTTCCATTCTTATATGCCTTTCACCAATTCGGGACGTAGTTTTTCGATTTTATTTATCCAACATTGTGTAAGTAGAGGATCGGTGACTTTACAGGGTGTCAGAATCAGATCTGAAACTGACATTTAGTTGTTATTTGGATTACAATTTTAGCGACTTCTTACTTACTTGAATTTGAAGCTTTGCCCCGAAATATAAGTACTGAAACACATACAAAAATCGTCAGGATGCGATGCAATTTGATACTGGAAACTTATAATTCTGACAAGAGCAGTTTTGCCGAAAATTTATTTATTTATGGTATTTCTCCTTTCAATAAGTGTTTGTTATGCAACTGAAATTAATTTGCTTGCGATTAAAATATTTGGCTATTAAAATTTAACACATTACAGTTATATGATAAACAAGTATATCTGTTGATTTTAATTTAGATGATTTCACTGATTGATTCTAATTAAAATTAATCACTCCAAATTTAGAAGTCAATTAATTTCATGTTTCAAGTTCCTTTTTAAATAGGTTTTGCAAGCAAGGACAATTTCTGTTTAAGCACTATGTTTGTAATGAATTTTTAATTTTAATCTACTTACTGCATCAATAGAGTTATGTCATACATACATTTTAAAATATGTATCTGTGTCACACCCTTCAATTTTATGATTTCCAGCACATCTAATGCAAATCTCTTCTTTTGTACACTCCTTGGTGAAATGATCAAGTCTTGCTCATTTTTACTTTCAATAACACGAAACGATTGAAACATATTAATTTTCTCAATTAATTAACATGTTTACCACGTAGTTTCGCATTTTTTATTATACAGGGTATTTGTAAAATAAGTGCAAAAATTTTAACCACATTACCGTGAGAGCACATAGAACACGGAAAAATAAAAAAAAATCATAACAGGGGAAAAGTTATTTTATCCGCCCCTTATACGACGGTCATGAAACAACAAAAAACTTACGGAACCTGCTTCGCTGATCGTAGGCAATAAACATGGCAGGCGTGACTATTATGCAAAGGCTGAGTGCGCCTGTGTGGAAGAACACATTCAAACGTTCACTACAGTAATTTAGGAATGTTTATCAAAGTGGCATCCATCATTAGCGACACACACAGGAAACGTTCGAAACGTTCCATAATCGCGTAAATGCGGGGACATTAGCTGTAAATGTTCTTGCATTGATTTGCAGTTTCTCGAGCTTCGCCGTAGATGAGGAGCATCTGTTCTCTCGCTGTTCGTGATTTGCGGCATTTTAATAAGTAATACTAAGCACAAAAAATAGTAATCGTATTTAGCTTTAACTCGTTCAACCACTTTTCACAAACTAAACTGTTGATCCCAAATGATAGGAAGCAATAAATTGTGTGTCATGATCATAGATGAAATAAAATGAAGCAAATTCCTTGGCTACGATACGACTTACTGCGACGTGAAAAAAAATGCTTTTATTAGCCGCCCGAACTCGGCAAAGGTCACTGGGTCACTGCTTGATTGCAGTTCTGTTTTTTGTTCCAACAGATGCTTTCTGCGGTCGAATAAAATTTGCTTTTCTTGACGTACCTCAAAGACATAGACGTGCGATTAATTCTTGCCCGATTTTCAACTGCGATTTTCTCGAAATGTGTAAAACTTTTGTTAAGGACATACGAGTTCAATCGTTGCCATTTATGGTGATGTATTACAGGTTTAAATATATACAGTAAAAGAACACCCGGTATTATGATATTCAATTATCTCTATCCAATGAGTAATATTTTTTTCGAATTTTTTGTTAAATTCTTCTGAATTCGCTTCTAGAATTATATTTCCACCATAAAGTTCATCTGTGCAAGAATTTAAACCTCCCAGACACAGAAACCCATATGCAAATCGTTGTGGGCCTCCGGTCCAGGCAGCTTAGTGACTACGTACGAGCCAAACCCTTTGTGGATATGGACGACGTTCTTCGATCCATTGAAGCGTACGAGCGTGATGACAGAGAGACGCGAGAATTGTTCGGCCAACGACAGGCAACCAAGCCTACACAGCTGATAGTAGGCAGCACCAGCGAGCAAGGACCTAGGGTGCAGCAGCGGTTTCCGGTAATGAAGGTTGAGCCACAGCAACATCCACAAGGTCGGAAAATAGAGGACAGTATACTTTGTTATAATTGCGGTAAACATGGTCATATGTCCAAGTCGTGTCGAGAACCTCGCAAAGAAATAATCTGTTATATATGTAAACAATCTGGTCACATAGCTAAACAATGTAAAGATCGTGTAACACATAAACTTAATGAAGTAAATGCACTGCGAGATTTTCAAAATGACTTAACCATAAGTAAATTTGTGAAAAAAGCGCGCATTGGGAAAAAAATTCTAGTTGCATTTGTTGATACGGGTAGCTCAGTGTCAACTATAAAGTTGTCCGCTGTATTGCGCTATGGATTTGAAATTCAACCACGAGAAGTTGAATTGAAGGATTTTGGGACAAAAGAGAACATTGTAAAGTCAATTGGGATGGTTCGAGAAAGGTTACAAATAGATCAACTTGAACCTAGATCTGTAGAAATTTTAGTTGTGCCAGATAATGTACAGCGCTTTGAAGTAATAGTTGGGCAAAATTTCACTGAATTACTAAGCATTGTTTACTTAAGAGCAGGAAATGTATTTGAATTTCGAGAAGCCGATCAGTTTCCATTTGATCTGTTTCCTGAAAGTGAGCTATCAAAAACCAGGGTATGCACAGCCCAAGACGCCATTTTAGAGTCGAGATCAATAAATTTTATTGAGGTCAGAGTGGGTCCAAGTCAAGTAATTCTACCTTGTCTAAATTTTGACGATGAGAATAAATCATTGAAAGAAGGATCATGTATTGGGGAATCAGTGCTTTCGGTTGAGACTTTGAATGTTGTTGAACCGCACGTAGAACCGATTAAAGATAATGAAATTACTGTAGGGTGTGAGATAACGACAGAAAAAAAGAAGCAACTTTTGAACATACTGAATGAATATCGAGTATGCATCGCAAAGAGCATCGATGAATTAGGTTGCACAGACAAAATGAAAATGGACATCGAGGTCAAACCAGGGTCAAGGCCAGTGAGCGCTAAACCATATAAAATAAATACTCGGGATCGTGAAGAACTAAATAAAATTGTAAACGAATACAAAAAAGTCGGAATAGTGACCGAGACCCAGTCTCCGTATGCAAGCCCAGCTTTTCTCGTTCGCAAAAAAGACGGTAGTGGTCGGATAGTTGTCGACTGTCGCGCACTTAATACTGATACTATTAAAATGCAATTCCCTATGCCAAATTTGGACGAAGCGTTCGAACACATGAATGGTGCTAAACTTTTCATTACCTTAGACTTAGCTAGCGGATTTCTTCAGATTCCTCTGACGGAGCAATCCAAACAATATACAGCGTTTATAACGGAAGATCAAACAGGACAATTTGAACGAACAAATTTTGGGTTAACTAATGCCCCCTTTTACTTCGCGAAATTAATGAAAAGGGTCTTAGGAAACACCTCACCGAATGTAGCATTTAACTTCTTTGATGATAGCATTATATACGCGAATACCTGGGAAGAGTTAATGCAAAAACCAATTTCTATCATGGAATTGTTAAAAGAAGCCAAGCTGACCTTGAACTTGAAAAAATGTCGATTTGGGGTACCAGAAGTCGAGTTTTTAGGGTATGTTATTAGTGCAATTGGAATTAAGCCTAGTAGCAAGAAAGTAGACGCCATTAAAAACTTTCCTCGACCAATTAATTTGCACGAAATCCGCCATTTCTTGGGAATGAGTAGCTTCTTTAGACGTTTTATAGTAGGATTTGCGCAAATAGCGGCTCCGTTATCCGCGTTGACAAGAGGAAGAAAGGAAACAGGAGGAACACAAGGGTCAATTGGATCTAAGTTTACGTGGGGAGATAGGGAGGAAGAAAGCCTTAATTTGATAAAGCAGAAACTATGTGAGGGACCTGTGCTGAGATTGTACAGTTCAAACTCGCCAAAAACTGAATTGCACACAGATGCATCTGCCCTTGGAATTGTGCAATGCTATTACAAGGAGATGAGAAGGGAATGCACTTGGTATATGCGGTAAGCAGAAGAACTTCAGAAGTAGAGGCGGGATATCACTCAAGCAAACTTGAATTGATGGCCGTGGTTTGGGCAGTCTCTCGTCTCAGACAATTTTTAATCGGCATCAAGTTCGTTTTAGTGATGGATTGCCAAGCGTTAGTGTGTATGGACGCCATGCGCACCAGATACCCACAAATCGTTCGTTGGTTCAGCTTAATTGCAGAATATGACTTAGAGGTCCAACATCGCAGTGGTGTGCGCATGGGACACGTCGACGCTTTATCGAGAGCCCTCAATGAAAATGAAGAAGTAGATGATGACGACGATCACCCGGTATACCAAATTGAAACGTGTGAAGATGAGATTCGAATGTTTCAATGCAAAAACCCCGAAATTAGACAAAAATCACCTATACTGCAGAAACGTGAAACGAACAAAAGCCGAAATCGGAGAAGTAGAAGGATTGATAATACGACACGGAGTCATTTATAAAACAGTATACGAAGGGAACGAGAAGGGAGAATTATACTTAGTACCACGCAATATGAGAAAATCGATTGTGATCCGATATCATGATATGGCTGGTCACGGAGGGGTTGAAAGAACGGTCGCGGGAATTAGAGAATTCTTTTTCTTTAAAGGTATGAGACAATACGTGAAGGTACACGTTGGTTCGTGTCTACCATGTATCGCCGCGAAAGGAAAGCTCGGACGACAAGAGGGAGAATTACACCCAATAAATCACGAAACTGGTCCATTTGACGTTGTACATGTTGACCACTTGGGACCATTTCCAACAACACCGCGGAAGAATAAACACATATTAGGTATAATTGACAACCTAACTAGATTCGCAGTTTTGTATCCGGTACGCAGTGTCGACGCTAAGTGTACACAAACTCGAAAAATTTATTGATAGATTTGGGGCACCAACGAGATTAATCTCAGATCGTGGGACATGCTTCACACCAGTTCACTTCAAGGAATTTATCACTGAACATGGCATTAGGCATACTCTAAATTCTAGCCGCCACCTTCAAGCAAACGGCATGATCGAAGGGCTTAACGGAGCGATATTACCATCGATACGCACAGCTCTGGGGACGGAAGAACCGAATACTTGGGATTTGCTGGTGCCCAAGGTCGAACGTGATTTGAATACATCTTTATGTAAAGGAACCGGAAAGACTCCTTTCCAAGCTGTATACGGGTATACTCCACGGTTTAGGGAAGGCCGTTTACGAGAACTGACAGTTCATAACGAAAACTATCGTGACCCGACCATTGTACAGAACGAGGTTCGTAGTAATATAGAACGGGAACAACTGCGTTACAAAACCAGATATGATAAGGGAAGACGTAAGAACGTAGTGTACGAAATCGGGGACATTGTGTTTGTCAAATGTAATCCAGTAGCCACCGGAGAGTCGACCAAACTGCAGCCGAAGTACAAAGGTCCTATGGTTATCGCGAAAGTTTTACCCAGCGATACCTATAGTATTACCAGTCTTAGAAACCCAGACACTAACGCCAGTATTCATAGTCCCGTCTTAAGTTATACCTACGACAAGTTTCACTTAAGTTCAAAGTTTAACTTACTGCTGGGTTCTGTTTCATAAACAACTTGTCGATTATTCTCGGTTATTTTCTAGACTGAGACCAGTCTAGTTAAGATAATACCTATTCGAGTTGAAGCGCGCTATTTCGGGAAACTTCGTCGTTAAATTTGCACGTCTGGCGCCTAATGACATTTTCAAATTTTCGATATATTGGCAGCTGATTGGCAGTTTGACGTTCGTTAGCATTAATTCATTGTGTTTTGTTGATATTGACCGTAAATGGCTACAAAAACCAAAATAGCGTACAATGCAAAAGAGAAAATGTTATTAGCCGAATTAGTTGGGCAATATAGCAGTACAATAGAAAATAAAAAAAACATGCGGCACCACATGGGCTCAAAAGCAGGTGGCTTGGGAGGTTATTTGCGCCCAGTATAATTCTCAACCAGAAGTTCAAAATCACAGAACGTGTGAACAATTAAAAAAATTATGGGCAAACTTGAAGCAGCTGTAAGTATAAATTGTTCTTTTCTTGGCTCTTAAATCATTGTTTATTTAATTGTTTTTGATTTTCATAGAAGGCGTAAAGAAATTACAGCCCAAAAACAAGATATGTTCAAAACGATTCCATGAAAAAAGCGTACACGAAAAAAGCCCACACGAAAATTGCGCACAAAAAAAAGCCCACAGCGAAAAATGCGAACAGGAAAAAAGCGCACAACGAAAATTGCGCACACCGAAAAATGCCCACATGGAAAAATGCGTACACGGAAAATTGCTCACACCGAAAAATGCTCACATAGAAAAATGCGCACATGGAAAATTACCCACACTGAAAAATGCCCACAGAGAAAATTGCGCACACAGAAAATTGCTCACACCGAAAAATGCTCACCCAGAAAAATGCCCTCATAGAAAAATACGCACATTATGTTTTATTTTCACATAAAAATGAAATTTATGCGCATTTCCATTATCGTACATGGTGTGTTAAATAACGTGCCTTTTTTAAAATTTCTCTACGTAGTTCCACTTGAGGGTTGTACCTCTAAGGGCCGATATATCAATCGCAAGTTAACTCTAACTATCGGTTTATTCCTATAATAACAATTATGAAGACAATTATTCCTATGGCAATAAACTAAAGGTTAAAGTTAACTTGTGATTGAAAAACTGTCCCTAAGAAAAATTTCAAGTAAGATTTGAGACTGTTATTTGAAGCAGTTAATGGGGAGCAATTTGAATATCTTTTATAATCAGTTAGTGTTAATATTGTTTGTAGTTGTTTTAATAATTTGCTAATTTTTTATAATAAAAGCATAAGCATTTAAAGCTCTCCAAATAGTGGACTCAGACAATAAAGGCGGGCAGCCACTGAACACGAAACTAAGCTAAGCTGAGCGAAACTAAGTTTTTTGAAAATTAGATCCAACGTAATCTTACGCGAACGTGGTAACTAAAGCTAAGGGAAGCGAAGTTAAGATAGCAAAGATATAAAACAGTGTTTATCTTCGCTCGGTTGCCTCGTCCGCGTAAGATTACGTGGGATCAAATTTTCAAAAAACTTAGTTTCGCTCAACTTAGCTTCGCCTAGCGCGCAGTGGCCCGTCGCCTTAATAGTTATTTTTTATAAATAAAAATAAATTTGAATTTTGTCATCTTGTATAAAAAATAACTGTTACATATTTCTGAGACCGTATTTGGAGAGTTTTACACGCTCATGCTTTTATCAAAAATTAACATATTATTAAAACAACTACAAACAATATTAACACCAACTGATTATAAAAGATGTTCAAATTGTTCCCCATTAATTGTTTGAACTGCCTCAAATAACAGTCTCAGATCTTTCTTGAAATTTTTCTTTACAACCCACGGTGAATTGAATACTAATAGTAGTAGCATTCCTTTCAAGAGCTTCAAGCTCCGTACAGCACGTACAGTCGCAATCATAAGTAATAACGCTTACAGAAAGTTTATAGAACATCCTTCAAAACTATGAATGTCGAATACATCCAAATCTTACTAATACTCAAAAGTGAATCCGGGATGTCGTAAATTATTTTTTGTTTGGAAACCACAAAAAAAATGAGTCTTTCTGTGAAGGTTATGTCATGAATTATGATTGCGATTGTACATTGAACTGTTCTGTGCTGTTCACAACTGTTCTAGTTTGTGAAAGGAATGCTACTAGTGGCAACATTCAAGTGAGATAGGGAACCCTTACGTTATCGCATACCCGCTTCTCCCTCTAATACAACTGTCAACCGTGACAGTTAATATTGGTTAATAATTGTGTAAAAGGAGAAGCGGGTATGCGATGGCGTAATGGTTCGCTATCTCACTTGCAGGAATGCTGCCAGCGTTAGTATTCAATTCACCGTGGGTACAACCCTCAAATATAGTCCATCTAGAAAGTATCCGGAAAAAAGAAAATAACACTGCCACTTCCAATTCCAATTTAGTAATGAAACAATAACAATAGAGGACGATGATTCTAGTTATTTGTTTATGTAATTTCTTTTTAATCCAGATAATTATATTAAACGTTCAGAAAAGCTGAAATCAAATCAACTGCATCCTGAATAGACTTGGCGTTTCGTGGATATAAAATTGATGCTATTATTTTTTTTACATTTCTTAGTTGAAACGATTTTAAAAATCCTCTTTTTAATTATGAAGTGAAAAAAAATTGCCAGAACCGAAACGTAACGCTCATTGCCCGGATAATGTGAATACAGATTCGAGGCTCATAACAAAGCTAAGAAAAATATGGTATGCAGTAAAGACAAAAACCAAAAAAAGCTTTCATGTACCTTTTGAGTTTTATTTCGTATATCACAAAAGCTGATTTTAGTAAAATTTTTAGATCTAAAATTGAATGTTATGAATCCAAGAATGACGTAAATTAAAAAAATTATTGTGCTGTTAACAACAACAATTTAGTAATATCGAGCGAAATTTACTTCCAACAATATCTAAGAAGACAAGGACAAAGCAATAGTTGATTAAATTTGTAATTGAATTATTCATTTTTATTATTAAAGCAAGAAAATATCAAATTATCTGTCTTTAGAAAACTCGTATTTTAAAAGATATTATTGCTCGAGGAAATATTCTTTCTTGTGGCATCATAATTTTATACATTTTATAAATAACTATTAATTACCTCTTCTAATAATTCTTCATTCTCTTCATCATTAAGGTGATCTGGATGCGTCCTTCGAGTTTTATGAAAAGATTCAAAAAGTTCAATATTTCTATCTAATTTACAATTAATAAACATTGTTCTTTGTGGATGGTGTCTTTCTGGGTATTGTCGGAAGTCAATTTATCTTGCTATTACTAAATTGTTGTAGTTAGCACAATACATTTTTAAATTTACAAGAATGAGTGTTTTTTTAGAGACATAATTTCTTGTGATACTTTCTTGCTTTAATAATAAAAATGTATAATTTAATTACGTATCTAATTGGGAAGAACAAACGAAAGAGTCGCCGCCCTGGTGTTTATACGTGAACTTTCGTATGTGAGATAAACTGTCAGTGGAACAATCAAATATTTACTGTTGTGTGCCTCAGTGTCATAGTTATTATTGTTATTATACCGAAAAAGTATCGTTCCGTACGTTTCCTAAGCTTAAACTGATCAAAAACCGAAGATTTATTGTGGTCATCTCACATACGACGGCCATTTTGAGCGCCACCTATATTCCATTGTTCTTCCCAATTAACTACTGCTTCATCGTTCTCTTACTATGAATAATTGTTGTTAGCACAATATATTTTGAAAATCTACGTTTTTTCTGGATTCACATTATTCATTTTCATATCTAAACATTTTTCAAAAATTTGCTTTTGTTATAAACGAAATAAAACTCCGAAGGTATAACGAACTTTTTTTGTTTTTGTTTTCACAGCATACCGTATTTTTCTTCGCACTGTTATTTTCAACAATTTCTTGCATCTCCAGCTGTTTCAAATTATTAAATAGGGATGTGAGATGTATGGAAAAGCATCAGAAAAAATAGATCTATTTAATGGTATTAAAACCCAAAGTGACGCCCATAAGAAAAAATAAAGTTGATGATGGTCAGAACGAGACGAAACGTTTTAAGTAAAATCTAATGATGTCATCGTAAAGAGCTTAAAAAAGTGCCTGTAGAATGTATTAATTTTGTTATGATCCCTGCAATAATAACTTCAGGAAAAAATAAAAAAGAAAATTAGTTTTTCGGTTTTTTGGAAATATTTCAAAAATTACAAATCGTAGAAGATTTTTCAAAACGGATTATTCAGCATTAAACGGATTGTTCAGCATTAAAATACGCAACTTAACCCTAATTTAACCGACGTCTCATCTCTTACCATTCCCGAGATCCCAATGGTGAGCCTCGAATTTGTAACAACCTGTATAACTATTTTTTTTTATATGTAGTTATCGTATCTACGTACCATCGCCGGCACTAAAAGCAAAACGAAAAGCAATAAACTCGTTCGAAAATGAACCTTACACAGTGCTACTTACGGCTGTGGCCTTGGTATTGCGTTTCGTTTTAAGTGGCGGCTAGTATACATCAGTGGCGGCTCTTCAAGATATGCAGAGGGTGGGCAACATTTGAAAAACTAAAGGACCTTTTATAAAGACATTCCTCTGATTGATATTTTTTAAATGTTCTTTGTTAGAAGTTATTTTAACAAGTTGATGAACAAGTATTATCGTTATGATATTATATGTCATTATCTCCGTATGTCTCCAACTTTCCACACATTAAAAAAGAAAACAAAACTATATATTCTAAGAACTACTAAAACAAATTCTGAAATGATAAAATTTAAAACTGGAGCTAAACAGTAACTGAAATAAATTCTTAAAATAATAACTAAATAAAATTTAAAACAATAACTTATAGCGTTTTCGATTCAGCTGCACCGGTTGCACTCAGTGTATTTGCATCTTCTTTTAACCTCATGCAATAACATGAGATGAACATACTCTGAGTGTGCACTAGTGCGATCAATCGAAAACGCTATTAAATAAATTCTCAGAATAATTAAATAAAATGCAAAACAGTAACTAAAATAAATTCTGAAAATAAAAAATAACATAAATATATCTAAATGATAAATCTCACATTTTAAAACATTAATATCGAAATCTCCCACTTTAGTTAAATTAATAATAAAGCGTTGACATTAACGTTTTTAACTCGGATGGTGCTCGTGAACAACCGAACACAGACGAATTGTAGGACGGGCTTGCCCTCCCGCGATCTGTTTTTAATATAACTTCAGACCTGCTATTATTCTTTTTGTTTTTAGTTATGCATTACAATCTATAATATAAATCTTTCAGACGAATATTGAATATTATGTAATTAGGTATTAATCAAACAGAATGGACAAAAGATTCAAAATAAAATACAAAATTTGGCAATTTTAATATCCCACTCTGTTTATACAGCACTCCGATCTCGAGTTGTCACGTGTCCGTGGGCCTGCCCGTCGGGTGAACGTAAGAGAGGGTAACGGTAACAACCTACGTGTAGCGTTCCCTTCTGTCTATCACATTAAATGAAAGGACAGCGTATGTCTGCACTTATAGATGACTTACAGTCATGCAGGGGGCGAGCCCAACCTACTCATGCATAGTGACAAGGAGCTGGCATCGCATCGCAATTTAACATATTACCGAGCGTGCGGAATTATACAAAGTTCTAGAATATAGATCAGATGCACATTTTTAATTATGCACTACAATAATGTTCTGGATTTATAAATTTAAAGAACACAAATAGATGAAAAAGAAATTTAAAAAATATTTCAAAATTATTTTAAAGATTAAATTGTATTGTAAAATTGTATCACAAAATGTTATAAATGGACACTAATTATACGCATCGTTTATAAGATTTTGTGATACAATTTTCGTCGGACAAGAACCTGCTTTAATTATGTATTGATAAACTTTAACAGGGTGGGCAGTGCCCACCCTGTCCACCCCGACGAGCCGCCACTGGTATACATCACTCTTTCAGTCTTTCAGATTGAAAAAGGAACACCTTTATACGAATGTTTGTAAAGCAGGGTTGCCAATCGTACGGAAATTTCCGTACATGTACAGATTCCATGCAGACTGGATACGGAGTCAAAGATCATTCCGTACGGATTTTTCTTATATTTACATTTTAATGAAAAAAAGTCATATTTTTTGTGTTTCTAATATATCATTTAACTTTGGCTGTTCGGCAATAATAAATTATTATTTTTTTAAGGTAGGAGTAGAAGTATTGTCTGTTTCAAAATCAAAAAACCACCAACCTCGCAATTTACCCCGTGGATAGAACCGGCAACGCTGCTGCATGTACCTGCTAGTGATAAATTTAGGGGGAAGAAAATTTCAACTCCACAATTTAAAAGATTTCTGTGTTTTTGCGACATCATAAGATTTAGGGCAAATTAAGTGTTACATGATATTTCAAATTTTGACGCAAAATTACTGACGCGCATAAACTACAAAGTGGTCAAGAATAACTGTTTGAGTGGCAATACAATTAAGAGCATTTTTTTATTCGGCTATTTGCAACACTGCAACCGGATTTTGTTGATTTATTTCACGTAACATCAATAGTGACAAGATTGTAGGTTATATGAATAAAAATTAGCGTTTTAATTTGAATTTGAAATGTCAAATGACGTTTATAAACTGACGGCTGTCAGTGTCAAACCTTCCACAACCGAAAGTTACTCCAGTTGTACCATTTAAAAATAAAATTCAGCACTGCCAACTCAAACAGTGATTCTTGACCAGTTTGTATAACGACAATGTGAAGTACCAACTAAAATATATCTGGGAATTTTGTTTTTTGGCAACATAATTCAACAGGTTGTGGTTTTTTAATTTTGAAACGGACATTAGAGTAGCGGAATGGCAACACTGTGAAATACCGGTTCGCGGTTTGTAAGTGTAGTTTACATGTGTATATTTGGTTATATTTTGTTTAGTTCATTATTGTGCAATCCAAGTATAGTATCACTGTTATCAGAGTAGTTATGTAGGTACGATAAGTACCTTTTTCTTTTACTTTTACTGGTAAGAATATTATGTACGGAATTAATTTTTAAAATACGGAAATTTGCCGCGTAAATTACGGAATTGCGCTTTTTAAGAAATGGTACCACTGTTGTAAACATTAACATTTACTATTTATTACTTGGCTTGAAACTACATATAATGTGTTTCATACGGATAAAATCAATGACATGCGTAAAAAGATTCATGGCGGATTTCACAAACGTTACTTAAATTTAATCATCCGTTAAAAGTAAACGTTGCCATGGTTACATGTGTTGAAGGTATAGGAATGATTATTCTTAATCGATGATTAAAGTTAAGCGACGTTTGTGAAATCCAGCGTCATTTAACAAACTGTATTTTATGACTTACATTTTGTTAAGTTCGGCAAATCACGTGATGCAAGCACGGAGTAAAAAGTAGAATTACCGAATTCGGCAATTTCTTTTAATAAAAAACATGAGGTTATGATGTACCATCGTAATCAGAAAAACCGACTACACTCGAAATTTTAGTTAATTGAAGCGTGCTTTAAAATGAACTTCTGTCATTTTGATGTTAATATTATTTTGACAAATTAAATAAAAATACCCCAATTAAAAGCAATTCAGAAGGCAATAATTCAAACGCGATTGCAAGACGGAATCAGTATTCGAGCAATTGCAACTGAATTTGCTGTTAATGTTAGTAATCATAGAGAATATTTATTTCTTTGGAATCGAGTGAGATGGATGATATTTTATAGGTTGACAAATACATGACAAATGGTGTCAAACCTAATGTTACACAACTAAATGTTTGGAAAATGGAAGTGTCGATTTTACTTCGCTGTAGTCGATTTTTATACATAAAAAAACCTACAAAATCTCATCCATTTCAAAATAATATTAATGTCAAAATGACAGAAGTTCATTTTAAAGCACGCTTCAATTAACTAAAATTTCGAGTGTAGTCGGTTTTTCTGATTACGATGGTACGGTTGCGGAATCAAAAAAAGCATACAAGTCTTTAGGCGTTTAGGTTATATTTTGCAATATTAGAGTAGTGTAAATCGATCTCTGTCAGATTGACATAAACGCTGACAATTAAATCATGTAAAATGACACAATGCATAATTCAACTTTCACTTTTAGGAGTCAACAAGAAAGCAATAGATTTGGCAATAGTAAACTAAACTGAGAATTCATTTACGATAAAATAACATACATAAATATATTTAACAAATTAATGTCTAATACTTCACAGCAGCTCCATTATTTCTCACACTTTACAAACGCTCAGGCATTGAATAAATACAAGAACGGATATAGTCAGGGGAAAGTTCATTCCCAATTTCTTCAATCTTATCTAATAATTCGTGTGCATTTGCAGCTCTAAAATGAATGGCGTACATTTTCTTCACGATATAACCCCAAACATGTTCAATGGGGTTGATATCTGGGCTTCTGGAAGGCCATGGCAATATGGCAAGCGCACAACGTTATTTTCTTCAAGCCAGCTTTTCACAACTCTAAATGTGTCTTGTTACTAACCACCCTTCTTCAATTAGTGTAATTATTTGCGGTTTTTGAGCAACAGTTAAATGCGGCATGTTACTGTCGGTATGTCACCTTGACAATTATTTTGACGTAGAAGTTGAAAATATTTCAAACAAAGTTAAGTTCACAGCGAGACATTTTGAGTGTATGCTTTTTTTAATTCCGCAACCGTACGTCAATTTAAGTTTCAAGCAACGCTAGTTCATAACCATAACTAATAATTCACGGCCAACTACGAGGAGAAATTTAAAAAAGGCACGTTATTTAACACACCATGTACGGTAATGGAAATGCGCATAAATTTCATTTTTATGTGAAAATAAAACATAATGTGCGTATTTTTCTATGTGGGCATTTTTCTGAGTGAGCATTTTTCGGTGTGAGCAATTTTCTGTGTGCGCAATTTTCAATGTGGGTAATTTTCCATGTGCGCATTTTTCTATGTGAGCATTTTTCGGTGTGAGCAATTTTCCGTGTACGCATTTTTCCATGTGGGCATTTTTCGGTGTGCGCAATTTTCGTTGTGCGCTTTTTTCTTGTCCGCATTTTTCGCTGTGGGCTTTTTTTTGTGCGCAATTTTCGTGTGGGCTTTTTTCGTGTACGCTTTTTTCTGGTCACCGTTCAAAACGGGTGGTGGGGAACTGAAACAAGTTACAACAGAAAAAGAATTGTTGGAGAAGGTTGATGTTGTGGCTCCACATTTAGATTTTGAAATTGATGCCGGTAATTGGGATAGCAACTGTGAGTTATTACAAAGATGTTTTGTTTATGGTTTATAATTCTAAAATATATTTATGTTTGCAGCAAGTCCTCTTGAAAATTCATTTGATTTAATCAAAATGAATGCACAGGCTTCCCAACAAAGTGATGCTACACAACAAAGTGATGCTATACAACAAAGTGATGCTACACAACAAAGTGATGCTATTACACAACAAAACACCCGTAAAACATTGGTCAAACCACATTCTAATGGTGAATTAAGAAATGAATAAATATGGCAAAAACAAATTGAACCTAATATACCTAGCTTGAGGATTTCTAAAAGTTACTCCTATTTAAAATTAACAATAAAACTCTTTATACTTATATTTATAAACAAGTATTATTTTTTAGTTTCAAAAAGTGGGTACAATCCAAAAGCAAGGTACATAGACAAAGAAAGGCAACTTCGTGTCACAAAATTACAAGATGCTATCGAACAACAAGCAGAACTGCATCGAATAAAACTAGAAATGGCACATATGGAAGCTGAATGTATAAAAATTAGATTAGAAAGGGAGAAGCTCCTCTTACAAAAAGAAAAAAGTTATTTATTATAATTATTTTATATTTCTGTTGTAGTTTGTTTTCAATGAAAATAATTTTTTCGTTGTTTTATTTTGTGAAGAGTGTTTTTGTTAATGTTTATATTGTTATTATGAAGAATGTTTAAGTTTGTTAAATTGATGTATTTCTTGTTTTATTTAAAATGTTTTTTTCTTAAATTTGTTTCATTTTTGTTTTATTTAAAATTCGCTAATATATTATATTGTATTTATTAATAGTGTATTTTATGGCAAATACTGAATTTTATATAAAAACTTCAATGTTTAACAGTTTATTTTAAAGAAATAAGTATTTTAGAAATGAATTTGCACAAAATTTCTTCTGAAATCTAATCCATTTCGTTGATCTTGCACATTAAAGTTCTCTTCTACTTCAATTTGTGGAGGTACATCTTCATTTGGGATGTCTTCATTCAGTTCTATGGCTAAATTGTGAAGAACTCCTGTGGCACATATAATTGCTACGCTTGTATGAAGGTGAGTTCGCAGAGTCATTTTTAAACATGGAAATCTTTGTTTCCATAACCCAAACAACCGTTCGACAATGTTTCTTGTTGCTATATGTGCCCTATTGAAATTTTCTTCTGCTTCTCCATTTGGATGAAGAAATGGTGTTAGAAGAAAAGGACGACAGGCATAGCCATTATCTCCCAACAATAACCCCATTATTTCTCCATTCTGAAGTCTGTGATGAAGTCGGCTGCGTTGAAAAATTGTGTTGTCATGGGCTGATCCCGGATGGCGAACCACAATGTCCAAAATTTCCATGCGTGGACCAGACACCACCTTTACAAGTTAATAAAAATGAATCCAATATTATGCAGTAAAAGATAAAAATTATTTACCTGAACATTTAAAGAAAAATATTGCTTTCTGTTGCGGAATATTTCTGCTATGTCTGTGCCTGGATTTTTGATTCTTATATGAGTGCAGTCAATGCACCCAGACACAGACGGAAAATGGTTCATTTCATAAAATGAAATAATATTTCTTCGCTGTAATTGCTGGGTAGCTGGGAATTTAATCATTTCTGGCACTCTTTCAGCTAACCCAATTGAAACAGTTTTAATTATTCGGGACACTGTAGCTTGACTATATCCTCGGAGGTCACCATGTACTATCTGCATATAAAAGATTAATTGAAGGCATTATTCCAAAAACCAGACAAGTCCAAAAATGATAATTGTCTGGCTTTTGCAGGAAACAAGTGGGATTTGCCTTGTTTTTATAGAATCGCATATATTTCTCCGTGCAAAATCGTCGGACATGTCTGCTTCATAGCAAAACAAATTATGCCACTAGACAGCCATTGTCTTAACGTATATAAAATAGCGACAACTTGTAAACCAGATATTTTGGACTTGTCTGGTTTTTGGAATAATGCCTTCAATTTTAGTATAGATGTTTTTTCAAAGGTATGGTTTCCTCTGTTGGCTGTAGCAATTAATAGTATATCGCACTTCTATAATTATCAAATGCTAATTATAATTCTATAATTCCTACAGCCAGTGGTAAGTCAGTGCATCATCAGTTGCGACCACCAGCAGCCTGAGGAAACCACACTTTACAATTTTACTATTTAAGAACCTGAAAACTTCTTGTTGCATAAAATCGTAAAGATATTAATACAGCTATTATCGATGGTACTGGCAATCCTGTTATTTATTTTTTGGTCTAAATTTGCCATTGGTAAAATCCTGTTCCTTACAATTTCTTTATTAAATCGATATCTTCTTCTAAATTCAATTGGTGCATAAAATTCTAATGGATTTTCTGCATCCCTGATATACCGTTTAGGTAACCTAAGAAATTCTTCAATTTAGACTCTGACAGCAAATATAGAACCAGTAAAGCACACTTTACCTGTTTTCACCTAATTCCTCTTCCTCAACATCAATAAACTCAAAAAAATCTTCTAAATCTTCCATTTTCTATGTAATAAAAATAAAAAATATTCTCGAATGGATTTATATCAAACTCTGACACATTTGTTGCTTATCAGTTATCAGGTATCACTTGTTAAGTTTGACTTAAGACATAGATGGAGCCGACTTGGCATAAAGTACAACTTAAGTTGCACTTGATCAACTATGAAACAGGATTTTTGCATTAAGTGAGACTTGACGTTCAAGTTGAACTTAAGATTTGTCTATGAATACAGGCGTATGCGAATTTTTACTACGGCTCATGTGAGTCAACTGAAACTTTGGCGCGGCTACAAACACGATTCATCTGATTCTGCATCTGAAGGGGAAGTTGATTGGTACGACGATATCTCAGTTCACGGAGACAATGCGAGGGGAAATACACAATATGTTGAGGATAATCCAGATGAGAACGACTTAAATAGTGATATTGAAGAAAATAGTCCTACAAGGTATTATGACAACGCACCACCGATAAACGAGCGCAAGTGCGAGCGTTTATCTCCAAGATTATGAATGTGCAAAATAATCTTTGTAAATTTATGTGCCTTACTTTTATATTTAGTTTAGTTTTTGAAAATTATATCGTAGCCAGTTCGAGGACGAACTTCTGTCAGGATGCCCGAGTGTTAAGAATATTTATTAATGTAAGTTTAAAAAGTTGGTACGCCTGAGTAACGGACGCGTACAGAGAGAGAATGGGCGCGAAAAGAGTAGAGAGGTTATGTCATTAGAATTAGGCGGGCGTGCTGTACGCAGAAAGTTGTAAAACTGTATTATTATTTAAACAAAAGCAATAAACGTTTGGAGTAAGTGTGCGATTTGATTTAACATTTCTATTTTTTATTTACTTGGAGAAAACAGTACGAAGGGTGTTATTATTCTTACAGGTGAAGAAGATGCAATTCCTTCAATTTCTTTTTACGGGAACTTAAATAATATATCAAAATCTGTAACTTTAGCAGCAGCTGAAGTAGCTGTTTCTGCACTTCCCGATTCAGATCTTGAAGAAGAACATTATGAAAATACTAACGTAGAAGAAGAAAATGAAGAAGACATAGAAGATGTAGAAAGTGAAAATGAAGATGAAACAAATAGACATGCTACGACAGTAAAAAACGAAAAATTAAAAAAGTCTTTGTCTTGGAAAGAAGAAAAATTTATTCAACCTTGTACGTCGTTCACTCCGCAGCGCACTGTTGAAAGAGAAAATGATAATGAATCCCCATTTAGTTACTTTTCGAAATATTTTCCGTCAGCTGTTTTTCAAGAAGTTGCTGAAAAAACAAACATGTATTCCATACAGAAAAATGGCAAAAATATCTGTACTAATGAACACGAAATAAGAAATCTTGTTGCTTTACACATAATAATGGGTATCATGAACTTTCCCAGACTGAGACTTTATTGGACACCAGCTACAAAGCTAAAAATTATTGACGATATTGGAATGCCAAGAAAATGTTTTGAAACTTTGCGTAATAACTTACATGTAGTAGACGTAAATTGTGGACAGAATAACAACGACAAATTATGGAAAGTTCGGCCAATTTTGGATTCTTTTGAAAAAAGATGTGAGGAATTAGAGATAGAAGAGAATCTTTGTATCGATGAATCTATTATACCATTCAAAGGCAAAGTTAATTTTAAACAATACATAAGGGGGAAACCTAATCCTTGGGGGGTTAAAATATACATGCTTTGTGGAGCATCTGGAATTATTTGTCGCTCGTTTATCAAGTATCAAGGACGCTTCCAGATGATGTCAAAGAACGTTATTCTGCTACGAATGGTTTAGTCATGTACTTATCCAAGCGAATACCAGTACAATGTGGCCATAAACTGTTTTGTGACAACTATTTTACGTCTCTATTAGTATTGCAAGAGCTTTTATCAAAAGGTATTTTTTGTGCAGGAACAATTAGGACAAATCGCACTGACAAGTGTCCGTTCAAATCAGAAAGTCAATTGAGTGAATGTTTTGTAACTGGAGACAAAAAAATTGTAGCAGTTCGCTGGTATGATAATAAAGTCGTAAATATGGCCTCTAATTTTATTGACATAGAACCTTCTGATGAAGTGAGAAGATGGGACAAAAAACAAAATACGTATGTTATGGTGCAGCGTCCTGCTATTGTTAGACTGTATAACTGTAGTATGGGAGGAGTAGACAAAAGCGATTTTTTGATTGCCTTATATCGAACATGGACACTTGGAGTAATTTTCCATTACTTCAACTTGGCTATTTGTAATTCTTGGTTGGAATACAAGTGTAAAATGCAGAAGAAAGGGATGCTACCAGTATCAATGGATTTACTTCAATTTACTTTCGCTGTTGCCGAAGCACTTGTTTTTGCGGGACGTCCCCGACAAAACTAAAGCGAGGCCGAAAACCGTCAGAAAGTTCAAGAAATTCACCAGTACCAGTTAAAATCAAACGATTAAAACAAAATACACCTGTACAGGATGTAAGATACGATAGTATTGGACATTGGCCATTGCATATTGATGGGCATGAACAAAGATGCAAGTTAGAAACTTGTGGAGGGCGGTCACGTCTACAATGCGAGAAATGTAAAGTGTTTTTATGTTTGTCAAAACAAAGAAATTGTTTTAATCTGTTTCATACTAAAGATGTTTGATTTAGTACCTGTTTATTTGTGTTAAATATAAAATTTAAAAACGACCATCTTTTTTACTTTAGAGACCCGGTGGAGGCAAATGCCACCATTTCGTAACTTAGTTATTTATGGAGGTAGGATTTTCAAAATCTAGGAATATGTTACAATTTAGATACTAATTGTCGCTAATGCATCAAAAAAATTATTTTCACCCGGAACAAAATTCAGGGCCGAAAGGGTTAACTGACTGCGTTTTGATTTTACTTTATCTTTATTTAACAAATTCAAAATTCAAATTTATTACACATACTGTAAGTACATAGAATCGTGTTCGTCGATAATACAGTTGAAAGTTGCTACAAACACAGCAATAGTATAGTACATTTACTTTACTAAATATATATTACACACAACATATAAATATATGTACTTAAGACATAAATAGAAATGAATTTAACAAGTCAGTAAAAGTAGCTAACCTACAATTGGTTATGTTAAAATGTAAGTTAAAGTCTACCACTATAATTGTATTCATTGTAGTGCATTTGGGCAAAATTAATATATTATTCATTATGTTTAGAAATCGATCAAAATCGATCAAAAGCGATAAATGGCAATTATTAAGATATTTAGATAAGTATAGCAGCAATTTCACAATGAACTTCCACAGAATATTTGTTTAATTCAGGATATGCGTTGAAACCCAAGTTGGGTTTGCAGTGTTTGCACAGTACCATGACGTCTCCACGACTCAGAATTTTTCTACAATAATAAGATACTAACATAAAGTCATTTCGTACAAAATTTACTAAATCATTATCATAAGTAATTTATTTCTTGCTGATTAATATTCACATGAAAGACTTTAAGATGACTATCTTGATGTGTTAGTTCGACCTTGGATCTCTCTTGCAAATGTGAAAGTAATATTTGTTTATACAGGTTCCCACTGTCAAGGTAGCTGGTTTTATCGCTTTGGCATAGTTGGTTTAATACAAATCAACTTTAAAAGATGAATAGATGTCAGGACGTCTTAAATTTAATGTTTCACATCTTACCTCTGGATAGAGTGGCTTTAGGTAATTCGTAAACTTCTTCTGCAGTTGTATCCGGGTGAAGACGATATTTCTACATGTAAAGATACAACTTTAGATACTGACTTAAGGTCGCCCATCTCCTTACTTCCTACTACGATGTGTTTTTTACCATTGATTTTTTTCTTCCCGATTTCTGTCCACCTATTCACTATGTTGTTACATTCTTGGTTAGGTAGCGCGGGTGTATTTGTGGAATTGATGTCTGATGATTTGGTGTCCTTAAGCTTCAGTATTTCTGTATTTTTAATTTCACTGATGGCTTATTGCTGCATTACACTGCCGTGGTGATATTGCTGTTTTTGGTACATGGTCAACGTTTTCTTGCACGTTGTCCTTCTTAGCACGTGGATTAATATTCACGGGATCGGTGTTTGCTACTTTGCATTCAGGTGCAGATTTTAGAACGTTTATGCGGACAGTTTAAATAAAGACAAGTACGCATTACTGGTGATTATTTTATTTCTTTTAAATTCACCCTTTGTTTTGAGGTTACGTAATGACCTCCACCCGTCCTACTGAAGTTGCAGTGCAAAAGTAACTTTATTTGCACGCTCAACAAGTTGCAACCAAGTAAGATAGCAACTGCTCTGTCATATTTAAGAATACTTTGTAGTGGTCGTTAATGGTCTTAAATATTTTTAATATTTCTTCCATTTCCATATTTTTTGAAAGATACATCTTGTTTAGATATTCTGGAAGTAGAGCAAGTTTGCGCATCGTTTTCCGTAACACTGTGCAATCGGACTGTGTGCGGACGGTGCAATCGGTAAAATCGCGGCGGCCGAACTATATCAATCCATCCTGCTTTCGAAGCGATTGCACCACAGGTAATTAACAAAACAACATGATATTTTTTCAATTATCCTCCGATTCTTCGGGAACGTCACCATTTACACAGTCATTTTCGAATTCTTGTAATTCTCTGGAACCTACATAATTTTCTTGAACAGGCCGATGCTGCTGAGGAGCTAGACACAACTGACCTGATGTACTCACGTCAGTTTTCCTCCACGATCTACAAGATACAATGAACCTGCTTGTTGAAAATATTATGGAAAATTTTTGTCCTTTATTACAGTTACAGCTTCTCCAATTTCTAGGTAAACAAGTCTGATTTCGTGGTTATTAAGCTTCTCACTGAGTTCTTTAACTCTTCGCTTTGTTTTTTTTTTAATGTTGTGGTGATTCTGAATTTCTTGCACGATCCACTTATCTTGTTGAAATCTTATTTGCCTTGTTGTATCCCTCAAATTTGAGTGTTTAAATATTGTGGAACTACTCAGTAGCTTTAACAGTATACGGATAGTGTGTGGACCAGATCACATTGGCATAAATGCGGGAGTAATTCCAGATTTCACAATGACTAGGTCTCTAACATTGTAGCGCGGTAATTGTTACGAGGAGCCTGCATATTTTGACTGATAATTGGCCTAACGCCGGCGTACTCGTCTCAAACGATCGTCGTGGCCGATTTCAGCCTATCCTCTTATCATATTAGCTTCTCCTGATCTTGGTAACTAGTAACTCAACGGGGCTTGACTTGGAGAATAACCGGTCGCAGCATTGCGACGACGTCATATTTGGAATAAAACTTGAAATAATTCCCTGTCCCAATTCCTGTGGCGATCACTCTGCAGTCTGAGGCGAAGACCCTACTTTATTTCGTTACGTCTCTCCACAGTGTTGGCGCACGGGTGATAAGGTGGCGTCTAATAGGGCTCGATTTCCCATGCACGACAAGCTCGAATCCACATTCCTGCTATTAGTTGACGTCCATGGTCAGTTATTTTTATACCAGCAAAATCATATCGAAAGAAAACTTCATTTTCTAGAATAGGTATGGCTCCATAATAGCTGCGTTCCTTTTGCCACAAATCTTACTTCAGATCACTTAAACGTCATTTCCGTTAGCACGAAGATGTAAGATGGAATTAATATTTCAACCTAGCAATTAATGGGAGTGCTGGAGCGGCAAGGTGGGAGGACCAAATCTCAATTCAAACTCAATCTTTCGTGCTAACGGAAATAACGTTTATCTGATCTGAGGTAAGATTTGTGGTAATAGGAAATCACCTAATATCTAACGTAAATAACTATTATTGAAGCCAAAATTAGACACTTAAAGAACAATAATTTAGAATTTTAACTGGTGAAATCTATTCACCAGTGTGTGTGTGGAATTGTGTAAAAGAAATGCAGTCATGGGCTCCGTAAGCTGAAAGAACGAATAACATCTATTTTGCTTTCATCCTTGCTTGAATTGCACATTTTTTTATATTAATATAATTCGAATGTGAAGTCAAATGCTAGAAGACGTCCTTGTATAATACTGGGCTATCAAAATATCTGCTATATTTTAATGAATGCGTTTAATTAATTTATTTAATCGAAAAAAAAAGACGAAAATCTCGTTTTCTTGAATTGATTGGGACCAGTGAGGAGAATATAAAATTTTGGATTCTGCTGAATTTTTTTAGAATTGCCGCCAAAAACAGCGACATGTTCCGCATCGCCCTGGTTTGTATAAGTATTTCAGCATTTACTTCTGAAAGTGAAACTACAAAATCGTGTAAGTAATGCTAACTTTTCCGGTAATTAGGTATTATGTATACGTATACAACGTGTTCTGATTTAGAGGTGCACGGAAATAATTTTAATCAGACTGCATAAGGATTAATCTTCGCTTTATTTTTAGATATAATCAAGTATGAATAGATATAATTTCGCAGAATGTATGTCTATTACTATTAATGACGTTGCTGGATTTATAAGGCAGGTTATTGAGCATTATTAAAATTTAATTACACTTTTTTTTAACAAAACATGACAAATTATAATGCGCTGCTTAATTTAAGAATATTAATTAGGATATTACTTCAGGCTTCTTAATCAATTCTGTAATTAAAAGTAAATTGCATTCACTGAAGATAAAAACACACTGCGATAAATTTAACAAATACTCTAATTAAAGTGATACAAGAATTTGAAATACACGATAAAATCGAGAGTTGCGTGATAGACAATACAGCAAATGAAGTGGCAGCAACACGTATTGGTAAATGGCCCCATATGCCCTGATTTGCTCACAATTTAAATTTGATAGTACAGAAAGGATTAAAACATAACGCCAACAATTTCAAAAGTAGAAAGTATTATAGAGTTTTTTAGAATAAGTTCTTCCACTTTAACTAACTTACATATAGCCCAAGAACAGATAAATCTTCCCAAGCTAAAGCAAGATTTATTTTAGAATTTTATATACGATTCCGTTTCTTACCTCGACGTTTCGTTCTGCCTACCAGACTGATGGATATCAGAGAATCGACTTCAACCACCGCAATGCTGGAAAAGAGGGTAAACGATTTAACAGTACAAGTTGAGCAACTACTCAAAGCTCAAAAAAATGCTCATTCTCGCTTTCGCTCTCGTCAACGTACTGATACTGCCAACGACAAATATTGCTATTATCATCGCAAGGTACCAAGGCCAAGAAATGTACAACACCTTGCAACTTTAAATATGACTAGCAAAACTAAGCGGTCTACCAACACAAACGGCGATTGTTGTTGGTGAAGGAGTACCTCACCGACTATTCGTGCAAGATAAAAATTCGAGACAACGTTTTCTCATTGATACTGGTGCTGACCTTTCCGTCATCCCAGCTACACGCATCGACAAAATCCACGATGTCAAATTGTATACCGCCAATGGTAACCGTATTTCAACATTTGGACAAAAGATATTTATCCTTAACCTAGGATTAAGACGTCCCATTAAATGGATCTTTCAAGTTGCCGATGTTCCATATGGCATTATCGGTGTTGATCTACTACATTACAATCAACTAATCGTTGACATCAGAAAAGATTTCAGACCAAGAAACAGGAACACAAGCTTGTGGCACTTTAGGACTTGCCTCATTTTTGGCATCTCCAAGTTGAACAGGGACGAGACACATACAAGTCTTCTTCAGCAATTTCCCGAAATTCTCGACAATTCCTCACCACGTAACGTTTACTTGTTGGACACATTGTTGTTCATCGTATTGAAAGAACAGGACTACCAGTCCATAAAAGAGCACGACGACTTTCACCTGAACTACTAAGAAGACTCAAGGAGGAGTTCCAGTTCATGCTCGATAACGGATATTGTCAACCGTCGAAGAGTCCTTGGGCCAGCCCATTACACATGGTACCCAAGAAGACTGGCGATTCGAGACCATGCGGAGACTACCATCGACTAAATGACCGTTATCCTATCGCACACATACTGGACTACACTTCAATTCTACAAGGGAAAACTATATTTTCAAAAATCGAATTGGTTCGAGCATATCACCAAATCCCAGTAAAGCAAGAAAACATACCAAAAACTGCCGTTATAACACTTTTTGGGTTATTTGAATTCCTCGCTATGCCATTCGGTCTCTGTAATGCAGCGTAAACCTTTCAAAGATTCATAAGTGCTAGATGGTCTTGATTTCGTCTATGCTTATTTGGATGACCTGCTCATTGCGTCAACCAGTCCAAGAGAACACACATTACATCTAAAGACAGTTTTTACCCGTCTCCGAGATTTTTGTCTCACCATCAACCCTGACAAATGTATACTTGGCACCACAAGTGTTGAGTATCTTGGTCATCTTATTTCAGCTGAAAGCTCACAACCACTTCGAGAAAGGGTTCAAATTATCAAAACGTTCAGAAGACCCGAAACACTCATGCAACTTCGTAAATTTCTTGCAATTCTTGGTCTGAGCTTCTGCTAAAGCTGTTAAGTTCCTAATATTAGTAAGTCGGAGTGGTTGTGTCAAGTCTTGAAAAAGTATCTGCCAATATGTTTTCTAAACCTTTGATGGCTACGATGTTTGCAGTCAATACACTACAAACATCGTAGCCATCAAAGGTTTAGAAAACATAGTGGCAGATACCTTTTCAAGACGAAGCTCAGACCAGGAATTGCAACATCTTCTCAAAAGCAAAACAACATCGCTAAAACTTCAATAATTAACTTCTGTAACACATCTTCAAGAAATCTATTGCGATGTCTCACAATGTGACGTCCGCCCATACGTTCCGAAAGTTTTTAGACAACAAGTATTCCACTCATTTCATTATCTGTCACACATAACACCTTCATCCACTGACAACTGAATACTGATGGTGAACATAACATCTTTAGCAAGTGGTAATTCCTCACATTTAATAAAAATAAGTATTTCGTGTATGTTGAAAGATAGATTTATATCAGGCTTGAATAATAAGCCAATAAAACCAATAATCTCAAAAATGCGACATGACACCTTTATCCACTCATGTCTTCAAATATTTTAATAAACACTTTCAGAAAATTTGGTGCGCATTCGTAATATACAGGGTGCCCATTTTAAATCGTTTAGCCCAAGAACAAATAAATCTTCCCAAGTTAAAAGTAAAGCAAGAATTATTTTCGAATTTTATGTACGATTTCGTTTCTTACCTCGACGTTTCGTTCTGTCTGACAGAGGAACTTTTTTATGATGGTTGAGGCTATTCTTTCTACCGCCGTCGCTGCGTCCTAAGCCAGCTTTACACGATGCCTCATTTCGTGCGGCAAAGCAAGCGCTAATTGCATGCATCTTGTCACCCAAGTTTAAATTAAATCTACTTGTCTCTACTTACCACGGTTCCAGGTGACAAGTCTGCCGATATTTAGATCAGCTGTGCCCCAGCTAGCAACAGTGGAAATGGGGGCAGGTTATCTAAACGATGATGTTATACCGGGCGCCAGAAGACGATTTAAAACAACTAATCGAAATTCCGACTGGCCGACGTCTTCAATCGACCACGTCGTGCAGAAAGGAAACTACTAATAGAGACGAGACTATTACCCACTGTGTGTGTGAACGTAGAAAAATTAAAATCGTACTTAAGTTAACACAATTTATTGCACAAATAAAATAAAATAAATAATGCATACACAAGTCGCTAAATGTGCTTAATTTCTAGCGTAACGCTTATTTAAATAAAATCGGCGTGAAAAGGCCTTAATCCGCTAGTAAGAATGCATGCGCAACAAATGTCAAAAGTTTACCTCGCAACTGATACGTCTTTTACCGTCTGAAGTTGGCTGTCACTACGCCATCTAGTGGTCCTGTCCGAGTCGATGATCGGTAGACTTCAAAATGGCGTACCCACACGACGTGGAACGGCAGACGGACAAGAATTGTCGGGGCACCAAAACTCGATAAACTGGGAAATCCCTCGCGTATGAGCTTGCGGGGATTACCTGGGCCTGCGCCGTAATTGGCACCCAAACGCAAAACCAAGTAGGAAAAGGGAAAAGCCAAAACTAAAAGCCTACATAGAAGAAACGATATGCGTTAGCGGCCATTTTGATCGGTTGATATGCGTCGTTACATGTTACCTGAGAGAACTGGAGCCTCAGGCTTGGTACGGGGATTAAAACTATCCCCAATCGGTGTTCGGCAGTGTCGAATGATTTTCCAGCCAAGCTGCGATTGATTTCTCCAAATGAGCAAGGAATCCGTTAATTTTCTCACACGCGAAAGATACGTCTTTACAGCACACTGCCTGAACCACGAAAGAGAGCGACCAAGCTGCTAAAGAACGCAGATCGCCTTGACGCAAGGAAATTACCAATGGTAGGCGGCCTGAGAGTCACATGGACCTTCAGAACCTATCAGAAATCAACGATCGCAGCACACAGGCTTTCCCCCATAGCGCTCTAAAGGAGGGGTACCAGGGTTGCCACGGCGCGAAAACGAAATTACTAAACAGTAAATCGCCGCTACATTTTAGCGCCAAATTTAAAATGTAACAACCCCCCCTTTACCAGAGAGGAAATTTTTCATGAAAGGAAAAATTTCAGAAACTTGGGCAAGTTGGAAGAGCCCAGCGAAGATTTAGTGGGAACACCTACACGAGCGACCATAAGACAGAAGGGAGAAGAGGAAGACAGAAGAAGGGGAAAGAAAACCCTAGTCGGAACACACCATATTGCAACCTAGAGACGTAAGACGTTCTACGCATGACTCACTAGTAGAGAGGGCAGGAAGTGCCTTCACGTGATCCGGCACGCCTGGTAATCCCACAATACTCGTAATCTGCGAATAAACATCTCCCGGCCATCAAGGCTGAGCTGATCAATCCAACGAGGAAGAAGAAGAAAAAAAAAAAAAAAGTGGAGTACATAAGGAAGAATGGTATGAAGAAGAGATCCTACAATTTGGGTTTGGCGAGCGAAATCGGCTGTAACGAAATAATGATACTAAACGATAAATATAAAAACCGGACGAAAACTTCGGTCAAGGACCGCGGGAAAAAATCCTAATTTAAAATAAAATAATTTACCCCCCCAAGGGAAAATTGCGTCCTGACGTAGAGACGACTTCGGGGTAAATTTACATTAACCAATAATCATAAAAATAACAAAAAAACAAAAAAAAACAAACAAAAAAAGAAAACAAGAAAGAAAAGAAAGCGAAAAAGGAAAACAAGAAACAGGAAGGGTCCGCCTGTCGACAAGCGTCGACATCGTCTGACCTATCTACCACTAACTTCCTGACGAAAATATAAGAAAAAAGAAAAAGAAACGAAAGTGAAAGGGAAGAAAAATTTATCACCCAATTTTCGACTGCGTCATGCCCACGACTAATGTTGGTGCGTTTCGAGAACGCGGAAAACCGCAATGTGTCAAAGACACCGATACAACCACAAAACCAAAATATGTCTCAAGGACACCGATATAAACGAAAACGATAATATGTCCAAAGACATCGATATAAACACGAAACCACAATAAACACAACCAACACCAACGCAGACACAACCGCAAGGAAATATATACAGGGTGTGTTTCCCGAGATGTTAAGCGGAAACCAGTATCTTTTAGGGGGCTTCTACCCCACGCAGAATTTTACGTCGGGAGTATTCTAAGAGAGCCATCCCGCAGGCCGATAATATTAATTTTCCACAGGTGTTAAAAGGAAAAAACTGTATCTTTTAGGAGCCTTTTACTCCACGCAGAATTTTACGGCGGGAGTATTCTAAGAGACCCGTCCCGCAGGCCGATACGAGAAGAAAGAATGGAGGGAAAGAGAAAAAAAATTAAGTACGAGACAATTATTCAACCGGGCTAGGTTTAAGTTGTGAACTGTGCCAAGTTCCGGGTAAAACTTTGCCATCACAATCTCTCAATTCATAGATGTCTGTGGAAATTCGACGATTAATAATAAAAGGTCCGACAAACTTATCAGCCAGTTTGGCTGCGAAATGTTTGGATGCGTCAGACAAAACGAAATTTTTACGCCATACCAACTGATCTTGCTCGAAATCAACTTTGCGCCTACGTAAGTCATAACGACACTTTGACTTCTCATAGGACTTTTGGAGACGTTCTTGAACATCTTGGTATAATCTAGCAAACTTGCCAGAACGGGATTGAAAATCAGTCGGATTTTGCTCAATTTCCACATCAATTACGTCAGAATCAGGGATTTTATCAGGGTTAAGGCTACCTTTGAGACACATCTCTCTGCCGAAATTTAAGAAGTACGGAGTCAACTTAGTAACCTCATGACGTGCAGTCCTCAACGCACAAGCAACCTTCGGTAAAAATAAATCCCACTTACGATGGTCTTGGGAAACGTAAGAGATCAACATGGTCTTAATAACACGGTTGACCCGTTCAACAGGGTTTGCCTGAGCGTGGTAGTATGAAGTGTATGAGGGTCGAACCTGATACGACGTCAAAAGATTTCGATATTCACGGGACCTAAACTGTACTCCGTTATCCGATATTACGATACGAGGGACTCCAAAAAGTAGAAAGATGTTCTCCTCCAAATGTTGAACAATCTTCGGGGTGGTAGCTTTACGAAGAGGAAAACACATTGTAAACTTACTAAAACAGTCCGTTACTACAAAAATATATTGGTTTCCTTTCGTCGAACGAGGAAGAGGTCCGATAAGGTCGATGCTAATGACCTCCCAAGGTCTAGAAATTTTTGAATGGCCACCCATGCGTCCAGCAGGAGCCTTTTGCTCGGGTTTCGCTCGGATACAAGTCTCGCACCGACGAATGTGCTTGATGACATCCGAACGCATTTTTGGCCAATGATAATCTTGGGCGATTCGATTGTACGTTTTGTAAACGCCTAAGTGCCCACTTGTAGGAGAATCATGGCATTGACGCAAGATGTCGAAACGTTTTTCTTTTGGAACGACCTGCTTCCATTGACGATCGGTTTCAATGAGATGGTAGTATGTACATTTAACGAACTTATACAGGGTGTTTCCCTCAACACGATAATCCGGAAAGTTCAACGGGTTAGCCTTAACTTTATTTAAAAGATCCAAATACCGTTTATCTTTTACTTCAGAACAGTCGATAGAATCAATAATGGGTACGGCTCGAGAAAGGGCATCAGGGACGACATGATCTTTACCCTTACGATGGATGACAGTGAAATCGTATTGCTGAAGTCGAACACTCCATCTACATAAACGTCCAGAAGGATTCTGCAATCGATTCAGCCACAACAAGGAGTGATGGTCAGTGATCACTAATCCAGCAGATACCAAACGTTTATGCACTTCTTCGAGGATCTCGAGGTGTTTCTCAAAGGTCTGAGTGACAATTATGATGTCATCAAGGTAGACAAACACATGGGGTTCCAAATCTGCACCAATAACACGGTCAATAAACCTCTGCCACGTGGCAGGTGCGTTATGCAACCCAAAGGGCATACGACAAAATTGAAATAACCCTCGGTTCGGGACGGTAAAAGCGGTATATTGACGAGACTCTTTGGCAACGGGTATTTGCCAATAAGCAGACTTGATATCCAGTGACGTCAGATACTTTGCGTCACGCAGTTTGTCTAAAGTGGCAGAAACGTAAGGCAAGGGGTATGCATCTTTGGTGGTAACCTGATTGAGTTTACGGAAATCCACGCAAAATCGAACTGTACCATCTTTCTTCGGCACCAGGAGTATTGGAGATGACCACGCAGAGTTAGAACGTTCCACGATTCCTAATTCTATCATCTTATCTAGCTCTTGATTGACAAGGGTCTGTCTTGCAGGTGAGATGGGGTAATAGCGTTGCTTAATAGGAACGCTTTCTGTTTTGATGACGTGCTCGACCAAGTTGGTGCACCCTAATTTTGTTTCGTCGATATTTTGAAACAATTTGGAAACGGTGGCATCAAGTTGACATTGTTGAGAATAGTCAAGGTCAGAGCGTGCAGTGACATGTTCTACAGAACAGATGGCTTCGCTACGAAAACTCCATTCACCGGATCTTAAGTCGGGAACAATCTCCATAACTCGCCAAAAATCCGCACCTAAGATTAAAGTGTGTGGGAGGTCAGGTACAACAAGAATGTCGATAATTTTTACTCGATCTCTTAATCGAACAGGGGTAGTAACACTTCCAGGACTCAAACAGGGTTGTCCATTGGCAACAGTGCAAGTTGTCTGATGTTTGACAAAAGGAAGTCCGAACGTTTTAAGAATTTCCCATCCAGGTCCACCGATAATCGTGCAGGAAGCACCTGAATCTAAAAGTCCTAAAAACTTAGTATCAAAAATTGTGACCTCTAGATAAGGACGTTCGTCACCTTGGGCACTGGCCAAAACAAAGTCAAGATAGTTTTGTATATGCTGAGGAGTGGTCGGTTTAGATAAACGAAAGCATCGCACTAGACGACCTCCTAGTGTGTGGCTGAAAAGTTTTTTGAACATTTCGGGCAAGTTTTGGTGGTTTCATTGGGCTTGCCACAGCGAAAACAATGCTTTTGTACCGGGATTGCACAGTCACGAGAATAGTGTCCTTCTTTTCTACAATTCCAGCACCTTTTGTTTCGATTTGCTGGTTGCTTAGGACCTGGGGCAACCGTATTGCACTCGGCAAGATTGGAAGAGCTAGTGCCGATGTAAGCTAGGTCAGGCTCTAAAGAATGTACACGACGTGGAGGTGGTACATACGATTCGACTGCGGATTTACTCGCTTCTAATTGTCTACCTAACTTTAATAATTGCTCAATCGAAACAATTTTTACCAATCCTAGCTGGTTTTGATAAAAAGGGGCGAGATTCTTTACAAGGATTTTAATCTGGACAGACTCCGGTACGTCAGCGTTCAATCGATTAAAAAGGTTTGTTATAACCGAAACATAAAGACCGATAGATTCATCCGGACCCTGGGTGCGACGTTTTATTTCGTCAAAAAGTTTTTCATCAAAATCTGGAACCTGGAATTCCTCCCGTAAAAGATGAACCAAATCGTTCCATGTTCGACAGCGACGTCTATTAGCACGGAACCAGATGAGAGCTTTGCCGCGAAACAGATCAGACGCAGACATCAGCAAAGTTGTTTCAGAGACGTTACGAGAAATGCAAAGTTCATCTACTCTTTCTAAAAAGGCATTAAGCGACATGATTTTATTATCGCCAGAATAAAACAAATTCCATTTCGAAACCGGAACAGGTTTAACCTCATATGGTCTTAGAGGGGTATTCTCGAAAGTTGACAACCGTTTAGGGGTCCTATCATTCCGATTAGTTTGAAGAAATAAAGTGCTCGGGGCCGGAGCCGCAACTACTGATTGAACAGATTCGGCATCGTCATCATCCGTCACGTCATTGTCATTATTCGTCTCGTCCTCGTCTTGCAAGTTCAATAACGAAACGTCATTAACGATTGCGTTTGCATTCGACGAAGGCGAATCAACAATTTCGGCCGTATTAATTCTAGGCGCATTAATTTTTGTTTTAAATTGCGCACTCAATTTATTAAGTTCGGTTTGAATTTGATTGCGTGTCTCGATTTCGGATTCCGAGACAGCTAGACATCTCTCGGCACGAGCCAAGGCATGAGCGAGCTTTGAAGAAGCCTTCTCATAAAAATATTTAGTCGAGGTCTGCGACAAGGTTTCGACCAACGCACGAATTTCAATGACCTTGGTTTGTAAAGCTATGAGGTCATCGACAACTGGCACTCGATAAGGTACAGGCGTGAGGCGAGCCTCTTTTTCTGCATGCAAAAGGTCTTTTAACAGTTCGGCCTTCTGAGCCGCAGTACCATCGTCACAAATTCCACGAACAAGTAATTCATATGACAGTTCGTCGCCACTTAATCTATCAGACCGCAATCTTAAATCCATATTATTTTATTTCTACCTTCACACACCAGCTCAAGTGAGTTTTCAAACAAAAAGGCCACACGTCGGGGCGTCAAATCTTGTCACCCAAGTTTAAATTAAATCTACTTGTCTCTACTTACCACGGTTCCAGGTGACAAGTCTGCCGATATTTAGATCAGCTGTGCCCCAGCTAGCAACAGTGGAAATGGGGGCAGGTTATCTAAACGATGATGTTATACCGGGCGCCAGAAGACGATTTAAAACAACTAATCGAAATTCCGACTGGCCGACGTCTTCAATCGACCACGTCGTGCAGAAAGGAAACTACTAATAGAGACGAGACTATTACCCACTGTGTGTGTGAACGTAGAAAAATTAAAATCGTACTTAAGTTAACACAATTTATTGCACAAATAAAATAAAATAAATAATGCATACACAAGTCGCTAAATGTGCTTAATTTCTAGCGTAACGCTTATTTAAATAAAATCGGCGTGAAAAGGCCTTAATCCGCTAGTAAGAATGCATGCGCAACAAATGTCAAAAGTTTACCTCGCAACTGATACGTCTTTTACCGTCTGAAGTTGGCTGTCACTACGCCATCTAGTGGTCCTGTCCGAGTCGATGATCGGTAGACTTCAAAATGGCGTACCCACACGACGTGGAACGGCAGACGGACAAGAATTGTCGAGGCACCAAAACTCGATAAACTGGGAAATCCCTCGCGTATGAGCTTGCGGGGATTACCTGGGCCTGCGCCGTAATTGGCACCCAAACGCAAAACCAAGTAGGAAAAGGGAAAAGCCAAAACTAAAAGCCTACATAGAAGAAACGATATGCGTTAGCGGCCATTTTGATCGGTTGATATGCGTCGTTACATGTTACCTGAGAGAACTGGAGCCTCAGGCTTGGTACGAGGATTAAAACTATCCCCAATCGGTGTTCGGCAGTGTCGAATGATTTTCCAGCCAAGCTGCGATTGATTTCTTCTCCAAATGAGCAAGGAATCCGTTAATTTTCTCACACGCGAAAGATACGTCTTTACAGCACACTGCCTGAACCACGAAAGAGAGCGACCAAGCTGCTAAAGAACGCAGATCGCCTTGACGCAAGGAAATTACTAATGGTAGGCGGCCTGAGAGTCACATGGACCTTCAGAACCTATCAGAAATCAACGATCGCAGCACGCAGGCTTTCCCCCATAGCGCTCTAAAGGCACAGATCTAAAGGAGGGGTACCAGGGTTGCCACGGCGCGAAAACGAAATTACTAAACAGTAAATCGCCGCTACATTTTAGCGCCAAATTTAAAATGTAACAATCTACGTAAGCAATAGGAGGCAAGAGACGCATGCCTGTTTAATTATCGTAAAAAAGTGGCTAAAAAAGAGGTTCTAGTGTTTCTCAAATTTCGATATCTTACCAAAGTAATCTTAAGTTTCAAAAATACTCTTTCATCGATGCGAAGCAACAGATTCTCTCATTAAACAATGTTACATTAAAAAATACGAAAACCTACGCCCTTACTTGGTGAAGGGAATTCCTGAGCTGAAAGTGCCTCCGTTGGACCCTCTGTATATTAAGAGATTTACGGTGGGTAGAAGGCGATCGTCAATTGCATCTTATGAAGGACAGTACAAAAATATCGTGTTGACTGGTTTGAAAAATTACAAAATCTTGGACGTCGATATCGATACCCACGCGTTAGTCTACAAGCTGAAGGTCTTTGTATCCACACTTCACCTTGCAACTTCTTACGATTCAAAAGGAACCGCACTGGGTTTCGAATTCGATAGAGAAGGAAGGCTGGAGTTGGATATATGTAAGATACAGTTAAAGAGAAAGTAAAAGTAAAATAGTTTTCCTTTTTCTGTTTTTAGTTAATGTCGTTCTAGAATACGTTCTAGAATACGTTCTAGACGGGGAGCCTTATGTCAAGGATAGGCAGGAACACATTCGGTGGAAGGAAGGTTCCATTGAAATATCGTATAATGACTTCTACATCCAAATTTATGATGTGATTAAGGATACTCTGGAGTTGCTACTTTTCAATCAGGCCCTAAATGAAAACGCCGAGGTTGCGAGGCCTACTATTGTATCTTTCCTGGATCGCACTATTGGAAATTACATCCTAAATGGCTTTTAACGTCTCAATGGTTCAAAGGGTGTGCACGAAAATTACTCAAAACAGCTCGGTGAAAGAATTCCAAATTTATTTTATGACAGACTATTTTTCTGACATCGCTTTTATTTACACTAACAAAAACTAACTACCAAAATGAAAACAAAAGTAATAACACAAACAGCCAACGCCGACTGTTGAACTACTGATGCTACATCGAGAGATACAGAGATGCTACAGACTCCCCCTCTGGCTCTGAAGTCGTCCCGGCGAGGAAGCCAGATAACCGCTCTTGGTTGGACGTCCTCGTCTTTTCCGGGGTAGGACGGGTTCCACCGGAGCCGAGTCGTCTCCGGCACTGAAATGATAAAGTTCACTGTTGTGGAACTTGCCCATTGCTCTCCCGGTGATATCCTCGATCTCGTACGTAGTGGGGCTGCATTGACGTCGGATATAGTACGGGCCATCTCGTTTGGGGGCGAACTTGGCAGTAAAACCTTTCTTGGCGTTACTGAGAGTATGGCACCTAACTAATACTTTGTCACCAATATGAAATGGAACGTGGGGGGTTCTCTTCGAATCGGCTTGTTCCTTCCTGAGATCTTGTCGCTTTTCCCATTTTTCCTTCGCTTCCCGTAAAACTAGAGAGAAATCTCGCAGGTACGGAGTAATTTCTGGGACGAAGTTATCGTTATCGATGATAGACCGGAGGTCCCGCGTCACGTCATCCGGGGTTCCAAGCTGACGGCCGAAAGTCAAGTAAGCGGGGGTTTGGCCTGTGGATTCACACAAAGCCGTGTTAATGGCAAATCGAATCGCAGCGATGTACTCGTCCCATGCGTTATGCTGATGCTGTACTAGAATTGCTAACTGTAGTTTAAGGTCGCGATTTTTTCGTTCTACCGGATTACTCTCCGGGTGGTAGAGCGGAATCGGCGTGTGCTGGATGTTCAAACAATGTGTCACCTGCTGCATCACTGCGCTAACAAATTGGGTGCCATTGTCGGATATGATGCGCCGCGGGGTTCCGAAACGCATACAGATTTCTTCAATTATGATTTTAGCGCATTGTTCGCTGGTTGCTTGTGATAATGGGAAAAATTCCACCCACTTAGATGCTGTATCCTCAATGCATAATATCCAGCGATGTCCCCTGGGTGTTGTCGGTAGGGGCCCAAACAAGTCTACGGCAATCACCTCAAAACGTCTGCTTGCCACTGGGGTTTGTAACCCAGACGGTTTCAAATTATCCGCCTTAAACTTTTGGCATTCCATACAATTTCGGATGTAGTCCGTTACATATTTACGCATACCGGTGAAATAATATCGAGACGCGATTCGTCGCACTGTGCGCTCCACTCCGTAATGTCCGGCTAAGGGCGAGTCATGATACTCCTGCATAATGAGGGCCCGTTCTTGTACTGGTACGACTTGTTGTGGATCTTCACCGCCTAGCTCCTGGTCGTATCGGTACAAGATACCGTGGGACATAACGTATCCCCTTTCGGCCCATCGAATGCCAGCGGTGTCATCCTCTCCCTCGAATGCGTCGATTACCTTCTTCAATTCTGGGTCTTGAAGTTGTGCCATTCTGACGTCCTTGGCTGATCTTGCTGGCATCTCGACCGTCACGGATTGTAGTTTCGTAATTACTGTCGAGTCTTGACATGATGGTAATCTAGACAGAGCGTCAGCAACGACATTCGCCTTTCCAGACGTGTGCACCACTTTTAAACGATAAGCCTGCAGTTGGAGAGCCCACCTTGCCAAACGTCCCGTCGGTGATTTGATCGAGAACAACCACTTTAGTGGCTGGTGATCTGTTATTACTAAAATTTCACTCCCTTCTATATAACTGCGCACACAACGGCAAGAGCTTCTCGCTCGGTGGTTGAGTAATTTCTTTCGGCCGATGACAATAATCTGCTAGCATATTCGATCGGTCGTTCTTCTATGCCCTCCCCCTGCAGGAGAACAGCCCCTACCGCGTATGCGCTAGCATCGGTGCGTAGGACATACGGCTTAGTCGGATCCGCTTGCTGTAGAATGGGTGCGCTCATTAGACTTTCTTTCAACTGATCGAACGCAGTTTGCTCTTCTTCTCCCCACCTCCATATGACATTTTTCTTAGTGAGGGCTGAGAGTGGTCTTGCGATTTCCGCAAAATTGGGTACGTAACGCCTGTACCACGAACACATTTGATAGAAACTCATGACTTGTTTCGTGTTTTTTGGCGGCGCTATATTCGCTATGGTGTCTACTTTGTTGCTGTCGATGTGAACACCTTCTTTTACACTAGCTGCATGGGTGTACGTTTTCAAGATCTCCGCGAAGTTTAGCGTAACTAGAGATGCCTCGTTTGCGAGATTTCGTGACAGATCCGGATTGCATGTCGGGCAATTCGCGCGTATCCTGCCAGGCGCTCCACATCCATAACACTTGACAATTGAGGCGTTGGACGTGGTTGGCGTCTCTGAACGTGGTTGCTTCGTTGTTTTTCTTAATTTTATTTGACACTCGTCTGCCATGTGACCGAAGTTTTGACAATACGTACAACGTGGTCGAGGTTTGACACGTGCTTCCGGCAATTTCTGCTTGGACACGTTCTTTGACGTACGGGCTTCATGGAGTTGCCGTTCTACTTCGCGAGCACATTGCAACAAATCCTCGAACGTTTTCGCATCCTCCCGCTTTACGCGTTTTCGAATTTTTCGACTTAACAGACCATAAATCATATCCAATTGTATTTCAACCGAGGGTGGGTTTTTTAATCGTGACAGCAACGCTCTGGCCTTACTCACGTAAATGTCTGTCGTTGTATTTTCGTCCTGCTCCGCGGCGAAAAGATCTCGGTAGATCTGATGCGCGGGTCTTTCGGGACCATACGAATTTTTTAACGCACAAATTACCGCTTGCCAGTCCGAAACACTGCCTTTTATGCCTTGCCACCACGTGGCAGCATCGCCGGTTAACAGCATCGATAGTCCTCTGATCGCATTTTCATCGGTAATATTGAGACAGTCCTTATACGTGTTAACCGCATCGATAAATGCTTCCACGTTATCGTTCTTCCCACCGGAAAATCGCGACGAGCACTTTGAAAAGTTTCCTTGTAATCCCGATGTCAGAGCGGTTATCGAAGAAGTAGGCGTGGGAATGCGCTCTTCCATTTCTCTGCGAAAATTCACATGCATGTCTTGAAGTTGCTGCGTCACTTGCGCTTGTACGCCTGCTAATAACTGCTGCAACTGTTGCGCAGACATTTGCACTACTGCAGGTGCGGGTTCCATGTTTTCCGTTATTGGAACAACGTTTCCCGAATTATTAACCTGATCCCGTATTCTCTCGCTACGGCGTGAATTCAACGACATTCACGCGTTTTCCGTTTTTGCGTCGCGCGCACTTTTGGGTATATTTTCGTGGCCCCACGTTGGGCGCCAGTTTAATGTCTCAATGGTTCAAAGGGTGTGCACGAAAATTACTCAAAACAGCTCGGTGAAAGAATTCCAAATTTATTTTATGACAGACTATTTTTCTGACATCGCTTTTATTTACACTAACAAAAACTAACTACCAAAATGAAAACAAAAGTAATAACACAAACAGCCAACGCCGACCGTTGAACTACTGATGCTACATCGAGAGATACAGAGATGCTACAGGCTTAAATTTCGTACACGAATTAGCACCGAAAAAAACTCTGTATCCTACTCCTTAAAGCGAAAGAAGAATATATGATGTTTTTTCTGAAATCAAAATTTATCCGTATCTAAGAAATTTAATACACCAATAGATCATTGATACTGAATTGTAAAATTTATACCTAAGAGTATGACTAGCGGAATTTTCATTTGGGTAAATAATTACAGCGGAAATTTATGTACTTTTTATATATTTGTTTTGCGTGTAATTTATGTTTCATCATTTTACAAAATATCGGTTTTATTTAAATATGTGCCGATCGTTAACATACAGGGCCTCCGCTGGAAAAATTCCATGAACGCGGTTTAAAGAATCTAAAATAAAAGCTACCAACATATTTTCAACCAAACCCCTCGTTATGGAATCGATTATACGAATGCTGTTATTGATAACGGTATTAAACAGCTTCAGCAAGACGACATCGTCGAAAAGTTCATGGACTGTAAAATGGACGTCGTTGTACGTTGTCGTTATTTCCTCCGTTTGCCACTCGATATATGTTTGACTATCCTTAAAAAAGTTCTTCCCATTCAAGATAATATTCGTTGTGAGATTGACTAAATGAATTTTACATGAAACCGGTAAAATCACCAAGATGATTATGTACCAAATTTTATCTCCAGTTTTAGGTGTCCGGAAACTGGAAAGCCTAAAATATTACCGACTACATCTTCATCGCTGATATAGTGCATTTCGGGAAATCTAATGTTCAGTACTACCACGAATCTTTCAAAATCGACTGTATTTTCTAGAATTTCGAAGTTTCTGACCCCTGTCCAGACTATATTCGTGAGGTTGGCATCGTAGGTTGCCACATTCGAGTTTGTCCTGCTGGTCCTGTACAATGGTATGCGTAAGGGATCAATGGAGGGTAGCCCAAATTCGGGAATTCCTTCCAATAAATGGGGACGCAGTTCTTCAAGGCAGCGCTTCCAGCAGTTCAATTCGGATATTGTACATGGTTTAACAAATTTGGCTGCGAGTATTAAAGGATTTAGTAACTTACAGTATTAGAATGACACGTACACATTCCGAAACTACTTCCACTAAATTGAAACGTTCAAACAAAAAAAAAGCATAACTCACGTGTACTTGAAGCTGAAGTGTCCAATATCATTAACCATATAATTGTGTGAAGTGCGATGTGTATCATTTTATACACACAAATCGATTAAATGAAAATATATAAGCAACAAGTTGATGGCTGCAGGTTATAGACTAATAAACTTATTACTAACGAATATTAATGCTTTCCTTGAACGACATTTAGATGTTTCCAGATGTTTACGAGAAATTCAAATTAGTAGTTTATTTTTACAAAAATCTAATTATTATAAATTTGAAATGTATTAGCTAGTATGTTCAAAATGTAAATTTATTTTTATAGGACTCAATTAAAAATACATTTCATGCAATACATGTCCGCATTATAAAGTTTTACAGTGCATATACTTGAATGCCTATTTACACATAAAACCTATTAAAAAAATGTCTAATTTAGAGTCTATTAAAATTTTTATTGCGGATATGGTGTAGAGCTGAATTAAGAATTAGTTGATATTTCATTGAAACATTGTGGCGTGAAATAGCGTAGCCCCACTTTTAAACTAATACAACGTTCTGAAATGGTTCTCTTGCAAGAGTATAAAACTTTTATGATCGAATCTTATTTTCGAAATGGCCGTCAAATTGATGACGAGTGGCAGTGCTCTATTCACGACTGCTTCCATGAGCTTTCTAAAAATATACGAAACTTTTACTTCCTTATAAAAAAATTACGTCTTTGAATTATGTGGTTAAGCTTTTTCGTGACAGGTTCTGTTTTACATAAGCAGGGTAATGCAGTGGTCATCAAGAACCAATAAAGAATTTGGATCAAACTGAGGCGAAAAATTCATGGGAGTTAAACAAATCCTCGTATGCTCTTGAACGTCAGCGAAGGAGAATCCAAGCCTTTATTGATGCAAATGGTGGATATTTGATCTCCTATTATGACTCTACTTTGAATTTTGAATAAAATTTGTTAATAAAACTGTTTTTCGAATTTTATGACATTTCTTTCAATAAGAAAAGTGAGGTTATGATCAAAGTGTCTACTGCTCAAAGGATGCTTCCCAGAATCCCAGATACGTTGCAATTAACATGTGTTGTTCACGGGATACACAGAGTCGCTGAATTAATTCGTGAGGAATTTCCTGACGTCAATTTATTAATTAGTTTGTTTAAAAAAATTTTGCTGAATGCACCGCATTGAGTAGCATTATATAAAGAGATATGTCCACATATTCCCTTAACGCCACAACCTATTGTAACACGCTGGGGAACGTGGTTGGAGGCTGCTTTCTTTTATAAACAACATTTTCCTATTTTAAAACCTTCCATTCTAAAATTAATTGTAAGTGTTGATTTGCCGAAAAACTTAGAATTTATTAGCACACACTTTTGTGATATACCGAAAACCATTAAATTTTTGGAAGTTTGCAATTTACAATTAACAGAATCTCTTCAAAAGTTACAATCATTGTTTAATGCCTGAACAGATATTGAAGCGCCGATTGGATAAAAAATACATAATAAAATTGATCCAGATTGTGTGAATTTAAAATATATTTCAATAAATACTTTTAATGATCAAAAAATCGTAAAATATCGTAACGTAATTTTACACTTTCGGCTTGCGCCTGTTACAAGTTGTGATGTAGAAGGAACGTTTTCCAGATTCAAAAATATTTTAACATCTCAAAGATCACAATTTGCATTACATAATTTAGAAAAATATGTAATAATTAATAACTGTTATTGTAACACTAACATAGTATGACTTTTTTTATCTAAAGAAAGACAATTTTGGGCACACATGGTGCGGACGGCTCTCAGGGTTAGTTCGTGAGCACGTGGGATCGTGGGTCAATTGTTTTCTATTTTAGATCTTACTACATTGGAATTACTAGTTTCATTGGGAGGGACATATCGTTGATATGAAGTTGGAGAAGAAAAACCATGGACTCTATTAGAAGATTGTTTATTCCTAAAATTCAAAGGTTTACTGGGCTCAATGCTACCAAAAGTTTCTTGGGATTGTAGGTTTGAGAAACTGGCTACATTGTTATAATGTTTTTTTCTAGGCACTAGCTATATCTATTTTCTTACAACATTGTAACAGACTATTTATATCGTTAATCTCAGCTAGAGTTAATTGAGAAGAATAAAATGGTATCACAAAATCTTTTAACCGGACACTAAATCGCGCACAATACACTTAACGTTTCGGTTAAAAGATTTTGTGATACAAATTTCATCAGACAAGAACCAACTTTAAATAAAATGGTAGAAGATTTTTTCTAATGTATTTTAACTTAGTAGTTTCAGATACGTAAGTAACTAAATTACCAAAGTAAGTACCAAAATTACAAGACAACCGCCTCGGAAGGTGAAGAAGCAAACCGAACCATCGAGTAGTCGTCCTACAACTAGACTACGGACAAGAACGGACTCCAGTTTGTCATTGGACATAACCTCACCTACATTATCAACTAAAGTCACTGAAGAATTCTTCCTTACTCCAGTTGAGGTAGAGCCCAGAGAACGAGAGTTAGCTAGTTCATCGCAATCTGATTTATTGGACGAAGCTAGGGCTTTGACACCGGAAGAGAGGTCGGAGGAGTCAATAGAATTGACACTTCGAACAGTTGTAAGACGCCTTTCTAGAGTACAAATGGCGTTACCGCAACAGCAAGCCCAGGCTGGTGGTCGTTATCGCATCTACCCAGTTAACTGCCAGATGATGGCCTTCGACGACTGGTTTGAGGCTGGAACTCTCCTTAGAGCCATCAGCGATATGACCCGGCTACAGTTCAATCTGCAAACAGGGAGAAGTGGGATGTTGGACACATTTAACTCCATCCCAAGAGAATGCCCATTTAGCGAGAATACTCGTTTTCCTTCAAGTAAGATCTATGTGTGTGGTTCATATGCGGATTGGACCCGGAAGCTACAACAGCTGCGCACAGCCCTTGATTATAAGGACGCATCCAAGGATCCGAAGAGTAAGGAAATGGGTAGCGGGCCGTCCGATTTTAACGATACAATGTTGTCGTTTAGAAATGTTTGCACACAAATTAAACAACAAATTGTGTAACAAGTCGGTACTTGGAACCGACAAACTTTCTAAGCTACGTTCGGCCTAGAATGGGCCTAAATCTCTGACTTGGGTGTGAGTTCGACCAGGATCCTATATCTTTCTTCATTTTATAAATATATTGTTAAATTAAAATTAGAATCATTGTTTTATTTTCATTTAAATACATTTAGTTTATTTTGTTTTGTATACACTGTGTCCACATTTCGATGCACACTATTGGTATCTCGGTTATTAAAAGACATAGAGCAACGGTTAAATGGGGAATGTTTTGCAGAATTCAATACTCGTGACAGATCTCATTTCAAATTCACCATAACTTTTTAAAATTTTAAGATAATTTTAAAAAACCAAAATTTGCCAATTTCAATGTTCCTCAATAACTCGATAACACCTAATGTGATCTCTTCTAAAGTTTTACAATGTTCAGACACTTTTTTAAGACAAAGCTTTTGATATAAATAAAAGCCCCCGATTGTCATTTGTTTTCAAGTTACTACTGCTAACTTTTGTTTTTCATATGGCAGCCATATTGGATTCTTGATTAGTTAGATACACTTTAAAAAGAGCTTTTCAACGATGTATAACATACCCGAAAATTTTTTATTTGTAAGGGAGATATTAACAAAAATATAAATTAATTTCTAATAATTTCTAATTAGTAGGCTCCGAAATTAAACAACAATAAGAAATGAAAGCTTAAAGATATGCTAAGTAATACTGAAAACGAAATAGGAAACGATAAGAAAAGTCATAAAAGTAAAAAGTAAAGAAAGAGTACTAAAAGCTCAGCTTTACTTAAATAAACTGTTCAATATGACGACCATTCTGATCCACACACTTTTGACACCTTATTCTAACAGAATTACAAACTCTACGAAGTGTGTTTCCGTTTAATGATCTTAGTACATCCACCACTCTTTCTTCTAAAATTTCTCGAGTTTCTGGCGGTGCAAAATTAAATACTTCGTTTTTAGTGGTACCCCATAAATAAAAGTCAAGCGGGGTAAGATCAGGTGATCTCGCAGGCCATTGCACTGGTCCATTATTTGAAAGCACTCTCTCATTAAAGTTTTCTCTCAAAAATGTTGTACGTCACGAGTGTTATGGGCCGGGCAACCATCCTGCTGGAACCAAATGTTTTGCATGTTCTCAGGATTAATAATTTCTCTCAAAGCAGGTATTATCTCGTTTGTTAGTAGCTCCACATATCTGTTACCAGTCAAATTGTAATCAAAGATGAAAGGACCTATTAAGTGATTATCTAAAATGAAACTAAACTCAAAAACAAAACAAAATATAAACAAACTGCATACCAATTAAACCGCACCAGACATTAAAACCAAATCGAACTTGAAATCTTCTTTGATTTACCAAATGTGGATTTTCAGTAGACCAATGATGATAGTTATGCCTATTGAACACTCCGCAATTGGTAAATCGTGTTTCATCTGTCCAGACTATTTTCCTAGGAAAATTAGCATCATCTTCACATTTTCGTAGGTACCACCTACTAAACTGTAATCTTCGGTGATAGTCATTATCGTTTAAACCTTGTACAATTGTTGGTTTGTAAGGGTGGTATTTGCTTTTCTTCAAGGTTTTGTGAACAGTCGATTTTGGAATTCCAGTTTCACGAGCCACTCGGCGAACTGATGTGCTTGGATTGTTCGTAACATTTTGCAAAATATTATTTCGACGTAAAACAGCATCACTAACTTCGTAGTTAGCTCTTTTTGTTCGAAACTTCCAAAGTTCCGTAAATTGCTAATTATCCTTCCAAACATTGTCCTGTGAGGTTGTTGTCTTTCCGGAAAACACTCAGCGTAACTCGTACAAGCATTTTCAGAGTTTCTATTTGCTTTGAAATACACTTCCAACATATCAACTTTTTCATCATTTGAATATTTATGTGCCATTACATCAATACTTATTAATGTTAATATTTAAAAATAATTACTTATCAATAATTACGAATTAAGAATACACAAGATTTTAATTAACTAATCTCTGCAGCACTAATTGTAATTTGACAGCTTGTCATTTTGTTTCACGCGGATGTTTAATTCCATGGCTTACTAATTTTATTGGGTAGTCTGTATTTGTTAGTATGAAATTAAAGATCAGTAACATTTCGTTATTTTACAGTATTACTTAGCATATCTTTAAGCTTTTATTCCTTATTGTTGTTTAATTTCATAGCCTACTAATTTCATATTAGAAATTAATTTATGTTTTTGTTAATATCTCCCCTACAAATAAAAATTTTTCGGGTATGTTATACATCGTTGAAAAGCTCTTTTTAAAGACTATCTAACTAATCAAAAATCCAATATGGTTGCCATATGAAAAACAAAAGTTAGCACTAATAACTTGAAAACAAATGACAATCGGGGGCTTCTGTTTATATCAAAAGCTTTGTCTTAAAAAAGTGTCTGAACATTGTAAAACTTTAGAAGAGATCACATTAGGTGTTATCGAGTTATTGAGGAACATTGAAATCGGCAAATTTTGGTTTTCTTTAATTATCTTAAAATTTAAAAAAGTTATGGTAAATTTGAAATGAGATATGTGGCGATCATTGAATTCTGCAAAACATTCCCCATTTAACCGTTGCTCTATGTTTTCTAATAACCGAGATACCAATGGTGAGCATCGAAATGTGGACACAGTGTAGAAAAGAGTTTGTTTTTAAAATTTCCTAAAAAAAAAAAATATTCTTGTATGACCCTTTTTATATCTAATAAAAGACACTTTTCGGCACACATAGTGCGGACGGCTCTCAGGGTTAGTTCGTGAGCACGTGGGATCGTAGGTCAATTGTTTTCTCATCACAAATAATTAAATAATCAAGGAATATTAAACCTTATAAACGATTGGATTTACACAATATAGTAATTAAGGTGTTTTTGAATAGGCGCCACCAAATTTTTAAAAAGGGGGGAAATTTGGAAACCCTTTTTTATTAATATTAAATAGAAATAGAAAGAAAAAAACACCAGACGATTTGATTCTAATGGTGTCTTTAATATTGTTGGTTTGTTTTGAAATTATTTCAACGAATAATATAAACAATAAAAAAATTAATAACAGAAAATTTAAAATATTTGATGATTAATTAATTAATTAAGATATTGTATTGAAATATAAAATCGAAAAGATACCTCATGAAGCTTCACTTAGTTTACAACCGTTCAAACAACAAAATCTCTGTAATTAGGTACTTAAGGTAAATTACACTGTCCAACAATGAAAATGTTTCGAGCTCAAAAATAGCTAATTCTTATGTATTTCCACCTACTGAATTCAAATATCACCATAAAAATGACAGATTAGCTCTTGCTTTGGAGATACAGTGACATGTCATTTTTTAGAGTCTACGTCTACATTTTCAATTTGGGGGAACTTCCGTGTTTGGGAATTGTCACACCTGTCAACTGACAAAACGCAACGATCTCTAGCTGTTTGTAAGTTATAAACATAATTACTGTTGCTGTAACTGTGAATTTCTTATTGTTTCTGCTGTAATTATAATAGTGCAGAATTTCTGGTTTTGGGGTGCTTTTGAAGTGTAACATTTGTTAAAGCAAAATGCCACGAAAATGTGTAAATTCAGTGAATAATTTTTGTTACATTTGTGGTGAAATAACATTTTCGTCACAGAAACGCAATCTGACGCCTCTTGTGAAGACTGCCTATCAGCAGTATTTTGGTATGAAGGTAGGGTGCCAGGATAAGTCATGGGCTCCACATATATGTTGCAACTCTTGTTCAGTTATACTGCGAGAATGGCTAAGAAATAAAAAACGATGTATGCCTTTTGCTGTGCCTATGGTTTGGCGGGAGCCTACAAACCATACAGATGACTGCTATTTCTGCTTGACTCCACCTATAAAAGCAGGATTGTCAATGAAGAAAAGAGGAACAGTTGACTACCCGAATCTTGCATCTGCTGTTCGACCTATTCCACATTCAGATAGTTTACCAGTTCCTACTCCACCTCAAAATTATGAGCCTGAAGTAGAAAATGAAGACAGTGTGGTAGAAGAAGAACCCAACATGCCTTACACATTCCACGATCCTGATTTTGAGGTAAAAGATGATAAATCGCACAGACTGAGTCAAGCGGAATTGAGTGATCTTATTCGAGATCTTAACTTGTCGAAGGAGAAGGCAGAACTTCTAGGGTCAAGACTACAGCAATGGAATCTTCTCCAACGTGATGTCAGGGTCTCACAGTACAGACAACTTCAGAGGTATCTGCTTCCTTTTTTTGAGAAGAAAAATAATCTTGTTGTTTGCTGCGACGTTAATGGCTTGATGGAAAGTTTGAATTTGAACCATGATCCAACTGACTGGAGGCTATTCATAGACTCCTCCAAGCTTAGTTTAAAAGCTGTATTACTTCACAACGGCAACCGTCTTCCCTCTATTCCTGTTGCTCATGCGGTTCACATGAAGGAGACTTATGCAAACATGTCAGCCCTCCTCGACTCAATCAAATATGCTGAACACAAGTGGAAAATCTGTGGAGATCTAAAGGTCCTCGCTGTACTCTTAGGAATGCAACTGGGATACACCAAATACTGCTGCTTTTTATGTATGTGGGACAGCAGGGATAGGAAATCACATTATATTCAAGCAGACTGGCCTGCAAGAAATCTTAACTCTAGCGAGAAAAATGTCGTTGCCGAGCCTCTTGTGGACCCAAAGGATGTTCTTCTTCCACCCCTACATATAAAGCTGGGTTTGATGAAAAACTTTGTCAAAGGTATGAACCAAGAAGGACAGGCCTTTAAGTACTTATATTGTGACTAACTTCAGGACTTGCAACTTCATAGCAATACCGTTAGCGGGGGGAAGTACTGTAATTGCATGCGTGTGAGTAGGTAACGGTACAATATGGCGACTAAGTAATATACGTTGTAAATGTAACATTATTATTAATAAATAATAAAGACTACAACAGTTGGCGACGAGGTAAAACGAATCTGCGAAGATGCCACGAAAGGATGAACCAGGGGAACACACAAGAAATGTGAGCGTTGCTCCTACACAGCACGTGCAAGCTGCATTTTACATCGATAGTTTCGACAAAAATAAATCGAAATGGAATCGTTGGGTACAAAGATTAGAAGGTGCATTTACAATATTCGGCGTAAGTCAAGATATGAAATTACATTTTCTACTACACTACATGGGTGAAGAGGCCTATGACGTTGTATGCGACAAATTATCCCCGGTAAAACCGCAAGAGAAGAGTTACGAACAAATTGTTGAAATTTTACATCGCCATTATGACCCTGAGCCACTTGAAATTGTTGAAAATTTCAAATTTTACTTGCGAAAACAAAAAGAAGGAGAAACTGTGGAAGATTTCTTGGTTGCACTGAGAAGAATTTCTATTGGTTGCAAATTTGGTAATTACTTAAACACTGCATTAAGAAACCAATTTGTGTTTGGCCTGCGGAATACAAAAATCCAAAACCGATGCTTGGAAAGGAAGGATCTTACATTGGACTCAGCGTTCGAGATTGCCAAGGGCATGGAGCTGTCTGAGCAAGGAGGGGTGGTATTAAATACCAAATTGGAATCTACAGTACTGCAAGTTCAAGCACGGAGGGAAAATAAGAATGGACAACCTACACGGTTCAAAGGAAATTCTCCAGGTATTACACCAAAGAATGCGGCAACTCCAAACAGCAGTACCAGTAAGTGTTATCGCTGTGGAGATTCAAATCACATGGCTAATCACTGTAAGCATAGTAATACAGTATGTTCATTTTGCAAAAAGAGAGGACATTTAAAAAAGGTATGTTTAAAATTTACTGCAATTAAACAAGGAAACTGTAAATTAAATACTAACGTTATTGATACTTGTCAAGTGGAAGATATTTGTAATGTTTCACATTGCTGCTCAGAAAAATTACGTTTATGCTTAAATGTTGATAATGCTTACATAAATTTTGAAGTGGACACAGGTTCACCTGTGACAATTATTAGCAAATTTCTAAAACACAAATATTTTCCAACTAAAGAACTTTATGAAACTGATTTACAACTACTTAGTTTTTGCAAAAATATTATTTCTGTAATAGGATATATAAATGTAGAAGTGGTTCATACTAAAGTTAAGGAAAAATTGAAATTATTTGTAGTAGATATAAATAGACACCCAATTTTAGGAAGAGAATGGGTACAGAAATTAAAAATTGATGTTAATAAATTAATACATTCAGTCAGTAATGTAGAGATGCCAGAGTCTAACAACTTGGGCTCCATACCAAAAGAAATTACATTGTTGAAAGAGAATTTTTCTACACTTTTTGAGCCAACAATGGGCAAAATCACTAAATTTAAAGCTAAACTAACTTTAAGAGAAAATTTTAAACTTGTGTTTATTAAACACAGAACGGTGCCATTTTCTATTCGACCACTTGTAGAAGCTGATGGTGTATTAGAAAAAGTAAATTTTAGTCGATGGGCAACTCCGATAGTGCCAATTGTAAAGCCCAACAACACAGTCAGATTGTGTGGAGATTACAAAATTACTGTAAATCCAAATTTAGTAGTAGATGAGCACCCTTTACCCAGTATAGAAGAATTATTCGCTTCTATGGCTGGAGGGAAGACATTTTCAAAAATTGATCTCTCCAAAGCTTACCTACAACTAGAAGTGCGGGAAGAAGACCGTGAAATGCTTACTTTAAGTACTCATAAAAGTTTGTACCGACCTACACGACTAATGTATGGAATTGCGTCTGCACCTGCAATTTGGCAAAGATTTATGGAACAAGTCTTACAAGACATTCCGGGTGTTACTGTATTCCTTGATGATATTAAAGTTACTGGTCCAGACGACAAAACACATCTTTCACGTCTTAAACAAGTTTTTACTAGATTACAAGAATACAATATGCGTATCAATGTCAGTAAATGTGAATTTTTTAAGAATCAAATTGAGTATTGTGGATATATTATTGACAGTAACGGAATTCATAAAACTAAAAGTAAAATTGATGCTATTAATAGAATGAGTAGACCAAAAGACAAGGATCAGGTACGTGCACTTGTCGGTTTAATAAATTACTATGGTAGATTTTTAAAAAATTTAAGTACGGTACTATATCCAATTAACAATTTACTAAAAGATGATGTTGTATTTAAGTGGGATCAAAACTGCGAAAAAGCATTTAAAAGAATTAAAGAAGAAATGCAATCTGATTCATTTTTAGTACATTATGACCCCAAACTACCTCTAGTTTTTGCAACTCATACTTCACCATATGGAGTAGGAGCTGTTTTAAGTCATCTATATGATGATGGAACGGAACGTCCAATACAGTATGCGTCTCAAACACTCACTAGAACGCAACAAAAATATTCTCAAGTTGATAAAGAGGCTTATGCAATAATATTTGGCATAAAATTTTTTTTCCAATATGTCTACGGAAGAAAATTTATACTATGTGTTTTTTTAAAAATGCCATAAGGGGTGGCTGTGGAAAAGAAAATTCATGTCTTAGCTCCATTCATTTACTTTAAATTTTCAGATTTGGCATGTGTTAGATGCCAAGCTACGACATGAGTTTTAATTTTCATGGCCAACCTTTATGGCATTTTTAAAAAAAAACATGTTATTAATTACGGACAACAAACCAGTAATGCATATTTTGGCTCCTGATAAGAAATTACCTGCCTTAACTGCATCTAGAATGCAACGTTATGCAATATTTTTGCAAAGCTTTAATTTTGAATTAAGATATAGAAATACAAAAGAACATAATACAAATGCCGATGCTATGTCAAGATTGCCTACTTCTGCAATAAGTGAATGTAAATTCGATGAAGTCGATGTATTTGAAATTAATCAAATAGAAACTTTACCAGTAACAGTCCAAGAATTGGGAAAAGCAACTGTTTCGGAGAAAAGTATTTCCACGTTGATACAAGGTTTAAGAACTGGCAAAATAGTTGACGCAAAACATAGATTTGGAATAAATCAGTCAGAGTTTGATTTACAGCAAAATTGTTTAATGCGAGGCATGAGAGTTTATATCCCTAAAATGTTACGAAATCGAATACTCAATGAATTACATTCAGATCATTTTGGAACAACAAGAATGAAAGCGTTAGCAAGAAGTTATTGCTGGTGGGAAAGAATTGACCAAGACATTGAAAATTTAGCAAAACAATGTCCAGACTGTTGGAGAACGAAAGCGAATGCTGTGAAAGTACCAATCCATCATTGGGAATCACCGACTGCCCCATTCCAAAGAGTACATATTGACTATGCGGGACCCTTTATGGGAAAGTACTTTTTCATATTGATAGACGCGTATACGAAGTGGCCTGAAGTTTATTTTGTACCAAACATGACATCCGAAACTACAGTGAAAATATGCAGAGAAATTTTTAGTGGTTTTGGAATTCCAGTGACGGTGGTAAGTGATCACGGAACTCAATTTACCAGTTCTGAATTCCAACAATTTTTAAAATGTAATGGAATCATTCATAAAATGGGAGCTCCATATCATCTACTACTAACGGACAAGCAGAGCGTTACGTTCAAACAATCAAGCACAAACTGAAAACAGTCAGAAACGAAAGTGACATTAATAAAAAAATTTGCAAAATTCTTTTGACCTATCGAAGAACTATCCACCCAGCAACCGGAAAATCGCCTGCTATGATGATGTTTAATCGACAGATCAGATCTAGAATGGATTTGATGTTACCTGCAGAAAATAAATCTACTGTTGAAAGTTGGTTGTAGAGTTATCGCCAGAGAATATCTCGACAAAGATAATAAATGGGCTCGTGGAACCATTTTACAAAAAATCGGTTCATTACATTATCTGATAGAATTAGACGACAATCGAATCTGGAAAAGACATATCGATCAATTACGAGAAATTTATCCTACTACTAATAACCAAGAAGAAGAAGAAGAAGGCAGTTATGGCATTTCAAGTCCAGATTTTAGCTTAAATGATTCAATTTCAAATGAATTGCCTATTCCTCTTGCAAATAGTAATTTTGGTGGTGGGTGCGATTTGCCTGATTCTATCATTTCAGAGAAACCTGTAATACCTTTAGTTAAGGAAATTGATAATAATACTAAAAATAGTGAACATGTTAGTGAAAGGGAAATTAATGTGCGGCGTTCTACTAGAACAAGGAAAGCGCGTAACATTATTATTAATAAATAATAAAGACTACAACAACTTAAGAGACAAATTTCCTAGATTAAGTGATGCAAAAGTTAAGGAGGGTATTTTTGTTGGGCCACAAATTCGACAACTTGTAAAGGATCCTGCGTTTGACCGAGTTTTGGAAGCCAAAGAAAAGGAAGCTTGGGAAGCCTTCAAGGGAGTTATTCATGGATTTTTAGGCAACAAATGAGATGATAACTATACTCAGTTGGTGACAATACTACTGCAAAAATACCATCAACTCGGATGCAACATGTCCCTTAAAATTCATTTTCTCCACTCCTACTTAGACTTTTTCCCTCCTAGTTGTGGAGCTGTCAGTGATGAACACGGAGAAAGATTCAATCAGGATATTTCTTTAATAGAACAAAGATATCAGGGCCGTTGGAATGAAGCAATGCTTGCGGATTACTGCTGGTCTGTGTATAGAGATGCTCCGGAAGTCACTTACAAGAGGCAAGCCAAAAGACGATCTCATGAAGCTACCACATGATTCTCTTTAGACCCAACCACCTGCTACGTATTCTTCCATCAATTTTTGATAGCAACAAATAGAAAAAGTATGATATAATATGTGTTTAAATTTAAATTAAATGTTCGAAAATTTATAGTCATTAACTAGAGATATCAAGATGGATTTCAGATTAATTTGATTTATAAGCAGACTGTATCAATTATTAAAAATTTAAGCAAAGAACGTTTAATAAAAACCTGATTTTCACGGGTAGCAGAAGAAACATCGGAGGGGCGGACCTTCGAGCTTGTTCGACGGAAGCGGCTTGAATTCCAACGGGTGTTAAATTTATCCCATGGTGTGTTTAGGGCTTCGGATCTTGACAATAAAAGAATAACCGCTGGTTACTGGCACCGCCGACTGGCTGAATTAAATTTTCATGCTAGATCTCGTGTAACCGTACATGACTAATTTTACATAGGTGGGTAAAATTCTTGTTTTTTCTTACGGATGACTGCTACTGACTTAGATCTTTGAAAGTTTAAGGATCATCTTATTGAATCCTGGAATCTCCAGTTACGAAAACTTCCGTCCAAAGAAAAAACCCTACGATAAAAGGAAATCGTAGGAATGTGGTCATCGAATCCGGGGCGGACACGAAGAAATAACAAGTGGAAACGAAAAATTATAAGAAGAAAATATCTTACCTTGCGTCCAAGGGTTTTGCACAGAATTTAAATTAAATTAATATGACGGATGACTTAAATAAATCACATTTTTATTGAAAAATAGGAAAGTTTTATTTCACGAACATTACTTTTTCCCTATCGACATCATTAGAATGAATCAAAATCGAAATCGCGCTCACTATATCTTTCTTCACAAAATTTGAATTACGCGCTCACCTCCACGCGAGAGAAGAAATCTATCTACCAAAAAGGAATTGAACAGCTGCAATCCTAGTTACACTCTTGTAATGTAGATGGCGTTCGGTGTTAAACTTAGATCGATAAATATTGATCAATTCGAGGAAAATATGTATTGGATGGATGGAAAATTACTATTGGAATATTTATTGTCAAAATAAATGTTACAATAGGATGACGATTAACTGAAATAAATCTATTAGAATTCGCATATGTACAGAGTCAAACAATGCGCTACTGCATCAAAGCTCGCGGAAATGATATGCCAAGTCCGCTTGGTTGACTAACGCGCATAAAAAAACTGATTTAAATGTAGACTACTTGGTTATGATTAGTCAACGGAATATATGCAATATGTTAATCTCCAATATTAATTTTTTCGTGAAATCTATACATACTTCATTAATTTCAATAATTACTAACTTAATTAACAATAATTAATTTCTAATTACAAAATTCAATAAAACGGTAAATTGATTATGCGAGAAAATTAAAATTGAAGATTAACATTTTGCATATATAGGATGTCCCAACAGTGTGTTCTCGGGCCATATCTCCATAATTACTGAAGATAGAAAAAAAATTTCAACACAATTTCTTTTTAATTTAAGAGATCTACAACACAAAATTATTTTCATCTATACAGAGTGAATCAAAACAGTGGTGCCGGACACAACTTTTTTATTTCAAATGGCATGCCCTATATATGAAACCAAATTTGGATTGCCCATAAAATTCTACACATTTCCTGTATACCTTTGCCTATACCTAAACCTAACCGTTCTTGAGAAATTTAACATTTTGTCTAAAAACTGCCATTTGCAGCCACTATTTTATTTATTCATATTTTATTTAGTTTTAACTATAAGAAAAAGATTTTTGGTACAGATGTAGTTGATAATTCTTATAATAAGCCATTATTAAATGTACTTTTATTGCTACAGGATGGTCATGGTAATAAACAAAATCTCAGAAATTTCAAAATGACAAAACTAAATTTTCTTAAATAGCATGCCCTATATTTTTCTATCCTAAATTCTTCGTTTAATAAAGTACTTTCATTTTTGTTAAGTATGTCTTATACCTATCTGAGATATTTTCTGAAATTTTTAGATTTATTTGAATTATTTCTTTTAAAACGAGTTATTGTCTAAGGTGGCTGTGGAAAACGGCAAATAAATGAAGCTGTTGACTTTAATAATTAATTTTCAAGTGACAATAATGTACAGGCATTAGTTAGTTCAAGTACGTGACTTCTTTAAACAGTTATACATTTTTTTGTACCTACGTCATACATGCCCCAAGCTCTCTATGAGCTTGTCAGGGACGCGTTAAGCTGTCTATTATAATATTACCCGCTGCGGCTGCGACCGACCTACTAGGTGTTTTCCATCGGCATTCGTTTTACAAACCGCGAAAACGCAGAAAACCTAGTTCGAAGGGGCCGAAATGAATTCTGAACACAATCCGATACATAAGTGTTCCATTTTTCACATAGGGCCTATATGTACCAAGAGGGGATTCGAACATACACCTATAATTGCCCGACCAAGCGTCAAGCCCGTTGCCAGCGGATACAACCAACTTTGGCTATGCAACCATTTAGTAAAGAAATAATTCAATAAATCTAATAATTCATGTCTTAACAAGTTCCCAACAGTCTAACACTTTGAAAAATAATTATTAATGTCAATCGGTTCATTGTTTGCCGATTTTCCGCAGCCACCTTAAACAAGTGTTCGTTTTAAAAGAAATAATTCAAATAGATCAGAAAATCTCAGAAAATATCTCAGATAGGTATGAGACATACTTAAAAAATGAAAGTACTTTATTAGACGAAGAAATTAGGCTAGAAAAATATAGGGCATGCTATTTAAGAAAATTGAGTTTTGTCATTTTGAAATTTCTGAAATTTTATTTATTACCATGACCACCCTGTAGCGATAAAAGTACATTTAATAAGGGCTTATGATAAGCTTATGTATCAACTATATCTGTACGAAAAATCTTTTTCTTAGAGTTAAAAATAAATAAAATATGAACAAATAAAATACTGGCTGCAAATGGCAGTTTTTAGACAAAATGTTAAATTTCTCAAGAACGGTTAGGTCTAAGTATAGGCAATGGTATACAGAAAATGTGTAGAATTTTATGGGCAATCCAAATTTGGTTTCACAGATAGGGCATGTTATTAAAAAAAAAAGTTGTGTCCGGCACCACTGTTTTGATTCACTCTGTATAGATGAAAATAATTTTGTGTTGTAGATCTCTTAAATTAAAAAGAAACTGTGTTGAAAATTTTTTTGTATCTTCAAAAGTTATGGAGATATGGCCCGAGAACACACTGTTGGGACACCCTGTATATTCTCTATTGGCAACGCCAAATAAATTGTCTTAAGCTGCAGTTGTAGCACAGTTTAATAATAATAATTCTTGTTTTACTGTATTGTAGTGTGAGTTCGAAATACTATTTTATGTATACAGTGACCGCCAAAAAGTTCGCACCATATGGGAAAAATTTTCATTATTGATTTTTCTAAAAAACTTTTTGCGCCAATAGTTTGTGCATGTTCGATAACCAAATATAAGCAGGACATATCCGGTGAACAATTCTTAGTGTGGCTAAAAACGGCACCTATTTAAAACACGAAAATTAAAAAAGTGTTATAATTTGAAATTGTTGGACATATTAGAGAAAATTTTAGTAGGATCCGATAAGTTATTGCAAAATGTATCGCTTGGTACTCAGACAAAATTTTCTGCGGCATAATATTTCGAAAAAAAGAAGATTTTTAATTTTTTCGGTTTTGTTCAAGATGTGAAGCGGTAAATGGGCGTTTGGTGTTTAACTCTTAGGAGTAGTTAGCTTACTCATTCATATCCATAAAAAATATTTAAAATAATCAAATTTGCTCTTGGGTTCTTAACTGTTACATGCGCAAGAAAAATTGAGACGATTCTTCACGTTTCTTGTGCAAGGCTATTTTTACATAAAATTTTCAGTTGTCATGTTTGATTTCTTGATAATACAGTTCTAATAATCCCAATTTAGCCTAAAGCCTGGTCTATACGTAACGTTTTGTCGTCAGTCTTGCATGATCATGGCAGATTTGTCAAACATATCGTTACGTGTAGACGCCAAGTTGGACGATTTGCATGAACTGAATGAGATTTGACAACCTCACAAAAGACTGATGGGTTGGAGCTTTGTGTCCGAAAATTTTAAGAATTGCAGGTACTTTCTAGTTTAGATCCGTATAATACCCGTACTTATAAAATCGACTTTAAATATTTCATGGCTAGTATGAAAAATATCGATACTAATAAGGGTCTGGGACGTTTCAGCGCCGCCGGTTCATCACCGCCGTTCCGTCCCTGCCGTTTCACCGCCAGGTCTAATTCATCACCGGCCCATTTGCCGCCGCCAGTTCACCGCCGGTTATAATTTTATAATTAATTATTATCGTCGTATATGTAGGTATATAAAATCTGTAGCACAGCATAAAAAAAAATTATAGTTCCAGGTACTTTCAGTTTATTTTACAAGAACAAGTCTGTTAACAGTGCCATTATTTAAGATTACATACGATTAACGGATTACAATACTTAAATTAGTAGAGATGTCGCGACTAATAGGGTAGTCGACTATTCGTCTAGTTTGGCGATTAGTCGAATAAACAGATTAATCGGCTTAACAATTTACTAGTTGGCTTATTTTATAAACTAAGAAGGTACAAAAAATATTTATTTTGTAAATCCCTGAAGTAAATTTTTTCATTAGTAGTTTTTTCATTTTCATAAAACAGAAGATTTATTATTTATTTATTTATTTTTATTACATAATCGATTTGGCTGACTAGTCGGTACATCTATGTGTACGAGATCTTGTGCCAATAATAGTTTTTTTAGTTATAAGTGAGAAAAGCTTATTGCTGGATTAAAAGCAATTATCATGACTGACAACCTTTTCATAAATACACGTTTCTTATTTTTTAATTTTGATATGTATATGTAAATCCCTCTATGTTGTAAACGTAACTCAACAATCTATACAGGGATATCCACATAAACCGTTCGTTAAAAGTTTTCAAGGTTGCAGTTCACGTAGATATTTGAAATTTAAGGAGCAATGGTTTTCCGTCGAGATCTCTTTAAATAAAATATAATTGTCTTTGTATCACTTCCGGTTGTACCGGAAGTCGCTATCAACTCGCTTATTTTAAATGGAATGTTATATTTTTTATCATGTTTTTGAATTCTACATGTAAAAATATGTAAAATTGCAATACATTTCCCTATCTCTAAAATGCATCATTTTTGAGATATTTTAAATTTTCTTAAAAATTTGGATTCTGCAATCTCATTTTCAAAAAATTATAACACAGCTATGATTGAAGCAATTTTATTTGTAATAGCTGATATTGTAGTTGAAGCTTTAAGGTTCTTAAAAATGCCATAAGCATAATCTATTAAGCTACAGGGTGTCTAAAACGCTTCGCTCCACTCGAAGATATTCAAACACAGAAAAATAGTTTTTTTCAAATGGAACGACCAATATTTTAATACACCATCGTATGTGGAATTAAATGCTGTGTCGAACTATACTAGCATTCTCTATACCTAACTTTAACAGTTTTTCAATTATAAGATATTTTGGTTTAATACATAAAAATTTACATTTATTAGGTTAAATATTTCTAATTTTGTTGATATACTTATGAACACAACAAACAATTGCATTTAACGTTTCCTGTTACTACAAATTTTAAGCAAAAGCAAAAAAAAGGTGAGAATCAAAATCAAAATTATTCAAACGCTGATATTTTAAATCTATTTTTTAAATTCATGAAGAATGATCTAAAATTGTTCAGAGCAGAGAATGTGTGTTCAATAAAATGTACCCCTCTTGTCACCTATGAATAAAACACAGTTTGGAAAGTTTGAACCTAACTTTATACAATTTGGAAAAATAAAATGTACGAAGATCAGTAACAAATAACGAAGATAATTAGACAATGGTTTTAAAATACTTTCACGCTAATCCAGAGAATTGCAAACTAGCAGCTATTTTATTCTTCAATTCAAAGTAATAAAATTCATACTTTTTCGTTTTATAATATCACAAGCGTCCTAAGAGAAGGATGATTAAAGAACTATTAAAATTTGTGAATTTCCACTTGCCAAATTCTATTTTCTTTGGTTGACTACAAAATTTGTAGTAACAGTAATCATTGTTATAATTTCCATGCTATCTTAATAAAATTAAAAATATTTGACCTATTAAAATTGTAATTTTCTATGAATTAAATCGAAAATGTTTCATAACTCAAAAACTGTTAAAGTTAGATATAGCGAATGCTAGTACAGTTCGACGCAGCATTTGATTCCACATACAATGGTGCATTAAAATATCGGTCATTCCATTTGAAAAAAAGTATTTTTCTATGTTTGAATATCTTCGAGTGGAGCGGTGCGTTTTAGACACCCTGTAGCTTAATAGATTATGCTGATGGGATTTTTAAGAACCTTAAAGCTTCAACTACAATATTAGCTATTACAAATAAAATTGCTTCAATAACAGCTGTGTTATAATTTTTTTAAATCAGATTGCAGAATCCAAATTTCTAAGAAAATTCAAAATATCTCAAAAATGATGCATTTTAGAGATAGGGAAATGTATTGCAATTTAACATATTTTTACATGTAGAATTCAAAAACGTGATAAAAAATATAGCATTCCATTTAAAATAAGCGAGTTGATAGCGACTTCCGGTACAACCGGAAGTGATAGAAAGACAATTATATTTTATTTAAAGAGATCTCGACGGAAAACCATTGCTCCTTAAATTTCAAATATCTACGTGAACTGCAACCTTGAAAACTTTTAACGAACGGTTTATGTGGATATCCCTGTATAGAACATTTACAGGCAATACATTAGCAGGCGAATAACTAGGAACTAGGCAATCAAACTCCTGCGATTAAACGGTTCGGCGATGAAACGGCGACGATGAAAATGTCCGGCGATGAAACGGCGGCGATGAATCGGCGGAGCTGAAAGTTCCCATTTCGTACTAATAATGCTTGAAATGCGAAAAAATTTAACTGACCAATTTAATAATAAGCAAAAAGCAAACAGTAGTTTATGGGGAGAGATAGCCGAATCACTTAATAAAAAAAGATTTTTTTGTGGGCGAGGGAATGGCTGGAAGGGAAAAATGCCGGCAAAATTTTGCCAACCTGCAGGCATCATTCATGAAATGTATGGACCGGAGGAAAACCACTGGTGAAGGAGCTGTTAAGGATTGTCCTTATTTTAAGGAACTATGAGCCCTGCGCCAAAAGTATTCGCCTACCTGTCTTGGGTAAAGAAAGAGACAGTTAATTAGTTACTCAGTGGTAGATTATTTTTCGAGAATAATAATGATAAATAAATATAAATTTATATAATTTTAAGTAAAATTTTGATATTTAAATTCTAATAATGATTTTATTTTCAAAAACAGCTACACTAGCTAGGCGAATACTTTTGGCACAGGGCTCGTACATGATATATTAGGAAACAGTCACAAAACAGAATAATTATTGATTCTATCCCTAGCAAATGTATTACGGACGCCCATGATGCCACAAATAATTTAATAGAAAATACTGAACAGAAGGAAAATAAATTAATAGATGATAGTGCTAATGACTTAGAGGGTAATGTCGGCACAGATCAAACTTCAAGGTTCACTAGTGTTAAAAAAAGTTTTCGACCCAAAAAAAGATATCTTATTAACAACAATCAATGAAATAAATAAGCAAAATCTTAAAGTACGAAAAGAAAAATTTAATACTGTTATTAATCTGATAAAAGAAGAAAACCCACAGCGCCACAATCAAATCATGGCTGTGATTGATGCCCTTAGCAGGAAGAGACATGAAGGAAAGGAAAAAAGAGATGCAGATCTTCAGACTCTGAATGAATAGAAGATATGTAGAAATATGCGTAAAAAATTAAGTTCTGCTCAATAAACTCGTTAGTGAAATGGAGCTCTTAAAACAGAGGATCGAATACCTAGAGAAGGAGCTGGAGCAACATACGCTGTCATTAGCTTTCACGTATGCAGAAATTGTAAATGCAAACGAACACGACTCAGAATACAGAAGTACAAGCAATTTTCCAAGTCTAATTACTAAACCAAAGAAAAATCAAGATACAAAGCTAACAAAAGAGGAAGTGCAAGGACTAAGGGCCTCTAATCTAAATGTAAAAGTAAACAGCATTAAAGAAACAAGGGATGGCAAAATTATCGTAAGCTGCGCATGTCACACTGACATCAATAAATTCCAAAACAAACTTGAGGATGTTTGGGGCCACAACTACAAAATAGAAACTAATAAATTAAGAAATCCTAGGATAAAAATTGTAGGAATAGAATACAAATACAGCAAAAATGCAATCTTAGACATAATTAAAAAGCAAAACAATATGACTGAAGATGGAGAACCAATTAAGATAAACAACATCCAGTTTGTAAATCGCACCAAAACATATATAGCTTTCGCTGAGATAACTCCCTTAGTTTTCCATAGAACAATGAAAATCAAGAAGCTATATGTGGAAAGGAAGCGCTGTCATGTATACGAAGATCTTAACTTAAGAAGATGTTTTAAATGTAGTTAATGGATACAAACATAGTGGAAATAAATGCATAAACCAAATAGTATGCCCAAATTGCGCTGGTAATCACGAAGAAAAAGCATGTGAAAGCAATATTAAAATATTAAAAATATTAATGGTAGTGTAGCAACTAGTAATTTTGGACAGGCATATCAAACAGATCACGCAACATACGAGGAAAACGTTTGCAAAGCATATGAATTTTACAAGAAAAGAGGTGAACTATCAAATTATTTCTTCCCAAAACCCATTTCATGGATAAGTTTGTATAAGATTTCGAAGGAGTTCAACTAAACACAATAACATATGCATCAAATTACGAGTGCGTGCAAGATTTAATAAAATCGAAAAATGACTTAAACATAATTCACTTAAACGTGCAAAGCCTAGATAAACATTTCAACGAATTAGAACTGCTTATAGAAAAATATAGAGGGACTCTTGACATAATAGTGTGTTCAGAAACGTGGAGTCTAAAAAATATAAAACTCTATCAACTGGACGGCTATAATATAGTGTATAACAATGGTAATGTTAATCAAAATGATGGTGTTGTTAATAAGACGGACAATGACGAGAAGTTTCCTCACTAGTAAATCGTCTTATAGTTAAATTCTGCCATACGGACAGCTTTATAGAAGAGGCCTAGCTGTATGAGTACGCGTACACAGTGTGGGAGTTCACACGTTGCCACGTTGCTTAGCGATCAACAAATCTTGTCACGATAACAGAGGTTAAGAAAGTCAAAATAACAGACGTAAGAAATGTCAGAATGACAAACGTCAAACATCAAGAAACGTCACGTTAACAAACGTTAAGCAATGTCATATAGGCAGTTACGGGCGAAACGTCATGTTGACATCTATGTAACAAAGTAATGATGATGAATGATGATGACGAATTAAAGCGAAACCGCATTCGTTTTGATTGGTCAACCTCACTTTGGTCAATAAGACAACCACACCGGAGCAAACACAGAAAGACTGCCCCTTGATGAATAAGATGCAGCTCTGCTAGTTGTTTATTCGACTATGCATTCAGATCAATGAAGAAGAGTTACTTAATCATCGCCATGAAAATATCCTCGGTGTCTTCTTGTGAGAACACTCAACTGTTTTGGCGCTGACCGGGCCTCGTGCAACATTACACCGCGTTAGCAGTTATCTATTCAGAAAAATCAACAACATAACCTGCTTTGACTGTGTTAAAACTGATTTACAAACAAGAGTTAATTTTAAAAGTTTATAATCGCGGATCGGCGCCGACTGCCGGATAACTTACAAAGTAAAAGAGCATTTTTAATTAAGAAAGATTTTAAAATGGCGGCGCTGAGCACTCTGCTGTATTAAACGTTTTCAGGCAGCCAGGAATTATTGTCATTACTTTAAGAATCCAGGATGCAACAAGAGACTTGTTCTTCGAATCTGAAGATATACACGAAACTAGAGACACAGCGGTGGACCAACTCGAAGTAAGATTCGAAGATGGGATGTCCATGTTAATAAGATTTCCCACTCTTAGTGCGAAAGCTAGATTCAAGCAGGCAATTGAAATCGTAAGTTCCGACTCCGGGAACTCCACTGATTCTGCAGGTTCAGTGGGCAGTTTAGAATAATAATAATAGTGTGTTATCATGTGAAAGGAATAAAGCTAGTCAGGAAAAAAAACTTATTAATGCTGAAGGAACTTAAATTCTGTTCATTTCATTCAACTTTACTATTAAAACTTTGAGACTGTTTTTCTTGAATTTTTTGTTATGTAATCGATCCAAAATTTAAACAGTTGAATACTAGTTAAAAAATCCCAACGAAATAAAAAATAAAAAATATAGACTGTCATTAAAAAAAAAATCTTGATGACGTCATAACTTAAAAAAAAATTGATGAAAATATCCGAAGATGACTTCCTCATATGCGCTATAATTTGAATCGCTATACCCCTTTTAGATTTTTGTTCTGTCGCAATCATTAACGGAGTTATGGATTTTATTCGCTACTTAGTTTCCACGCTGTATATTAAATACTAAGTAGACTAATATATGAACAATAACAACTAATCCCTATATCTACTAGGTTTTATAATTACACGACCACTTCTAGTTTTAACAGTATCTTGACTGCCATTCGAATATGAATTTGTTGCATGAGTTGGAACGTTTTCAGTCTTAGTTTGATTAGTTGGATTGACATTTTCTGTCTCAACGTCAGCATCTTCTTTTGTGTTAAATTCTATAGATCCATCATTCTCTCTTATAAAAGGGTTTGGTGAAGGCCTTATAAACGTACGTCTATAAATTCTGCCTATACTGTCTTTGACAATATACGAACGTGGACTCCAGTTTCACCTACTATCTCAGCCGATACCCAAATTCTCTCTTTTTTCAACATAACACTATCTCCCTTTTTAAAGCCGTCTCTTTCATGTGCATGTCTGTCATAAAATGTTTTAACCTTTTGTCTCTTATTATTAATCTTTTTCAGATTTATTTTTGGTTTTGCCTTTAGTGTATTTGACGATATCGGTAGAATAGTTCGTAAAAGTCTATTGTTTAATAGTTCCGCTGGAGATACACCTAAGCCAGTTAATGGACTTGTTCTGTATTCTAGTAATGCTTTGTATACATATATCAGTACCATTATCTAGACATTACCTTAGAATGTTTTTGCAAATTCCAACTGAGCGTTCGGCTAATCCGTTTGATTTGGGATATTTTGGACTGGATGTTATTAAGTTGAACTCCCATTCTTTGGCAAGTAATTTGAATTCTGTGCTATTAAAAGGCATATTATCAGACATAAAAACTGTCGGAATGCCCTGAGTGGAAAAAACAGTTTTCAATTTATTTATTATTTCGGTAGTTGTTTTATTTTCTAATGTTAATAATTCAATCCACATACTGAAGTAGTCTACTACTACAAGATAATCATGATTTCCAAATGTCATGATATCGGCCGCAATTTTATAGAATGGCAAATTTGGTCTATGGTGTAGAGTCAATGGTTCTTTTATTAAATTCTTTTTGTACTTCAAACAAGTTTTACATTTTGAAATAAAATCAATGATATCTTTTAACAAGCCAGGCCAATAAAAAATTTTTCTAGGACGAGATATTGTTATTTCAACACCAAAATGACTATTTTTGTGCAACTTTTCCAACATAAGTTTTCTTAACTTATTAGGTATACTATTTTGTCATTTAGAAATATTAAGTCGTTTTTAACATTTAAATTGTTTTGTAATTTGAACATTATTGACATTTCTGTGTAATCTCTGTGTATGTTTTAAATATTTTTTATTACAAGGCCAACCCTCATTATAATAACTTTTTATTTGATTTAAGACACTATCTTTATCGGTGTGTTCCCTCAATAATTTTAAAGTTGTGTCTGATATGGGTAATTCTATATCTATGCAGTGCACCGTTTCCAAAAGTTCTGTTTTCTTGCCGTTATTTTCTTTGATATAAGATCTAGACAAAAGATCGGCGATATACATTAACCTTCCAGGTAGATATTCAACTGTAATGTTATACTCTAGCAATTTTAATTTAAGTCTTTGCAATCTGTTATTGACTTTATGAAAGTCTTTACTGCACACAGACACTAGACCACTAGAGGCTTGTGGTCTGTTTTTACCGTGATCTTTCTGCCATATATTATATTGTGGAATTTATTAAGAGCAACACATATACTTAACAATTCTTTATCTATTTGTGGATATCTTATTTCAGTTTCCGTCAAACTTCTAGAATAAAATGCCACAGGATGCCGTTGTTGTAGCAAACATCCTCCAATGCCCCTTTGACTCGCATCTGATTGTATCTCTATTGATAAGCTGGGATCAAATATTTTTAAGTTTAGGATTTTTGTAATTAATTCCTTAATTGTGTTTAACGTCTCAGTATGTTCTCTTGTCCAGAGCCAAACTGCGTTATTTTTTACTAAACCTCTTAAAGGTGCCAATAGGTTTGAAAAATTTGGAATGTATTTTGTCAAGTAATTCAACATACCTAGTATTCTTAGCAGATCTTTCTTATTTTTAGGTTCATCTATTTTTAAAATGGCCTCTATGTACTGCGGATCTGGTTATACGCCTTCTTCCGAAAAAACTTGTCCCAAATATTTTACATTTTTTACTTTAAATTGCACTTAATCACTACTGAATTTTACACCAAATTTTCTTGCTCTTTCCACAACTTGATTTAAAATTCTATCATGTTCTTGCTCAGTGTTTGCCGCTATTATAAAATCATCAAAATAAATACCAATATTGAGATCACCAAATATCTTTTCATTAATTCTTTGAAACACTTCAGGACTAATATTTAAGCCAAAAGGAAGTCTTTCCTAAAGGAGTTATAAACGTGCGTAGTTTCATGCTAGCATTTTTCAAGGGAATATGATAAAAACGTTCTTTTAGATCGAGAACCGTAAACACTGATTTATTTGGTAATTTTAATGACAATTCTTCAATAGTAGGAATTGGATATTGATCACATGTACATTAGGGTGGGTCAAAAAAAAATTTTGTTTTTTCATCGTGTTCTAATAGTGCTTAAATGTTGTATATTAAACTCAATAAGTGGGCTGTAAAAGATTATTATGTTATTTTGATTGTAATGGCCCGCGCAGTAACTTTGAAAATTGACAAAAGTCAAACATTTCAAAATAACTTTTTTTTAATTTACAATCTTCAATCTGCGTTGGCACATAACTTTGTCACTTTCTTTGTTTTTTTCTTGAGGCTTTATATCTTGATCGCATAGTTGTGACAATTTTGACGTAACAGTGAAAAGTGACGCTGTCGTTTATTCTTTTCATAAGTTTTCATTCTAAGATCAAGATAAATATTAAAATCATTCTAAACTGTAACTGACAGCTGTAATTTTTATTTAAATACAATGGTGAGAACGAGACAATATCAATGCCGTATTTTTGGAAAAGTAGGAGATTTAAAATCCAACTTGTTGCCAACGTATGAAGATGTAATAAAATGCTACGAATGGATCAGATTTCATTTGAAAATTGATAGAAATAGTAGCCAAGAACCATCATTTTCTGATATTGCCGAAATAGTGTGTTTAAAATTAGAAGAAGTTTGGACAAAAACATCGATTCCGATAGTATCACATACTCGAGTGATACAGCTACTGAAAGCTTACCATGCTAAATGTAAGAATTTTATAAAATCTCAAAAGAGAATGTCTGAAGAACGAAAGAATACATTTATAAATCAAAGTAAGTTTTTGTTTGACATTTGCTCGTGCAAGTGTAAACTATCTCAAAAGTGCAGTTGTCCCAGGGAAAAAAAAGTACCAAAAGAAGAGCAGGACTTTTTGAATGATCAGAGATTTGAGAGGAAAATGGTAATTGGCGTTATAGATCGAGTTATAACAACAAAACCACAAGAGAAATTAGCTAGAAATGCGAAAAGAAAAGTTTTTTGCTCTAACAAAAACAGCAATGATATGTTGAATAATATAGCTGACGAAGAGACCACGGCAATTTCAAGTGATACGGATGACTCTGAATATGTTTCACCTTGTCCTTCGACTTCTCAAGTGACTGGGAAAACAACGAAAAAGTCAATTAACAGCTTTCCTGCGTTGTCCAAAACGTGTGACCGTTACGGAATTTCTGATAGAGCTGCTGCAGCTATTACTTCTGCAGTTTTGTATGATATCCAATCGGATATTGGAGTTATTGATAAATCTAAATTGCGCAGAGAAAGAAAAAAAATTCGTGACGAACTGATGTTTAAGCAAACGTGTGGCGACATTCCTGCTTTGTATTTTGATAGGAGGAAAGACAAAACCTTACAAATTATAACAAAAGGCTCCAAGAAATCTAAGCAAATTATAATGCAAGAACATATTTCTGTTCTTAAAGAACCAGGCTCGTTGTACGTTGGACATGCCTGTCCTACTCAAAGTTCAGCCCAAACTATTCAGCAGGCCATCTTTGCACTTGTTGAATCTGAAGAGGTTTGTCTCGATAACTTGGTGGCAATTGGTTGCGATGGAACGGTTACAAATACGGGAAAATTTAATGGTGTCATAAGACTAATGGAGAAGAGACTTAACCGGCCATTAAGTGGATTATATGTATGTTACATTTAAATGAGTTGCCTTTGAGACATCTTTTCTTACACTTAGATGGCAAAACTACCGGTCCGTCTTCATTCATGGGTACTGTTGGAAAGATGTTAGAAAATTGCGAAACGCAGCCAGTAGTTAATTATAAACAGATAGAAAGCAAGTTACCGGATATTTCTTCAAAAGATTTGAGTACTGATCAAAAATACTTATTCGACATTACGGTGGCTGTTATAGAAGGTAATTGCTCGTTTGATTTGGCAAATAGAGCGCCTGGAAAAATGTCTCATGCGAGATGGTTAACAAAGGGTAACAGAATATTGCGACTATATATTTCAACAGTCGAACCATCGCAATGTCTGCAAGAACTTGCTACATTTGTGACTAAAGTATATTCTCCCATATGGTTTGAAATAAAAACACATTCTTCATGTAACGATGGATCACGAAATTTTTTTAAGTTAATTGAAAATTCGCGATATGTCTCCCAGAAATCAAAGCAATAATAGACCCAGTCATTCAACGAAATGCTTATTTTGCTCACCCGGAAAACCTACTTCTATCGATGCTTACAGACGAGAAAAAACATATTAGAGAGCTAGCGGCTAGAAGGATCATGAAGGCACGATACTCTTCTCGGATGGAGAAAACGCCTCGCATTTTTGAAGTACCTAGCATAAACCTGAATGCTAACTCTTATGTTGATTTAATTGACTGGCAACAAATAGTTTTTGAATCACCACCAGTTCTCCGAACCGTCAGCGATGAAGACATTTTTTGCATAATAACGTTTGTAGGAAATGAAAAGCTAAATCTTTTAAATTTGCCTTGTCACACGCAAGCCGTTGAGCGTGCTGTTAAAACAGTGACAGAAGCATCGTTGCTTGTATGTGATAAAAAGTCAAGAGAAGGGTTTATAAAAGCAAAGATAGAGTCCCGAAAACTTATGCCCAAATTTGACAGTAAACGCGATTTTGAGGTTTAAGATTAAAATTAAAATACTTTGACATATGCCGTAATATACAGAGTGGCCCAACGAAAACAGTCAGATTGAATATCTCCCAAAAAAATATTTGTTTGAAAAAACGCAAAAACAGGTCGATTTATAATCCAAGGGGGACACTTTTCTATCCTATACCCAACTGTCATACGTCATCCCCCTCCCTTCCAGCTCTCTAACCAATAGAATTCAAATAGGGAATGTACCATGAGTGGCATATCATTGAAAAGGTAATTTTATAGAGAATCCAGTAAAGTGAATATGAATATCAGAAAATTTGATTTTAGCGTTCTCTTTAGGGAAAAAATTGTTACATAATCCAAAGTGTGACAACTCATATGAAAGCTAATTTTAATAGTAACTCAATGCGCGAATTGAAATTACGTAAAGATATTGAAAACTGATTAAAATAACTAAAAATAGGGTTCGTAACAGATTTGGTATCCTTATTTTTAGTTATTTTAGTCAGTTTTCAATATCTTTACATAATTTCAATTCGCGCATTGAGTTACTATTAAAATTAGCTTTCATATGAGTTGTCACACTTTGGATTATGTAACAATTTTTTCCCGAAAGAGGACGCTAAAATCAAATTTTCTGATATTCATATTCACATTACTGGATTCTGTATAAAATTACCTTTTCAATGATATGCCACTCATGGTACATTCCCTATTTAAATTCTATTGGTTAGAGAGCTGGAAGGGAGGGGGATGACGTATGACAGTTGGATATAGGATAGAAAAGTGTCCCCCTTGGATTATAAATCGACCTGTTTTTGCGATTTTTCAAACAAAAATTTTCTTGGAAGATATTCAGTCTGACTGTTTTCGTTGGGCCACTCTGTATATTATTTGGAGTAAACTTTCCTCTTGTATATCTGTTGTTTTATTTGCGTTTTCAACTTTTTCCACTGTTAAACTTAATATTGTTAATGTTTGAATTAGAGTTGTTTTTCTTTATAAATCATAAAATTCAAAGTCACTGCGCGGGCAGAAGATCTTCAACAAATTCAAAAAGTAAGTTTAATTATTCCGTGACTAGTTAAGGGATAGCATTTTATCACTATTAGAAAAAAAAATTTTTTTTTTCATATAAAAATGACCCACCCTAATGTACATGTTAAGATGTACTGGATCCAAACAAATTCTCAATTTTTTATTAGACTTTTCCACAATTACTATATTGTTTACCCATTTAGTTGGTTCTTCAATGTTCATAATTATGTCCCGTTTAATTCTCAAGTGTGTTTTTTAACTCTGACTTTATTGTATCTGCTATTCTTCAACATGTACTTATAAAAGGAGTTGCACCTGTTTTTAGCTTAATTTTATATTCATATGGAATTTACCTGTTCCTGTGAAGATATCAATATTTTTGTTTATAAATTCATTTTTGGTAACGTATGGTTTTTCAATAACATCAACTTTTTGCAGCAGATTTAGTTTAGTACAGGCATTTAGTCCTAATATTGGAGAACTATTCACATCAACTAGTAGAAACCTAATATTACACTTAGTACCCTTAATTTTACATTTTAATACGACTGAACCACTAGTATTTATTTTATTGTTACCGTAACATGTTATAGTGGAATTATTTTTCTCAATTTTACAGCTTATATTTAAACTGTTATAAATGGTAAGTGGTAAACAATTGCAGGATGCACCTGTATCTAATTTAAATGTCACAATATGGTCATTAATATTAGCATCTACAGTCCAGCAATTAGTTAGTTTTAATATTAGAGTTAGTAGTTACATCTTTGGGTTTTTTGTTTTTACATCCTATTGCAAAGTGGTTTGGTTTTTTACAAATTAAACATGTTTTACCATACGCTGGACAGTTAGCTTTGCCATGAAGTTGACCACATTTCAAACCATTATATTTATTATTGTCATAGTCCTTACCTCGCTTCTTCTGTTTAATTATATTAACTTCTTTGTCTCTTCTCAAGTCCTTTACCTGGAGTTTACTTGCCTCCGCCGCACAGTGGTTTTTTAATTTATTTTCCTTTTCTTGATGCATTATGTCTTTAAATGAATAAAATAAAATGAGTGAAAATTAAGCCAAATTAAAAAAAAATTAATTATTAAAAATCAAAATCTAAAACGAAATAGAAACTTATACATATTTTTAACACCATAAGAACTTAGAAACTAAGGCACTGGATGAACAACAAAGGTTTCACATCAACAGGTAGACAGTTGAAGCGATATTTACAGTATGTCAAATATTAGAACAACTGTAACCTAAAACGAGGGTCGCAGCTAAAAAGTATTTTATTACTTAATTAGAAGTCTAATGTATGCAAAAAAATAGGTTAGAACATAACGCTCGACGGAGTTCAAAAATTATGCTCTATTAAATTTTTCACAAAATATTTTTCAACAATTCTTCGAGTCCTCTATGTAATGGCACAACAATTGAAATAATTATTTTTATTCAGCATAACATATTCTCTAATAGTGCTGCTATTCATTAAAAAATATTTCTTGAATGTAGTAATAACATCGTAAGAGAAATTCGTATAAAAATATGATGAATTTTTACACTGTCAGTAAGCATTACAACTTAGGCGACTTTAAGGGCTTATATAAGAATGCAATATGGAAATATATCTGATTATTTTGTCAATATACATCAGTTAATCATTAAGAATTACTAATTTATAATCAAAATGCTCGTTGCAGCATTTTGAAAAAAATGGGTATTTCCGCATATTGACCACTGTGCGCCGATCTGCATATCTCTTCAGCTTTTCTTAATGTCAGCGACGATTGTTGAAATAACCGCTCTTGTACTGATAAGTCCAGCAATCCACTGACTATTTTGTCCCTTATTAAAGAATCTTCAAGCGCCCCTAAACAGTACTTTAACCTCTGTTGCGAAATGATCAAATATTTCCCCTTCTTGCTGAACTCTTGTAAAAAATTTGTATCGATCATAGGTTTCATTCTTCATCGGTTTACAGTAATCCTTAAACGCTTTTACTACACAATTGCATTTCTTAGAATTTTGATCAGATAATTTGAACGTATTAAATTTTTTCTGTGCTTCTTCGCCTGCATGGTTTAATAATATTGCGATTTTAGTTTCATCATCCTTGCTAGCCAGGCCTGTTGCTTTTAGATATATATCCAAACTTCTTCAGAAGTTTTCCAAGTTCACATTAATATGTCTATCAAATATTAAGTTTTTCGGTGGCTTGAAATTATCCTCCATTTTATTCTCTTCAACAGCTGACCATCTGACGCGTTTTACTAATTTTATTATTATTAGGTTTGCGTAGGTATACACTAAAAACCTTTATTTACTTTTTCACTAACCTGACACCATGTTACTACAGTCGTTATTGTTAGTAAAATAAAAAGACAGATTATTTAATTCACTCTATTCAGATGCCTGAAGCCAGTGGTCATATCTTACAACGACTGCCCTATGGTCTCACAGGTGGCGCTAGCCTTGCATGTAACCTAGAATGTGACCATGGCCAGCTCCATTAACATTCACTGACGTGTATGTATGGCTCATGGCCTTCTAAATGAATAGCGAGTTCTATCTGGCCTGCGCAGAAGTGCAGTTCAGGCGTGCTCCGCCAAGCGCTGCTTATGGGGCGCTTTCTTTAACTAAAAATTTCTAAAGTTCTGTCATGACACTTCTGTCACCTGTACGTACGTTCAATCAAGTATAAACATAGTATTTATCGTGGTATTTATCAAATTCATAACGTTGTTTTATTATTTGTTTGTTGATTATTTTATATTACTACCTGATTTAGTCTTTCTTGTTCAATTTGTTAATATTTTTATTGCATTAAATTAGATATTAGTTTGTTATTAATCAAAATGAAACGCGTCCATAAAAGATGTTGTATTCCAAATTGTGAATAAAATAATCAAAAATCCTTTCACGAATTTCCGTCAAATCGCTTTTTCAGAGAAAAATGGCTGAAAAATATTAATTTATTTTTTGGTAAGTAATTTTAAGCAATAAATAAAATATTTATTTTACAATATTACATTATATTTTACAGATCAATTCGAATACCAGGAAGTCTCGTATTTGTAATCTGCATTTTGAAGAAAACTCTTATAAAATTACAAAATTCGCAGATTGCTAAAGAAGGATGCAATTCCGAATATTTTCTTGGTAGGTATATAAATATAATTAATTAGTCAATTTTTATACAATAAAAAGGGAATATTTATAAAGTGTAAAGTTCTTCTCTGCCAATCATTTGTGAAGTAGCTGAACCGTAGCTCCGTTCGTTAGGTAAATGTTTTTATTTGTAATACAAATATAAAGACATTAAAATGCAAAAACCAAATAATATAAACGCGAACAATATTAGATAAGCAAAAAAGCTGCGCAATGATAACGAGCACACATGCACGCCTCGCGTCGTGATTCATAATGCCTCTCCGCTTAATATCTCAACGCGTATGCCTCAGCCAACGATCAGGGACATCCCGGGTGTGTCGAAGGCTGCCTCCGCTGATACGCCGGGCATCCCCTAACATTCGTCCATCCTGACCATCGGCTGACCCCAGACGAAATCTTCAACTATCTGTAAAAAGATCAACTCTTTGGTATAACTCATAATAACAGTTTAGGTGAATGAGTCTGACACCTCTCGCAAGGCTTTCCTCATCGATCACCTATTAGTCACAGGGTAAAATAGACTAATGAGTCCGACATTCCCTGTACTGCCACTCTCATCAGTCGTCTATTGTTACAAAGCCAGATAGATGAATGAGTCCGACATTTACTGTACTGTCCCTCTCATCAATCACCTAAGGTCATAACATAAAATAGGTGAATGAGTCCGACATTTACTGTACTGTCTCTCTCATCAATCACCTGAGGTCATAACATAAAATAGGTGAATGAGTCCGACATTTACTGTACTGTCCCTCTCATCAATCACCTGGGGTCATAAAATAAAATAGGTGAATGAGTCCGACATTTATTGTACTGTCCCTCTCATCAATCACCTGGGGTCATAAATAAAATAGGTGAATGAGTCCGACATTTATTGTACTGTCCCTCTCATCAATCACCTGAGATCATAAAAATAAAATAGGTGAATGATTCCGACATCTATTGTACTGTCCCTCTCATCAATCACCTGAGGTCATAAAATAAAATAGGTGAATGAGTCCGACATTTATTGTACTGTCCCTCTCATCAGTCACCTTATTTTCTTACCTCCTAAAATTACCCACGGCTTTAACTTGTCTACAGACACCACTGTCCTTGACCTCCTATAGCCTTCCCTCAAGTATTCTACCTCATATCGATCATTAAATAAGACCTTCGCTATTTTAAACGGACCCTTATATTTGGCCAATAATTTCCTGCTTGTTCCAGTCGCAGGGTTGTCAGTTCTCATGACCATCACCAAATCTCCTTGTTTATATTCCCTTGCACTCGGCCTCCCTCTGTCAAACCTCTCCTTTTGTTTTTGCTGATCAATACTCAAACGTTCTTTAATCTTTTTCCTTAACTTTGGAAGATCTAAACGTGCCAAATCATCTTGTACAACACTCAAAATTTTATTTTCTGCTGCACCTTTGGGCTTATACCCTGCTAGAGCTTCCATGGGAGTAATACCTATCGCCTTGTTATAGGTGCTATTAATAGCGCTCTGGATCTGTTTAACGAAACTATCCCGTTTATTCTCAGCACTTCCAGCCGCAGTTGCTGATAATGCGCTTAAGATAGTCCTGTTATATCTTTCTCATTGTCCATTTCTCCAATTTAAGATATGTCTTATTCCATAATTTCCACAAAAATCTTTAAACATGGACGCAGTAAAAGCAGTGCCTCTATCTGTTATTATTCTCGTTGGAGTTCCAAACAAACATACAAAGTCTTGTAATATCTTAGCTTGCTTGTATTGTTCCGGACTGGCTCTATGAGAGTGAATTTTGTAAACCCACCTACAATTACTAAAAGGTACTGATTACCCTTTTTACTCTTTTCAAAAGGTCCAAGAGGGTCAATGTGAATCGTATGAAATGGTGTTGATATTTTCTCGATTGGGTGGAACATACCTTGTTTTTTTCCCACCTGGCATTTTATAGTATATACAATTCAAGCATGAAGAGATATACTTCTTAACGAAATGCTTCATACCAGTGAACCAGTAAGAGTCTGATATCTTCTTTAAAGTCTTCTCGAGACCAAAGTGTCCTGCCTCATCGTGACATAATTTGCAAATTTGCCACCTTGATGATTTTGGGACCACCCAGAGGGATTTCTGGTTAGCTAACCGTCTGTATACCATTCCCTTCTTCAATGCTTTCAGTACATCCTCTAATTTTTCTATGCCGTTCTGAAATTGATAGTAATTATCAAATTACTACATCGTAAGCCTTTTTAATGACTTTATTGATAGCAAGAAAAATAAAAAACGAACTGAAACGCGTAAATTATTACTGTTAGTTTAGAAAAAGCCCAAATTATAATAGTTTCTATGCAGCTCTTCGATTCAGAATCAGTAACGTTACCTATTACATGTATATATATGTTGTAGGTCCTTTCAGCACTAATCGATGTACTTACCTATTTTGTCTTTTGATTAAAATTGTAAAAATACGTATGTAACCTGTGAGCAAATAAAAATCAGATTAGAGCAGGCGGTGCAAAGAAAATGTCTGTGATTAAATAAAAAGTCAATAAATTTGACAGTCCATGGATGTATTACATTAATTCAGTTAATCACAGACATACATTTTCTTTGCACCGCCTACTCTAATCTGATTTTTATTTCCTCACTTTTTATTAGACTTACCAAAAACTGTAAAACCTGACTTAGGTGTTTTTATGTAATTGCTTGTGTTAATTTATCAAGAATGTAAGACCTGCATACATAAGTATCTCTGTTCTTGCGTAGATTCAGCCATAAAATTTAATATGTGCAAACATATACCTACACTATTTATGCCATAAATTGCAAAATGAAGAGCTAATTTCGAACGTATCCTTGCTAGCATTCAAACTGATGAAGAAATTTATGCTGTAAAGTAAATTATGAATCCTCTTGATGTTACGTTAGCAGCAATTCGCAGCCATACTACTGGTGATTTGAAAAGTCATGCAAAACAGAACCGTCAAAGGATACCTCACGATAGTCACAATACAAAAATTAGTCCCCAGAGAAAGTTTTTTAGCACCCGTAGGGGTGTAAAAAGAAAAAATTTACCGAAAATAATAAAACCTACAACTGAAGAAGCCGATAAAATAGCGTTTTGTTTAACGAAAAATAATTAATTAATGTTGTTTTGAGTAAGTTTCTTATTACAATTTTGGCAGTGTAAAACAAAACATCATAATCCCCCCTATTCTGTAACTCAAATCGAATCGAAATCACTGAATTTGACAGATCGGATCGTAATGTTGTTGAATTAGTACGCCGTAATTCTGCTCGATTTCTATATTACAATGTTTTACAGAATGTTAAATAGCTGATGTATTCTACCTTCTTTACAGAATATCACAGATCATACCCAAAAAATATAATAGAGACTGAATATTTTGATTTGAAAACATTCCGATTCCTGTTATACATTTCGATTCGATCCGAAAAAAGTTACAGAATAGGTCTGAATAGCCCCACTACTTTGTTACAGATTTTTGTTTTTCTTTCTATCAATAGACTTTAAAGAAGCTGAACATTTTTAACACTATATGAATTTTGATTTATCTTCTTCACTAAGATGCCTTTTCCATCCTGTCGATCAGCTCTCATCATACTGTAACCACTACACATTCCAATTAACCCAATTGGATCCTAGTTTCAGCAGAGTTTCACTGAAGTATACAACATCAGCGTGTTGCCCCTGCAGAAGTAGCAGCAGATCACTTTTATTGCTGGGTATTTATCTTATGTCCCGGTGCAAAATTCTGAAATCCACAATAAGGGAATTAATAGATTCAAGATGGGAAGCTGCATCTAAGTTCTAAGATTATATTTTTGAGGTGTGGCCATAGTGTAAATATCTAATATCATTGGATCACTGGGATCTTGTAAATTCCAACTTAAACTTAAGACGGAGCATAGTATAACCGTACAGCCAAACCATTCTTGGGAACGCCGTGCCTTCAAGGAAAGTATTACTGATTGATCGATTATGATTACCTGTATGAATGTTAGCCTTCCGAGTCGGGGACTCTTCTGCTGAATCTTCTGGCTTTGAGAACTTTGGCCGGACAATTGATATTTCCCAAAATGTCGTCAATTATGAAAGATCAATATTAATTCTGATTATTCCAGTAATCATTTTAACCGATAGCCTTCGTCATTTGCTTATTATCTCTTTGACTCCTTTGACATAAGATCAGCAGTAGTGGCAGGTAAACCAGGCAACCACCCAGGGCCCCGTGCTTGCAACGGCCTTGCGCCACCCGCAATGTAAGAAAATACATACTGTTAATTTGAAACTTGTTTAATTTAAATAAATTAATTTCACTTATTTTATTTTATTTTATATTTTTTTGCTCTCAGTGCGAAACAAACCTTATTCCTTACTCAAAGGGACCCATATATATCTCACGCTCAGGGCGTGTACCTAACATAGAATTCAAGTTCCATTAAACTAAATATTTAGGTTAAACACTGGTTAAACTTTTGTCCTGTCGAAAGTAAACTGTCAAGCATATTACACGTTTCGCGGGTAACTTCAAACTTTCCTTGCGTGTGATTGGAGGATTCCTTAGTTGCAATGCTGTGGCTAGCCGCTTGTGCTCCATGCAAGCACGCACTAGGTGCGCACTGCTTTAGAGCGCACTTTGAGCGCGCCATTGCATATAAACCCTCTTTGGTGCGCACTTTGTTCGAACAAGTTGTTTCTTCCCTGCCTCTGGTGGAGTGTCGTGTATTTGGAACGCGGAATTCTTTCAATTCTGTTGATTTAAATTCTTTTTATAACCTCAAAAATAGAAAAAGAATGTGTAGTGCTGCCGAAGTCCCAGTAGTACATTTTTGTGTGAACGCACTGACCATGATAATAATGAAAATTTGTTGGAAAAGAATGAAAAATCACTTCGTAATGAATCGCACTAGGGCAATGCTTTTTGCTCACGAAAATTAAGTAGAACGCGCAACTCTGTATTGGTGCTAGATCAAATAAGAGTGGAACGCGTATCTCTGTTCCGGTGCTAGGTCCAACATGAGTGGAACGCGCAAATCTGTTTCAGTACTAGATCCAATAGGAGTAGAACGTAAAACTCCGCACGAGTTCGCACTAAGTGCGCACCAGGGCGGGAAGTGGAACTATTAGATAATATGAATACTTTAACATCAACACATTTCATGGTCTGACGGCAATGTCAGTGCCCCGTAACCAGCGCCAAGGTGTCGATTTTTGGCGTTTTCTCGAGCACAAAAATTCAATGCAAATTTTTCAAAACGCCCAGGCCAGTTAGAATACGCTTTTTATTTAGAAGGCCATGGTATGGCCGTTTCAATTCGCCTAAAATTCGGTTCCAAGAAAGCATGCCGTGGAGTACTCCCCTCAGCGCTCCTTATTAAAGATACTACAGAACTACTCATAGTAACGTAATGACCACGGCCGCCTGGATTAATGAAGCACTCAGTGCTTATCCGGCCGGTCGCGTTCTCAGTTCAGAGCGATTTTTCCGTTCCGAAGAGGGAGCCACACTACAGACATCTGTCAATAGTGCATAACCTCAATCGCAAATGTCAACAAGGTATTGGTCCTTTACTTTTGTGTTATAATAATTTAAATTTACGGATGCACAATCAATAACCATAAGTAAATAATATCCAAATCAAGAATGTCAAGTTATTTTCAAACCTAGGTGTTTTGTTATATGGCATTATGTTGTTAAATTTGTACCACAATACTTTCAAAAGAATAATTTTTGTCTGCATATGGTACTAAAACTGAAATTCCAAAGTTGAAAATGAAACACGGTAAGGAAAAATTTATAAATCAATTTAATTTTAGGAGTTTCCTTTTTCTCGTATAGATACTGTTACATTTTGTGTCTGCAAATTACAGAAATTTATCAGTAGTGGAGGTATTAATTTGGTTAAAACAATATTGCAAACAGTGTTGCTGTGGAGTTTGCATTTGAACATGGGATTACCACGAAGATATGAGCCAATTACTCCTTTTAAAATTGAATCCACATCTTGTTTAGGCACACTTGTTTAGGCAAGTCTGGTAAGAATTCTAAGATAACTTGTAATATATGTATATTGAACTAAGCCAACAAATTTTTCAGTGGGATAATTTAACCTACCACGATCCTGATTATAAATTAAGTCAAGCAAGGGGTTAGTTTTATCGCAGGAATTCTCTCATAAAGGTAACTGGCATGTCTCACAGTTCAAAGATACGCGAATTTTCATTATTAGATAACCACAAAGAAACTCAACTGCTGCAGATTCAATTTGATGGAAACCTGTGTAACTGCCTTCAAATATACTCATTCGTTCGAGTTTTTTAATAGTGGCCTCATTTAAGGTAATAGCGATTTTAAATTTGTCAATATTATGTTCAGTATTTACAAATTTTGCAGTGCTGGCATATTTTATTTCAGACATGCTCTTGCTATTGGTGACATTTTTCATGAAACCACTTCTCAAAATTTGCCGAAGTGTATACTCAGCTGTTCTACAATCTGTCAAGTCATTTGAACCACCACGAAGCCGAATATTTACAAAAACTGATTCAACCGCATTTGAACTAAAACTTCTTGTTAATATATAATAAAAGTTTAAGTCTCGTATTAAATATTGGATGCAAAGATATGTGTTTTTAGCAGTGAAAACCAGAGCTTCCGCTGCCTCTTTTGTTAACCCAGCAAGGCCTGCTTTTGCTGAGCTAAAGTGAATATCAGCAAAAAAATGAGGAAATTGCAGAATTAAGTATGATAGGCGTGCATCTTAAGTGTCTGTATATGGAGCAGAATTGGGATCTCGCTGATGAGGGATTCTGTTGCTTACGTCATAATTTTGGAAATATTTGTATATATTTTCCATATAATGTAACTGCTGTAATGCAGTCTTTAAAGAATAAGCTAGATCTTTAATTGCAGTTGTAATGTTTGTACTTTGAGTAGAAGCGTCAGAAATTTGAGGAAATAAATTTTCAGAAAACTCGCGTTTTCACTACCAAGCTAAAATGTTTTGTAATATAGTTAATAATAAATATTTTAATTGTATTTGAATTAATTAAACCTTAAATAACGAAAGTGTTGCGCTTGCATCAGAAATTCGAGGAATTACATTTTCAGAAAGACTTGGATTTCCGTTAGGAAGCTAAAATAATTTATAATGCAGTTATAATGTGTTAATAATACAGTTGTGTACACAATTATTAGACCTTAAATACAGAAAGTACAGCCCTTGCAATGAACATTTTTCGATTTCACGTGAAAAAGAAATTATCTTCAGAAAAGTGATTGCAGCAAACCAGCGAATGATTTGAGAAGAGTGCAGCATCTACAGGATGAAAAGCTTTATTTTTATCTATTTACTAATACAAAGAATTAATTATGGTGGGTGTTTCATAACGTACGGAGAAGATTGAAACCTTTTTCCAAAAGTAAGTAAGGGAGTTATAATTCCCTGAAGGAGGGATGAAACGTATTTTTCTTTTGGCAACATCTCTGAATCCTTTAAGTTATCAAACTAATATATGAAACTCAGATATAAGGCACCTAACTGAACACTTTCAATGCATTTGTTAGAAATTTCTTCCCTTTTAATGGCTAGTTTGAGGGGATTACTTTCAATATTTTATGGTAACAAAATGCAATGGACGTATGCTAACTAATGAACCTCAATTATTCAAAAACCGTCCGATTTATCGAAATGCAACAAGAGAGCCTTCTTATGCCAAATAATCTAAAAAATATTGGGTGGTTTGCATAAAACGAAGTAGATGCTAATACTTCTCAAATTAGTATATTCTTCGAAGTATCTTCTATTACATAAAGTACCTACTGCAGCTCTGAAGCATATACTATGAAAGCAAAGTTTATACTATAGCACGTACTAAATACTACGCTGCAGTAGTATTTACTATTAAAACGAATCTGAGGCTTTGAAGTAGATACTACAGTAGGTACTTCTACAGCGAAGTAAAAACTTCTATGTGCTCTTGTGCTCTAGTATCTACTAGATCGCATAGTAAATACTACGTTACTATAGTAGGTACTTCACTTTCGAAGTAGGTGCTTGAAGTATTAGCATGTACTACGTTTTATGCATACCACCCATTGTCTTCGTAAATTTTTGATGAAATATGTAAAAATGAAAAGTTAGGAATAAAATACTGAAAAGTTATCCTCTAAAACTACCCTTTAAAAAGGAGGGAGGATCTAATAAATACGTTGTAAAGGCGCGATTATATGCCTTATATCTGCATTTAAAATGTTAATTCCCTAACTTAAAGGATCCAGAAGGGCTTATAATTCTTTATTATTGACTTTTGGAAAAAAATTTATGAGATGAGGTTACCTTATTTTCTGATGTTCTATTCACCCTTTCAATCTCCTCCGTACGTTATGAGACACCCAGTATGTGTGTAATTTGTCAAAATATCTCTCCATTTCAAATTTAAATGAAAGTCTGCAGGCAAACTGTGATAGGAAACAGTAACTTCTGGATTACAATTACCTAATCATACAAACCTTCGCATTTTTTATGATAAAAAAGTAATATAGATATTACATCACAAAATCTTCTAAGCGGACACTAAATCGCGCAAATATACACTTTACGTTTCGCAGTCGTTCGACTGCTTCGTCAGAAGTGAAAATTATTTTTTATCTCTAATAGAAATAAGATTATCCAACTTTTTAATCTGTGTCGATCGAATTCTATTAAACAACCTTTCATTTTTTTGGTTTTCAAAATGTAGAAAATTGTTTATTGTAATATTATCTAGAAAATTACTTAACTGTCCTAAAGTATAATCTAATTTCCACATTAATTTGGTAAGAATTTTTAGAGTTACTTCAATTTCATATGAAAGAATTTTATTAGCGAAATCCGATACATATCTGTCAATTTTCTGACATGACATATCATACGCTCTTTTCAAAGGGCCTATTACATGATTAGGATATACTCCTTCTTTTCTACATTTAAGCAAAAAGAGCTTACGATTTTTTATTTTGGTAATTTTAGTTAAAGTTTTAGAATAAATTTTGCACAGTACCTTACTTTGGTGCCCGTAGCGACCCTCCACAAAATTGTAAAATCCTATGTTTCTGATATCCATATTTACAGTTGGTTCTTGTCCGATGATACAAATTTCATCGGACAAGAACCAACTGTAAATATAGATATTACAGTTATTTGTTATTTGAATTTGAAATAGAATAATTAAGTGTTAAAAGGTGTTGACAAATAATGCGAATAAAATTAGATGTCAAAAGTAACGTGGTAACTATAGCAACGGTATGTGTTTAAATGAAAACCGCGCAGAGGGAGCCACACTAACGACAACTGTCACGGAACAGGTTTTTTTCAAACGCGACCGGCCGTATAAAGCACTGGTGCTTCATTAATCTAGGCGGCCGTGGTAATGACAACTGCAATTACTTAAAAACTCACAAGAGGCGCTGAAGGGAGTAGTCAAAATTTTTAAAAGTAGAATTGAAACGGCCATACATACACGTCAGTGAATGTTAATGTAGCTGGCCATGATGTAACACACAGAACATACTTAAAAAAAAAAGCGACATCCAATGTTATGAAAGTGCAAGTGAATTAATTGCGCCGTCTATGAATGGTTGCGTAAACTAATCGATTAAACGCGCCATGTTTGCATTTATTTACAGTTTACTATGGTAATGTTAAATGAGCGAAAGATATAATATTAACGGACTTTACATTTCTCAGCTTATTTGGTAGTTTTATGAGAAAGTCAACGATAAAATAGCCAAACAAACTGTGAAATGCCAAGTGTGTTAAAATTATATAGACTTATGCATTTTTAATTAGAAAAATTTTAAGTGTGGATTATTTATAATTTCCAACCACAATGCACTCTTTTTTTATATTTCTTGGAAATAAGAAATACTGCACATTTGAATTGTTTGTATATTTGTTGGGGCAAGATCGTACTGCACATTTTTTTATATAAAACCGCCCTTGGTGAAAAGGTTTTATCCCGTAATTTATGAAGTCCTCAATTATTACAACTAATTAACGCTGCATTTAAGTCATAATGCATTAAATGATAAAAAATTCCTTACCATCATTAAGATATCGAATTAAACTACTCAAAACAATTAAGGGGTCAAGTTTTTAAGCGACTGTATATATTGGAAATTAGACTTCATCTTAATAGAAGTTAGTAATTTCAAAACACAGGATCCTTATGAACACTAGTTTAAAGTTTGCAATAAACACATTAACATAATGTAACAAAAATTGAAAATTAATTAAGAACATTCCAGAAACAAGTTATGCAAAAAATTAAGTAAAATTATTGTTCTCAATATTATAACATTATTTTTTGAATTTTTTATTTTTAATATGGAGTCGGACCTCTTCTGGCTTGAATTAAAGCTGCACAGCGTCTTGGCATACTTTGTATTAGTCTTCGGGTGGTGTCTTGTGAAATTTGCTCCAATTCTTTCAAAAGGGCACTTTCTAACTCGCGTAGTGTAAGAGGTGCGTTTTGTCGATTTCTGACTCGTCTATCCAGCTCGTCCAAAAGATGTTCAATGGGATTCATGTCAGGGCTGCACGCTGGCCATGGCAATGTGGTGATGTTTTGCCCTTGCAGATACTCAGTAACGATCCTCGCAACATGTGGGCGGGCATTATCTTGCATTAGAATAAAATTGTTACCTGCAGCATGTGCACGAAGTTGTCCCTGGATCTGGAGAACCTCATCAATGTGAGGCTGTGCAGTCAAAGCTCCGTTTCTTACAACAACATCACTTTTGTTGTCGATCGAAATATCGCCCCAGATCATCACAGAAATCACCACCAAACGGTACTCTTTCTTATATCGTATTAGGAAGAAATGTTCCCCTGGCCGTCGCCATACTCGAACCCGTTCATCATTTGAGCATAATGCAACCTAGACTCGGCAGTAAACAAAACTTTTCTCCAATGGCGTATCTGCCAATTATTGTGTTCTTGGGCGAATTGCATTCGCGCTTGTCGCTGATTTCTGGTTAAACGCATTACTTTGGCTGGACAGTTAGACCTCAGGTTCGCTTGTCTGAGTCGGTTCCTCACTGTTTGATAGGAAATTTGTCGACGTGTAGCCTGAAAAAGATCAGTTTGTAAAGTACAGAATGTGCTGGTACATTTTCGAAGAGTCTGCAAACGTAAAAATCGATCGTCTAAGAGCGTGGTTGCTCTGTGACGACCTTGTCCAAGACGAGAAGTAACACTTCCAGTATTCTGGTATCGCTTCCACAACCTCCATATTACAGACTGCCGTACATTGAATTGTTCGGCAACATATCGCTGTGTATTGTCTTCTTGCAGGAGAGTAACAGTTCGACTGACTTCTATTGGTGTCAAATGTCGTCTTACACCTTGCTCAACTTTTCAACTATCACATTGCGTTGCAAGGCAGCAGAGGTATTAAAGAAAAAGAAAACTCGAAATCAAATCTGGCAAAAATCACAATTATTTTTACCAGTATCACTTCAACTGACTCTCTTTCATAATAAAGAAGTTCTGCGGGAACTGAAATTTTTCTGAATAACAAAAGATAGTTAAAGCAATAAATTGACCGGCAATCCAAAATTTTTACTCATTTCGTTTAAGCGTGACGAGTGCAAGAAAACTTGACCCCTTCATTATTTTGAGTAGCTTATTTAACTTATTCTCAATACGTCAGAAATGCACGTCAATAAAATATAATTTATGATATCTTAGATATCTAGATTTAGACAGACTGTCATCTGAATAACCTTCACAACATGCTGAGGAGGTCTTAGAGCTTACTTCACATGCACCTGAACACGCAAAATATTTATTGTGGATCGTTTCCTGATTGATTCGTTATTAATAACCAACCAATCTGGAAAATATTCGCAATAAATTTTTTGCGTATCCGAATACATTTCCCGCTTTACAGTTAGAACCAGGGAGTGTGCACTGTTATGGATACCTGTCAATCGGTTATTGTAGTGTTGACTCCAGATACAAGAGGCGCTGTCATGCATCAAGATTACCGCCTAAAATTAAACATCGGTATAAGTCGTTATTGTACGGTCGTAAACGTATTTCAGCGTCTTTTGATTAGTCCACAGATTCATTCTGTCTGTAAATCACAGAACGCGTGGTAAATCATCTCTTCGCTTGCATTATTATAAACTACTGGAAAAAATTAACGGATATTAGAGAAAAATAAATAAAAGATTAAACTTTTGAAATATGTTAATATTGCATTTATTAATATATATTATTTAATAAACATTTGGATCAAGTTTGCAACAAACAAACGTTTTTCTGACAAGTCTCCATTTGCATTGCATAAAGTTTTTTCTTAACATTTCTGAACTTTTTCCGGTAGTTTATTTATCAGTTTACCGTTTATTCGATTTGAACGTTGTGTTTGGTATTAGTGTGTTTAGTTCTTTGTTTTAAATTTAAATTTCGTGACTTTTTGTACTGTGATTGAGGTGATCTTGTCATAATGCCGCCCGTCTTCTACTGTTGCAAACCGGCTTGCAAAAGTACTGGTAAAACAGAAAAACTCCATCGTTTTCCAAACCGGGATGATGTAAGTAGAAGTACCTATTAAATTGCTGTAAATCATACATAATAATAATCTTGTCACTTCTCATAATATTTATTACATGAGGTTTTGCAGATTTATTTATTTTTCATATTTAAAATAATAGGTATTTCAAAAGTGGTTGAGAGCGATAAACAGGCAGGATCTGGAAAATGTCGAAAAAAAGAAAGTTCGACAATCTTACCGCGTCTGTGATAGACATTTCTCACAAGAATATAAAATTCCTGCACCATATCAGAGTCTCTCAGGTCTTGTCGTGGCTGCTGTTCCAACTTTGCAATTGTGTGATGGTATGTGTATTTTGCATGACTTAAAAGAAATATGTATATAAAAGGAATTTAAATTAACTATTGATTAATACAGGTACAGCTACATGTCTACAGTATAATTTTCACATTAAGTAACAAAGAATTAAGTGAAATACATTTTTCGTTTTTACAGATAATGTGATATCAGAAACTAATATATATGAGACAAGGAGTAGACCATTTGATGTTCCTGTCCCAACGAACCATACATATGAAGCTTCTGGCCCATCACAGCAAGATATTTTAAATCAACCTGGACCGAGCACATCTAGAATTAAATTATTACTCCACACTCCTGAGCCAGCACCCAAAGCAAAAGTTGTAACATCTAAACGTGGTATGTTTTCAAAAAATAATAATTAATATTAATTTGAGTTGATAAATACATTAAAAAATGAAAAATATTCCAGAAAGTTTATTATGTATTACAGGAAATAACTGAAAGTTAATGATTTCCAATATTTCATTTTTGCATTGTAAAACCTAAGAGCAATAATTAAAACTATAATACAGATTTTTTATTGTACATTTTAGTGTAATGCATTGGACCGTTACATTTATTATTACTTAATTTAAAGACAGTCAGTTCGATGTTTAGTATGTATTCGTGGATATGAACAATAAAAATCATCGTTTATATATTCAAAAAATCATTGTATACATAATAATATGTATGTATTCTTTATAGGTGTTAGGAAGAGGTTAAATTTATTACAAGCAGTTAATGTCACCAGATCAAATCAACTGTCACCAAAAGCTAAATTCCTTTATAAAATAGCTAAAGACTTGAAGCAAACTGCATCCAATCTTGATCGAGAAAATGTTTCAATAAAAGACCAACTGCATCAAGCACTTGAATATGCTGAATCCGGTGAATTGCTAAAAAATAAAGTAAACAAAACAACAATGCGGTTCATTACATCTCAAGTTGAAATGCAAAAGAGACATCCTAAAGGGAGGCGTTTCACTACAGATGATAAGGTTTTTGCTCTTTCTATTATGAAAGCAAGCCCAAAAGGCTACAGATTATTGGAGAAAGTGTTTGCTCTTCCATCTAGGAAAACCTTAATGCAAATGTTACATAAAATTCCTTTTGGCAGTGGATTAAATTTGCAAATTTTGCAATGCCTCCGAGACTCTGTGAAAGATATGTCGTCACTAGAAAGATACTGTGTATTGATGTATGATGAAATGTCAATTGAGCCGTCACTTTCCTATAATTCGAAGGAAGACATTATTCATGGCTTTGCAACTCAAGGAGATGACTATGTGAAAAGTGAGCTTGCTGATCATGCACTTGTTTTCATGGTTAGAGGAATAGCCAGGAAGTGGAAACAACCAGTGGCTTATTTCTTTACTTCTGGCGGCATGAAAAGTATTCCCTTGGCCAACAACATAGAAAAAATCATCTTTGCTCTACAGCAAATTGGTCTCCAAGTTGTAGCGACCGTTTCTGATCAAATGGCAACAAATGTAGCTGCTAACAGACATCTGATGAAGAAAACCAGAGAATATTGCCTGAAAGAAAACATTGATGTGGCAAAATATTTAGGGTATCTCATAAACAAGCAAGAAGTGATATGTTTATACGATGCTCCACATATTCTGAAAGGAATTAGGAATAACTTACTTAATCATAATATTCGATTTAAATGGCTGAAAGAAGAACAGCAAACAGCATCCTGGAAAGATATCGTGGCACTGTATGAGCTTGACGTTCAGCCAGATGACTTTAAGTTATGTTCTAAACTAACAGAGCAGCATGTGTACCCTCACAAACTGAAAAAAATGAAGGTAAAAATGGCTTCACAGGTGTTCTCACAACGCGTATCTGCTACAATGCGCTATATTGCCAGAACAGGTAATTTGACTAAAATGCATGTTGAGGTTTAATATTATTTTGTTTTCTAATTACAGAACCTAGTACCCTCCCAGCAACAGCTTCTGGTACTGCAGACTTTTTACTGTTTGTAGATAAGCTGTTTGACAGCATGAATGGTTCTCATTTTGAGCCAGAAAATGGTAAAATGTTGCGGTGTGCCATCAAATCAACATCGCAGCATTTTGAGTTCTGGGAGACTGCACTGAAAGTTCTAAACAATATCCAGTTTATAACTAAAGATAATAAAATTGTATCTACTCCGCCCACAATTCAAAACTGTATTGTAACCATACGTGGAATTCGTTATTTGTGGCAGAAACTAGTACCTGTCGGTTTTAAACTTCTTTGCCCACGTAATTTAAATCAGGATCCCAACTTTTTTGGTTGTATAAGATCACAAGCAGGTATAAATACTACTATATCAACGTGCCTTATTATCTTAACACAGTTTGAATTCTAATTTGTAGGTAGAAACATTAATCCAACAGTTAACAGCTTCGTGTCTTCATACAAAACTCTACTTGTCAACAATTTCACTTCCACACATTCCCCTGGCACAAATTGTGAATTTGATGTAAGTGAAGGGGCATTAAACACTTTACGTCACTTCTTGGAAAGTAAAATTGAAGATGATGGAGTGAATGTTCTCGTGCAAATTGAAGAAGTAGTGAAAGAAGATCTGTTTGTCCCAAGAGGAAGGTCTACATCACTAACCGTCGACCTTAATTCATATTTAGCAGGCTTTTTGGCCAAAAAATTATTCAAAAATATTAATTGCCCTACATGTAGGGGTAATTTGGTAGGTGAAGAACAAAATTCTTTAACTGAAGCTCGGGCATACAATCCTCGAGCGTTGGTTAATGCTAATCCAAAATTTAGAGATTTATTTGGTAAATCCTGTGAGACCATGCATTTTTTTTTACCAAAATTATCTTCAACGACTTATGTCGCTGCAAAATTGAAATTAAAATTAAGGAAATTTGTTTTACATGAAGTTAATTGGATGTGCAATGAACATAATTTAAAAGAAACATTTTTAAATATTTTTGTTGAATTTTATATCTACGTCTGGATAGGTAATGTTAATAAGATATTGAAAGGCCAGGATCAAAGAAATATAAATGATTGTGTTAAGCAAATGGCTGTCAAAAAATATAATCAAAACAAAGTAAAACATAAAAAAATTACAAGTTTAAAACAATTAATTTAATTTATTCTCATTCTATGTCCTTTTATTTTCTTAATTGTGTATTTAAAACTGTCATCGCTTACATAAAAATTAGCAAATATGGTGATGAGAGTAAAAACTTAAAGTTAAAAAATCGTTGATTTCAAAGACTTGAACTTACCTGTTTACTGTGCACTTACATTTTAATTGATGTGTGAAATACACACTTGCTATCTTTGTTAGATTGGGAACAATGTTTTTGAAATGCACGCATGCGTTGATTAATAAGTTTGAATGTTTTTTTTTTCTTCATATATCCATATTTACAGTATGTTACAAAGCTCTTTTTAGTTTTGTAATTTTGTTTTCAGAATTAAGTTTTAATTAAGTTTTCATATGGATTAGAACAAATTGGAAGTCACTGGCAAGTCATTACAACTTAGGGACCAAACTTTTTAAATTCAGTTGTTATTTACTAATTTAATTTACTAAGGGCCAGTTTACAGAAAATTTAATTGCAATCAAATTTTAATGACGTTGTTAATTTGACAGTTCGCAATGTAATTCTTATGGCAACTTAATCGTGATTAGTTTAATTCGAAATTAAATATTTAATTTACTTTCTGTAAACCCACCCAAGTTATTAATATACTTTTACTGGGTAGGATAACAAGTTGAGTTTTCGAAATCATAATTATAACTTTAATTATAATATAAAAATACCTAAAAATAACAGTAACTGTAAATTATAACTGTAACTAAATGAATAAAGTTATTATTATATTAAAACATCTTTAATTGTGAATATTGAAAATTTATGACAATGTATTTGCATTGTATTTGGATTAAATAAGTTTATATTTATAATATAGGTACCTGGCTTGAAACCATGGCTTATTTTATCCCTGTGATTCTTATTTCATTTAATTTAATTCAACCTAAGATATTTATTTTTGCCAGCAATGAAAATCTTAGAATCACACATATGTAAAAATAAGGAATCTCAATTATTATTTCCTTTCCTAACTATTTTGTCGTAAAAATGTTAGGAGAGGAAATAATCGAGATTACTTATTTTTACATGTGAAATCCTATTTCTCGGAAAACAATTCTACATCGTATAGGCAACATCAATACGCCATATTTACATTTACATTTTAAATATACCGCCAAATTTCTGTATTTGCAATACTAGCGCCCTTAACAGCTGGAGTCACAATTAAAAAAACAGTTAGGTCGATAAAGCAGGAGACGGATATCTATATATAATATAATAATCTTTAATCTATGGTTTGAACTGCGGACAACAGTGACATCTATGAATGGTTGCGGTATTTGTTAAAAGCAATGCAAGCCGCCCTTAAGGTGTCATGGGACTGATGTAACAGTAAGATAACATTAGCTCGAAATTCTAAATCGTATTCTGAGATCACTAGATTCCCTTTTTCTCATTTCAAATTTGTCAAATCATAAGGAGGAAGTGTTTTCTTAGCTTTACTTTTCTTAAATGACGGTTTACTTGATTGTTTTGAAGTGGAAAGTTGATTTTGCACAGTTGCTACTGATAATATTGTACATTAAAATTTGAATTTACCATTAATTTAACTCTTATTACCTATAATAAATAAATGTTGTTGTTTTTGGGATGTTTCTCGTTCGTCTTTGTTGGAAACTTCTAAATCATTTTGAGGTGAATCAAAAAATCAATTTAAATCAAAAAATCAATTCAAAATATGCTTGTATAAAGAATCACTTTTCTTACCAAATAACATGTGTTTTTTTAAAAATGCCATAAAGGTTGGCCATGAAAATTAAAACCCATGTCGTAGCTTGGCATTCAACACATGCCAAATCTGAAAATTTAAAGTAAATGAATGGAGCTAAGACATGAATTTTCTTTTCCACAGCCACCCCTTATGGCATTTTTAAAAAAACACATAGTACATATATGTTAACATTGTGAAGCGCATTGATATAAATCTACGAATTCAAAACTGTATATTATGGGTTAGTTTTGTTTTTAGAGTTAGGATAAAGAACATTTATCGGATATAGGGAATGAAAACGATTTACGGCTTCGATGATGAAGTTCCCGATGGCGTTGCCAAGAGCTAACCTCGCCGAAGTCCCCAGTAATCGTATGCCGTTATTAAGGGCGAGTTTGAAGAGATGGGATAGAGTTGCATCTTCAAACAGCCCGGTTATATCGACGAAATAAAAATCTTCATAAGTAACTCCGATGTCTTCCTTTTTCCACGTGATGAAATCCACATCCTTGTGTCTATACTGCTCGCCGTTCAAAACGATATCCAAAATAACATTCGCTGAAAATCATATTGATTAATAGATTCCTACCAACCTTTTACTTTACGAAAAATATTAAGCAATTATCAAATTCAATTTTTATTTATCTTAGAAATCTTATAAGTAGTTAAAAAATATCGTGTAAGAAGTTTTTTTCTTCTTCTAATATTTAAGCATTGATCATGATTGAAGTACAAAGTATTCAAAAACAAAAACAAAAAAACGCATAAGAGAATCGATGTCACAGATTAGGGGAAAAAATGTTTAAAAAATTTTTGTGAAGAGTTTATAATTAACTAAAAAATTACCCCAAAATCAAGCTCCGGCACTGCGTACGAAATACGGCGGTATAAATTGGCAGTATAATAGGACTATAAAGTTTTTTATTGACTCTCGCTTGCACATAATGCGACCTTGACGCATACCTCAATTGGTTTTATTACACGTTTAACAGCTGGGGAAGGCAAATTTCTTTTACGCGGCGTAATTATTAGTAATTTCTAAAATTGCGTATGAAATACGAATAATAAATTCGCAAATAATTGTTTATTAATTCGTACGGATTGTTTATTTAACCTAGCAACATAAAGACACTAGAGTAGGATTTGCATTTGAATATTCAGATAAAGATAATGATTTCTGGAACAAGGTTGTTTTCTCCGTTGAAAAGATTTTCCATTGTAGTAGGAACGGTAGAATTCGAGTATATAGACCAAGAAATCAAATGTTTCAAAAAAAATATAGTCAATATTTGGATAATAGCATACGATAAATACTTGGGGTTGGATAAATGGAGACTTTCTTCTGTGATGAAGCATGGTTTCATCTCAGCTTTGTAAATTCTCAAAACGGTACAATATGGTCTGCAGAATACTCTTATATTTTTGAACAAGCTCTCTTATATCCTCAGAAAATAGGTGTGCTGTGCGGTTAGCACTGTCCAGAAGGAGAATCATTGGCCCAATTTTTGTTTTCAATCACAATAATAATGCCGTTACACATCGAGATACAATTATAAATCCTTTCATTGAAGAACTTCACGATGTTGAGTTGGAGCGGGGTTACTTCCAACAGGACGGAGCTATAGCTCTTATTACTTGAACAACGTTAAATCATCTGCGACAGGTTAATAAGTAGCAACCGATGGCCTCCTCGATCACCTGATTTAACGCCACTCCATTTCTTTATGTTTGATTTTTAAAATATAAAGTATATTCAGAACGTGTTCATACATTAGAAGAACTACAAAATGCAATTACAGAAGCCGTCAACAGAAACGCTATGTAACGTTTTCGACAATATGAAAAGAAGAGTAAACTTGTATTTGAATTAACACGGGCAACATTTCTAACAAATGTATAATTTTATGTGTCATAATCAGTTTACTTTTTATATTCTCAATATAAGGTAATCAGTACAAGTAATGTCATTTCAATCAGCTTCTAATAAATTGTTTTATTGATAGTAATAAATAAATTATCCCATGTACCGTCCATGGTCAAACAGTATAGAATTTAGTACCAACTTTTAAAAATAATCTAGGGCGCGGGAAATTCAAATGCCCTTCATTCATTTCAGAACACACTGTATATATAATATCGTTCCCTTAATACTACAACTAGGTAACTTGAAGTCAGTGTTTTCTCAGTAAGTCAGTTATAAAGTCTTCAAACGCATTAGAAAATATTTGATATCAAAAATCTATGTATTTATTTCTATAGTTTTTTTTGTGCTCTAAATATTAGGTTTCAATGTTCTGAACAAGGGATTTGTGTTTTACGATTTCTATAAGTAGTTGCATAGACTGGACAATTGATATTTTTCTAATTCCTTCGTAATATCCTGTCCAAGAAAAATGTCCTAAATAATTCCTTACTAATATACTAATTATGCTTTCGCCTCATTAAAAAATGAATTTTGAACATTTGGTTTGTATTTTATTTACACATTAAAAACGGAATTAATTTCAAATTACTGTTTTGATTGATATTGATTATACTGATTTTAATGTAAGTATTTTTAATGACATTAATTAATTAATTAATGTTTGTGACATAACATGAGATAGAAATTTAATGGAAGCTACATGACTTCTGTTTTGCTTTTCATTATCCAGAATAAAATCTTTTAATTGCAGGTTGAATATTGATGATAGTTTTAAGAGACGCACAAACACTTTATTAAATGTATGGAACTTTAGCTACTTTTTAACCTATATATGTGTAATATATTGTAATTGTATTTACATCATGACTTGTTATTCAGAGTTAAGCTCTAAAGTTCAAGAAATTATTTTTTTTAATAGAATATTCTGTAATAACTGGTATTTTCGTTATTATTTAGAGGTTTTTAGCAGTTCCTATATGACAATAAAATAGTCTACACTGTGTCCATGGGTTTTGTGCAATAAAAGAAAAACTTTTTTGTTTTACGTTCTAGAAAAATAAAACTTATTCTCTATAAAAGCTTTAGCTTGCATTAAAACCTACAAAAAATATAGAAAAATTCGCAAACTGCTTCGTTTATGGCTTAAATTTATAAAACCTGCTTACTTCCTCAAAACTTTGTCTAACGATGGAAGTGCGTGGAGTCGAGGTGGGAACGGTAAATAAAAATAGTGCCATCTTAAGGAATTGAGGACGCTAAATCCAAATCTGAAGCCCACAATTTTGGGGCGAAGTAATTCCTTACAGTCAAATTAAAAGCCACTTTATCCAATTGAGAAATACGAGCTCGGTAGCTTAGCAACTAAGGCTTGTTTACACGAAGCTAGTAGAGAGCAAGGTTACTAAAGTTAACAATGTGTGTTTACAATGTGCAGTGAAGAAAGATTACATGAAAATGAAGTTTCTCTCAAAATTTCACTAATAAATTCTTGGACACACCTTCAAAAGTGCAAATTTCTTCATCGTTCTCTTTTATGGGTTAACAGCAACCTCAGGAAAAATAGACAACGTATAGTCATAGAAGAACAGACTAGTTCGGTAAAAATTGGAAGCTGACAAGGGTGTACTTACAAGTTGTAATTACATTTTCACTTGCTTGAACAACGTCGATATTATTGTTAAGCATAAGGCGAGAATAGACGTAATTTTAAGTACCTAAGTAGTGTGGAAAAAGTTAACAATGACATTGCTAAATTCTAAGATATGCACCAACTAATTCGAACACTTAAGAAATCGTAGAAAAAAACAAATATTTTCAAACATATAACAAGGGATGGCCTACCGGATGACGTGTTTCCCCACTTCACGACTTATCGTAACCTGTAACTTCAGTAAAGAGGCAGGTCGAGTTAGCAAGTTACTTGATTAGTTTCTTTCTGTAGCAAGTGCCTCTATTATGCAGCAAATAAAGGTTTACACAATACAAGTAGCTTGTAACAGGTAACTTGCCCACTTGATCTGCCTCTCTACTATAATAGCTTCGTGTAAACAAGCCTCTACTGCTGACGCCTCGTAGAAAGGACTGTGATTCGACTTTCAGCTTTACCGTTTTTTTTCTTTTTCCTTGAAAAACTCACACGTTTAGAGTTAGCGTTGATTCGGTAAACGTATTGCTATGTTATGGACAATTTGTAATTAAATTTATATTAATTAATTTCTTCGTTATTTTTGGCCCATTTTTTTAGCAAATTTCTTAATGAATGTTGCTGTGTATTGCCATAATTTAATATTGTGTGGCTTGGTTTTTTATATTTTTGCAAATTTTGCAAATGCTTCAAATTTACTTTGAGATTGGAAACCAATTTTCCTTTATTCTTGAAAAGTAGGTATTATTTGGAACATCACTTTCTCATAATAAAATGTTCATTACAATTGAGGCGCTGATTTCAAAAACAACATACCTAAGTCCAAAAATGAAGTTTTGAGAAAATCGATAACAACTATTTATCTTAGTAACCGTTATACTTATAGTTTACAAACTTTTTGTTGTAACATTAAGCAGATTTGTTTGAGAAATAATTTAATTCAAGTATTTTTTCGAACTTCTTAATATTCTTAAATATTGTTAGAAATAATCAATTAAAAATTAACTATTTCTTATAGATAAATTATTTAGACTTTTTAAGATGTAAATACGTAAGAATTGTAGATATTAGGATAATTAAAATAATCATGCGTAAAGGAATCTGTAAGTAATAGTAAGAAGTTCGGAGAGGAAACAAATGAGGGCGCTGTGTTAATGATCGTGTGAGCCTATGACCCGACACGTTATGAAACCACCGGTGAGCGGAATTCGATTCATGCAATGGTATGTGATGCAATGGAACCTTACCGGAGCATTGCAAAAGATCAGTGAGTAAACTTTGGCGAAGGTTTTGTGAAAAACCTGAGCTAAATATTAAATTATCCGAACTTCTTGTGGAATAATAAATAGTTTGTTTAAATTAATTATTTAAAGTGGTGCAATAAACTGTGTTTTACGTCTTTATTCTACATTTTATTATTCACCCACACACACACACTGACATCAGATAATTTTGAATGTGAAGGCTCGCAAGTGACATCTACATCCAAAATTTATCTCACAATAAATACACTCTGCAAGAAAGAAATTGGTCTACGAGATACACTGCAAAATTCATCACCGAAGAAGATGCGACGAGAGAAAAATCAACAAAGTAAGAAAGTAATATAAAACAATAAAAAATCAGAAAGTTTGCAAATTACCCTGAGAACAGAGCATAAAATTGTCACCCAAACTAAGGGCATCACACAGCAATATGTTGTTTTTCACTGAAGGAAATGTTTTAAAGAGAAATTCCATAAGAGTTTCGAGATTTTGAATTTTCACTGGAGCTATTTCGTTAGGTTTATCATACACAACTTTTAGGTTCAATCCAATAGGCATACACAACTTGTTGCGTACAATGCTGGATCTCCACGGACCATGGTAAGAATCTCTCACATAAATTAACGGTGAATTTTTTTCGATTTTCATCATTCTAACATCTTTTATTTTTTAACTTGATCTGTAGCTGCTTTATTATCATATATGCGGCTAGTATTAACTTTTACCAAGTCAAAAGGTGTAGGCTTGGCTCGAGCATTAAAGATAAGCTTGTCCCAGTCGCGTGGAACTTCAGCCTTTCCCTCTTTCCGCTTCTTTTTCTCAATCAGGGAAAAGTCTTAATCATTTGGTAGGTACGAGTGTCCTCTCATGGCAAAAATGTAGTTCACCGTGTCAAAGCTTTTAGTTACTGTACTAGCATGTACAGGAAATTAGCATTACGTAGTTTTTATTTTGACCAGGACAACCATCGCTGAATAGTATAGTACTAAATTCTGAGAAGGTAAGTCTCTTTTATTCAAATAATATAGAAGCATGGATGTGACTTCATTCGCGCCTTTTTTAGCTTGGCCTTTATGGTAAGTATACATGGCAGCCTCATTTGTTGCCAGATCATGAATCCCAAATAAATAATACCACAATTGTTGATAAAAGATTGGTTGGAATGTGAGGAAGCAGCAGATTTTGCATGAAATCAAAAGTGAAACATAAAACTCGTCCAGCTTGAGCTTTAGGTTTGTAGTTCCTCTTTATGTTCCCAAATACTTCAGTTTTCCTTAAATGTAACTCCTTTTGCATTAACAGCCTGCCCTTTTCTTCATCTGTTACATCTTTAGCGTTAAGTTTATCCAACAACGAATCACATTCAGCACACGTATTAGATCTCGGCTATCCAAATTTTATGTTGAACTTAGTTCTAAAAATATGCCAATATGCTAAGGAATGCTCAAAAAATATTCTGCTATGAACATTCTATACATGTCTTTGATTGTCAGAGATTCCGACAAATACTTGCGCCTTGTATAATGCGATTGTCTTGGTTGAAAACTGTTTAGATATATTTCGACTAGATTAAGAACTTTAGTTGGATATTCAATCGGTCGATTTTTATGACGCCCTCTTAAATCTTTGGTGCTGCATCAGTATTCACCAAACTATACTGGATTCTTCGTAATCGAGCTGATGTTATACCATGTAGATTGATGAACGCAGTTTTTCAAACCATGATTTCGTTTCCTTCATGTCTAATCTTAAATAAATAGGACGCTGCCTGATGTTTTCGCCTTTCTTCTGGAGTATTATGTCTCGGTCTGCGCCTGGAAATGTGCTTCAAAGTTATCGATCCTGCTAAATGAGAATCTAGTCTCTATATTGAGGACCCCTGTTAGTAACTGCCGAACCGCATATGGCACGCTCTGAGGGTTGCGCCCCTTCCGAGGTCGAACACACTTGTAGTTTTGGTCTGCTTAAAATTCATACGTAAAAAATCATACGTTTTGTGTCGTTTTTGTACATGTCAATTTAGGGTACATATTTGCGCCGCCGAATATGTTGTTACGTTCGTTTTGCTTTGCCACGCAGCTTGTCGGTTTTCGAATTCCGCGCGTGTCGCTGTTTCTACGCGACTTAAGTTGCGGCGCTAGGTACTATGGGCGCTTCGGCGCAGTAAAATTTTTGAAGCGGGTCGATCGGCTGGCGGGCAGAATCGACATTTTGTTTTGCCGTGTGTATTGAAGATCTTGTTCCCTTAAGTAATCTCGGCGGTTTTTGGTGCTTGAATTCGGTGATACCGCGCCTTCTTGGGTTTTGGTGAGATTTACTTAAGTAGTTTCGGACTTGGAGAGGTTTCGACCGCATTTCCGGACGATTTTATTCGGCTTTAATTTGGAGCAAGAGCTGTCCACGTGGCGTTCATCCTTTTCTTCGCTCGGTGGTTTTTCGCCGAGGTAAGCCGCTGTGTTTGTCTGTTACTTATCTTCTTTTGACTGTTTCGTGTGTTTCGATTTTATTTTATAGCGAGTAGTTACGGGTAGTAATGTTGGGCTGAAGGGTTTGGATTCCCCCGTCCCCGTCGACGCGTTCTGGTGAGCGCGCTTCTCCTGTTAGAAATTTTGGAGACGACAACTTCTTTAACGAAGTTGCAGTACGGGCTCTTTGGGCGTTTCCGCAAGTTTTCCTGTAAGGCGAGGTCTGTTGCGGTACGTGTCGACCCACGAACTTTCACCCCCAAGACGCCGCGAGTTGGAGCATCTGTGAAACGTATGGGTATCGTATTCCCCTTTTTGCAAACCGCTGTTTTATTTCGTCACGACGTGGAAGCGGAATTTTTCCACGCCAGTTATAATCTACCGTTCGGCCAAAATTAACCCGGTAGCCGCATGTACAGTGGCGAACGCTCGTGTATTCTACATTTCGGCTTAGTTTTAGTTTTGAGGTGTTATTCTTGGTATTGTTAATTTTATGCACGTTAGTTATTTGTTCGTTTAGTTACATGTTTCAGACTGCTTCTCAGTCAAAGCTCTGTAAACGTGCGGTTGGGATCCCGAACGAACGGTTTGTTTTAGATCGCGTACACGCGTTCTTTGTTATTATTTTGTGGTTTCACGAAATTATTTCGTGTTACATAATACGCCTTTTAGGGCCATATACTTTGAAACCTAACTTTTGTGGCTTTGCGAATACACGTTCAGCGAATCGTATTATACGTCTTCTGGCGTTTGTCTCTCAATTAAATCCTGGTAACGTACTTTTTTTGTTTTCTTATTCATTGCGGTATCCTGCGAATCTCATTCCTTCTTTTCTTACCCCTTCTGGGGCGGATTCTGTCAGAATCGAACCGTCTGGTAGGTGCGGATTTCTCTCCTGTTGGGGGAGTCCCACAATTGCAAGTTGTTACGGTCGCCAACAGGTGGCGCCCCTTTCGAATTACTGGTACCTGTGCGAAACTGTTTGCCCACGGCCTTCTCCGCTGACACGGGAATCCGACCGCAGCAACGGCCCAACCAACGGGTGATCAAGGTAGGTTCGTCTGTATCCGCCACTGTATATTTTTTTTGTTCCGCGCTAATTTTTTTCGCCATCAGGTAACCGTGCCGTACACACTCGGCTGTGAGGTTCTGCTTGGCCTTAGGCTCGGCTGTGCCTCGCCACTTTCGTTCAAGATTTCATCTTATATATATATTTTTTTTTGGTCTCGTTCTTGGTGGGAGTGTGCGCGACAATGTAATTGCCAGATGTAGGCTTTTGGTTCATTCCGAACCCGAATTTAAAATTTATTATTAAGGTAAAGATGTTTGCGAACTAACATTACTGTCCTGAGGACAAAGTTTTGTACTTTTAATGTATACCATGTTTTGCTCGATTTTTGGTGTGTGTTAATAAACGACCCGTACAGTTATTTACCGTGTTTTTGTCTGATTTTTTGTCACTAGATAGGGTGACTGTTAATTTTGCCACTATACAGGCTAAGCGGCAATCTTATATGTTATACAGGTATAAACTTGTGGAAATTTAAGTTTTTTTTCAATACCATGTGTAGGCCTAGCGGTACCACGAGTTCTACTAGCCTACTTGGACAACTTCACGCTAGGTGATGCTCTTTTTACATCCAGGTTTAAGCTACCGACAATTATATGTAGTCCAACCCCGTCTCCATCCAGCTGGGCATTTCCAAGTAGAGTTTTTAACTTGGGCGAATTTCTCCAGTATTCGCAACTTATACAGGGTCAAACAGTTAGGTCGAGAAAGTAGGTAGCAATATGTCGCACGACAAATTAAAGAAGACCCCGCGAGACGAGTTCGACGGTCGCGACGGCGCCATCTTGGAATCAAAGATGGAGGCACTGTGATCGAAAATCGCCGCGTAAAAGACGAACACTTCGTGTCACATATCAAATGAAAGATGTCGACGAGACGAACTCGACTGTCACACCGATGCCATTTTGGAATCAAAGATAGAGGCGCTGCGTAAGAGATAAACCCGTCGTGTCGCATATCAAATGAAAGGTCTTGACTGGGCGAACTCGAATGTCTTAGCGACGCCATCTCGGAATCAAGGATGGCGGCGTTGCGATCGAAAATCTAAACGTGGGAATTACTTATTACAATTGTTTAATGTCGGAAGCAACGTTAAAAATTATTTCACGTATTTGGCTGTGAAAACAATTTTCATTACCTATTATATTCATTTTGATACGCCGCTGATATTTATAGTAAGAAGCCAGATACTTTCAAAAACGCGTTATTGGGCAGTTCCTTCCTTGCGGGTGCTGTATCTACTTATAAGGATTCTACGACAATTTTTTGATAATTGCCTAAAATTACTGCTTAAATAAAGTTTATTTCCGCATTAATTAACTACTTTCGTGTCTGACCGTTGTTGACCGCTCACTGGTAACTTGTGTTTTAATTCTCACATGTCGTTGGTTTGTTATAAGGTGACTTGCGTCTGCACTTGCATTAATCTAAATAATTTTATGGTTTGAAAGCAATATAGAGTTTTAAAAGAGCTCTAAACTGTGTGTCCTTAACCTTATTTTAAAAAATTAAGTATAGAAAAACAAATGCTTTCATTTAATATTCGGTCAGCAAGGTGTTAAAAACTTAAAAACCAAGACAAAATTCAATGCTGAAAATGAACTAACTTACTGGCATTAAAGGAAAGTTCTCCTGCGCCTTTCATTTGGAACTGCAAGATCGAACCGTCTGCATCTGCCAGAGCGTTCATGTGCAAAAAGGGAAAAGCAAGTTTCAATCTGAATACTAGAGAATCGGGATCTATCAGGGTTTCCAACACCTCGAAGTTCTTGCACCCGGTCCAAATCATGTCAGTTAAATTCGCCGTGTAATCTGAAATGTGCGAACCTCGTCGGTTGATCATCATAAATGGTATGTGCAAGGGGTCGATCGGGGGTAAACGAAATTCTTTAATTCCTTGCACCATACGAGGTCGTAAGTCTTCCAAAATTTGCGACGTACATCGGGTCAAGTTTGGATCGTTTGTGCAGGGTTTAACGAAATCGGCTGAAATCAGTTATTTACATTAGAAAACACAAAAATGAAGCTTTTGCACTGTAACACGTTCAAGTAGCTAAAATATGTTCTAAAAATATATTTACGTTTTTTTTTTTTTTATAAAACCAGTAAAGCTACCTGTATTTCGTTGACAAGTAAAAAAAAAAAATATAAGGTGCATCTGTCAGAAACTAATGTCAAGTGTTGATTAAAAAAAACTGTCTGAGGCTTCTGTCGATCAATATAGATTTATGGAAAATAACATACGTTTATGTGTCTACAAACGCCATACGCTTACAACATTCAAATTATACATGTTGTACTAGTTATAGTATTATTCATAAGAGAAGACCTCTGCGTCATTGTCTGGTGTTGCATCATCAGACTTATGAATCATAACTCCGTCCTTTTTTCTCATTCACCGTTAACAAAGAAATAATATTGAAATAATTGTCGGTTCTTGCTTCGGCGATTGATTACGCAGCGATCAAGTTCCGTGATTTTCATTATAATTATGCCAATTTATTTTGAGTGACAGTAATAACTCAGCCCCGAGTAATTAGCGCCAAAATCGGCGACTTTTGGCGTTTTCTTGAGCATAGAAATTCAATGCAAAATTTTTAATTCACCCAGGCCAGTTAGAAGTCATTTTGGGCAATTTTTGTGAGAATTATTTAGGTGATAGACAAAATTGTTTTCAAACATTTGCAAGTTGAATCTTCCTACCGTAGTATAAATATATTAATGATCCTCCTAATATATTATGTAAATGACTACTTACTCTTATTCAGGAATACTTAATTTTTACTTACGCAATTGGTGGGTTTGCTGCGATGCATCTGTGCACATGAGCATTACTAATATCCATAAATGTAACATTTTTGCACGTGGCAATGTAAATTAGTAACTAAAAAAATAAGCAACTACTTCATAATCAGATTGTTTTACTTAAATTTAGCAAAACGACTTGTTCCAATATCCGACCGTGTACGTTTTTATACACGTATATATTCTTTATTGACGCAAGGACTGACGCTTATGCTCAGTGTTGTAATCTGCATTAATTAGTACTTTTAATTTAAAACAGAATTTGATGAATTGAAAAAATGTTAATATCAATAAATTATGTCTATTTGAGATTATAAATTAAAAAAAAAACCTGACCGATGAAACATTAGGCAAAGATTCAATGACATAAAACGATTTGCTCAGTAATAAAACAAATAATAACTTTCTGTTCATTACTAAAGAGTAATACAGCATATTGTGTAAAAATCAACTGCAATACTTACAGGTTTTGTTTTAAACTGGCCTTTTAATTACTTACAACGGTCTTTCTGTTGTAATATTGGCTTTTGTCTTGAATGTATGGCAATCTGGCTTTCTTTTGACAATGGCAGCCTTTCTTTTACACACAGCTGCATTTCAAACGATTTCAGCTGTATATGTAAAGTTACTATCCATAACGAGAAGTGAAAAAGTAGCTTTAAGAGACCTCAAGAACCGCGAAGTTATTGTCATTCTACCGGTGGATAAAGGTAACGCAACAGTTGTGCTAGACAAAGAAGATTTCAAATCCAAGAGACTCAGATACCTACATCGAGATAAAGAAGGACCCAACAGAAAAAATATTAAGACAAGTAAAAGAACTGGTCAAAACTACAACCTTATCAGAGGATATTAAAAAGAAGGTGATTCCAAAAACTAGCAAGCCACCCAGATTCTACGCACTGCCAAAAGTACACGAGGAAAACGTACCACTGAAACCGACTATCGCCAGTACCTATGGGCTCTCCAACGTATAACCTAGCTAAGTACTTGGCACATAATTTAAAACACTACATTGGGAAAACTGCGTCCTACGTGGAGAACTCAAGTCACTTTCTGAAAGTCATAAAGGATATGAGAACGGATCCTGGTGACATCCTGGTAAGTTTTGATGTTACATCTCTACCAACGTCCCAGTAGATCAAGCCGTTGAAGTGATGAAACAAAAACTGATACCACTAGGCTTACAAAATGAAATATCACAACTCCCCGAATTCTGCCTGTTTACGACATATTTTCTGTGGGATAGCAAGTATTATGAACAAAAGAGTGGAGCAGCTATGGAGAGCCCTCTTTCTCCGGTCATCGCCAATTTATTCATGGGAGCTCTGGAAGAAGAAGTTAAAGAAAGCAGCCCACTAAAACCTGAGCGCTGACTACGATATGTTGATAACATGTTCATAATTTGGCAACACGGAAGATAACAACTAAATGAATTCTTAGAACATCTGAATAGCCATAGTGGTTCAATTAAATTCACGATGGAGGTGGAAGAAAACGGGAAGCTACCTTTCCTGGATGTGTCCGGAGTCCGGAGAACTTGGACATCAGGTGTAGAGGAAAAAGACATACACTGACAAATATTTGAACGCGGGATCACATCACCACCCTAAACAAAAGAGGTCGTTAATCAACACTTTGTACCACAGGGCCGAGGTGGTAAGTGAGGCATAGAATTTGACACTGAAAAAAGAACACCTGAAAGCAGCGCTGACCAAAAACGATTACTCAGTAAAAGATATAACTACAGTTATAAAGAAAAGAAGAACCCGCGAGGAAACTACCATCGAATCAAAAGAATTTTGCGTGTCTGCCACATATACCAGGACCAACTGACAAGAAAGTCGAAAATCTGCTACCTAAAACCAAAGAACACATACCAAGAACTAAAGATGAAGGAGTTTACAAAATTCCATGCACCTGCGGAAATAGCTACATCGACCAAACAAGGAGTCTAGAATGCCAGGTAAAAGTACATCAGAGGGATGTACGATTGAAGAAGATTACGCAATTCGCTGTGGCGGAACGCGTTCGCCAAACATGGACATAAAGTAGACTTCGACAAAGTACAAGTACTTACAACTTCAAAGAAGTACCATCAACGAATAATTCGAGAGGCAATAGAAATAGAAAAACACGGAAATTTCAACAGAGAGGACTGCTACAAACTCAGGAACACTTCGAAAACACTAATATAATGAAAATCACGGAACTTGAGCGCTGCGTAATCAATCGCCGAAGCAAGAACCGACAATTATTTCAATATTATTTCTTTGTTAACGGTGAATGAGAAAAAAGGACGGAGTTATGATTCATAAGTCTAATGATGCAACACCAGAAAATGACGCAAAAGTTTTCTCTTATGAATAATACTATAAGAAGACAGCAATGCAGAACGGCCACGGTCACTGAAGCATAACGCAACACTCCAACGGAGCGGGACCACAATATAAATTCACAGACTACCTAGAGGAGACTTATTTAGTTCTGAAGAAGTTCTCAGTATAACAGCGAAATATCGAACTACGGAAGACTTCGATACATTGGACATAACGGAGTATTATTGTTTTCATTTAAAACTTTATTTGCGTCTGTAGTTGCACATAAGCTTAATGTGTGTGCACAGCATCGTAAATGTGTAGGCAGCGAACAAAGTTCCGAGTCATCAATATACTCAGAAGTAGACTGATTTTCAACTTGTGTAAGAGTGCATTCATGAGAAATGGAATTGAATACATTTTCTTCACTTTCTATAGATTCAGTTTCAACCCTTTCTATATTGGTTGGTTGTACGCCGAATAGTTTGAAGGCTTTTACAAAGTTGCTGCCGTTGTCGGTGACAGTTGCAACTATTTTGTTTACTGTTAGGTTAAAATCAGTATTAATTTCTTGAATTATTTCAGTTATGCGATCATAACTGTGGTTGCCTTTGACTCTCTGACAAGCTAATGCAACAGACTCCCTACATAGATCCTCTGTAATCCAATGCGCTGTAACACCAATGAAACTTCTTTTCTTACCTGACCAAATATCAATTGCTGTACATACATAGTCAACGTTTTGTAGTTTAGATTTTATTTCAGATATTTGTCTCACGTAATAGTCTTCTATTCGACGTCCTAAGGTTCGTCGGCTTATTAGTCCGAGGCCCATATCTGATATTTCTAAATCTGAGAAAATCGCCCTGAAATATGGATCTTCCACAGTACTTAATGGTATCATAGATTGGACTATGTTTTAATCAAATTCTTTCTTTTTTGCGTAGGGTTTGTACTCTTCGACACACTCTTGTCCGTGTTTTCTTTTCAAGTGGCTAAGGAAATTAGATGTACAGTTGCTATATCCCTTTACTTTAGTATTTTGGGAGCATTTCATACATAAAGCAATTATTTTATTGGGTGTAGACTCTTTCGGCAAGTATTTATAAAATTTTCCGTCGAGTAAATGAAGCCGTGGTAACAAAGTATCCGAGGAATCTAGCGTTGATGACTCCAACTCTGGCAATTCAATAATGTCCGAAATGTTCACAGAAATAATACTCTCTTCGTCTTCGACCGTCTCTGACATCTTCGTTGTAATGGCAATACAAAACTTACGCCAATATTAAACAAATATTACCACATACAATTGTAAGATATAGATAGATACCACATAAAAACGATTAAACTTCAGAAGTAACACGAAAAGGGATTAAAACTAAAACAGTGACATGTAGGCGCGAAGTACTGTGCGATCCAATATTTTTTAGATAAGAAGAGGCTATAAGAAGTAAAATCACAGTCTTAGCTTCATTCACACAGTTACCCTATGGACCATCTTTCAAAACTGGTACGTCAAGATATACATCTCCTTAATCTTTTATTTGAATACATAAGGGTTTGTTAAAACCCTTTAATATGATAATGATCTATTCCAAATGCCGTGGAAGTATTCGAGAGCACTTAAACAACTAACAGGCTTGACAGAAGTCAAAAAGCAAATGTCATGTCAGACTAAAGGTTTTGAATCAAGTCAAGACTTTGATTTCATTTTTTATAGCCTCCCCTTATCTAAAAGATATTGGATCGCATAGTGCGATTAGTGTAAACGAACAATTACATACATGTATAAATCTAGTGAGTGCCAAATGATTTAATTGCAAATCACAAATAAATTCAGTTGCAAATGAATTAATTGTCATTGCAATTAACTATTAACTAACTTTAATGTGATATGATCTTTGAATCAATATTTGCTGGATGGTAAATGATGAAAAATATAAGGAGATGTTTTATTTTTTATACAATTGTATGTTGGGTATGAACTTACCGAAGAAGCCTCGCCCTTTACCTTCGAGGTTTACATCGCGATTAAAACTATGGTTTTGTTTTGCAACGAAGTGACATCGAAGTATCCACCACGATATAAACCTCGAAGATCCACAACTGAAGAATTTATTACGGACTTCTCGTCATAAAAATCATCGTTTAACTCATTATTATTATTATTATTATATTAATTTTAGAGGGGTGTTTATTGCACCCTTTAATTTTTAGCGGACGTCTATCTTTACAAAATGGCTGTTTTTAATGTGTCCTTTCCAGATATCAGAAAATTTGTTTAGAAATATTTTTTGCTTTATTAATAAAGACACCGGTTTTGCAATTGTAAATGTGAAAAGTAACCACATGAAACATCCACGAAAAACCAACCATATCAAAACTTTAGCATTTCTATGCCACAGGTTACTTTATTAAGGGCCGGTTCTACATGACCTGAAATAAAACTCAGGTAACTATTAACTAATTTAACTTAATATTAACTATTCCCTAATTTAACTTAATATTAACTATTCCCTAATTTAACTTTATTTTAAGATTTATACTGGCGGGCGTTCTACATATTCTTTTTAGTTTACGTTTAGTTAACCCAAAATATATTCATAATTTCCTTATGTTGATAGTGAAACTGGCACATACGAGTATGTGATCAAGACTGCTATTTTAACTGAATTACCCAGTCGATTTGTATTTTGAGAGATTTATTATAAAAATCAAGATGAACGTAAATATCTTTCATTCGGATAATGACGAGGAAATTGAGTACTATCGTTTTAGACACCGTAAAGTTTTTAAAAAAAAGGTAGGTTTGATAAAGTACTGCTAACAATACTGCCGTGCTAAGCGAAAATAACGTATCTGCAAATTTTATATTTTTGAAATGTCTTATATTTTCTTGAAATAATCCGAACTGAATGAATGAATATATTATAATGATATATTTTTTTAAAGAACAGATATTCTGTGATTGCAATTTGTCCTCATTTTAAGCTGTTTTAACATATCTTCATCGAATTAAAACGAATAAAGTAAATAAAATAAAAGTAAGATAAAATACATTTTCGTATTAAGATTTTCTTCTTAGAATCATGCAAGGAACAGCGCTACGACTCCGGGTTCCACAATTTCTGAACAGCCTGTATATATGCCAAGAAATACAGAAAAATTGGAAAACACGATGCTAAAGTTTTATACATTAGTCAGATTTCCAAACGTTGTAGGCACTGTAGATTGTACTCCCGTATGAATACAATCTCCCGGAGGTGAGGACGCTGAATTGTATCGCAATAGGAAAGACTATTTTTCTTGGAACGTGCAAGTAATAGATGATCCTGAACTACGAATTTGTGATATTGTGGCCGGGATCCACGCATGATCAAACAATTTTTAATGCATCATTAATCGAAGTCAGATTGGAAAATGGACATTTCCATAATTCTGTCATACTTGGTGACAGTGGTTGTTTGTGGTGTAACAGAGCCTTTGACGACTCCTTTGGGGAATTCTCGAACTCGAGCGGAACAATTATAAAACGAATCTCATATAAAAACACGGAATACAATTGAAAGATTATTTGGTGCAAAATGTTGATTGCGAGTCGGCAGAATCGCAATGGGGCCCCCGAGCATATTCTATATAGCTATTTTGGCCCTAATTGGGGCCTCATCAGCAAAAAAGTAGCTCGAGAACTCCACTGCAACCCCGACGACCAACAAGATATACGCACGGTTAGCGCGTAAAAGCAAACATGTGAAATAAGTGCGCCGAAGCACAACTATTTTCCGACTTATAATTCGTGTCGTGAAAGCAAATAGCAACAATATCGCTGCCTCATAAGCTAACACGCACGAGATGGCAGTCGATGCGGATGCTCGGTCTACATCAACATACTTCGTATAGAGATAACGCATTTAGTGATTTTTTATATCTATCCTTGTCGCAAATTATTCTCATCTAGGGATAAAAAAACAGTTGGAAATATTATTTGAAGTGACGCTTGTCAAAGTTACTGTCAGTGGTTAAGAAAATTGAGTTTAAATATCGCATCCCAAACTTTTACCGCATGACATTTAATGATTCCGCCTTTCTCGTGAAAGAAAAATTCTGCACTTCTTAAAATAACAACTTTTTGATTGGTAAATAACTTAACAGACTTAACTAGACATAACCTAATACACTTTTAAATTGAAACCAGTGACATTGCGGTAAACAGAATTCCCTAAAACTATTGTTTTCCTTATTGCACTTGCAATTGTATTTGTTATCTTTGTTTCTCAAACCTCTCACGAGAGGAATGGGATTGCGTTACCTGTACGGAGTATTGATTTAGTACCTTAATGCTCGGGGGCCCCATTGCGATCCTGCCGACTCGCAAGCAACATTTTGCATGTTTGCGATGACACGGTTTGTCCGCATCGACTGCCATCTCGTGCGTGTTAGCTTATGAGGCAGCGGTATTGTTGCTATCTGCTTTCACAACACGAATTATAAGTCGGAAAATAGTTGTGCTCTGGCGCACTTATTTCACAGATTATTTGGTGTTTTGAAATGGAGATTCCCCATGTTATCTTTTGGTATGAGGGTTAATGCAGAATTTTCAAAAGCAATAATTGTAGCTGCAGCTGTTTTACACAATTTTGCAATTAATGAAAGAGATGAGTGGGTGATTGATGAAGAAATTGGTAATGTAGAACAGCCAGATATGTATCCCGACAATCAAAATAATGAAAATAATAGACGCCGATTAAATTTAATAAATATGCATTTTGCAAATTTGTAAATATTTTCCATTTTCATCTAATTTGGTGTATTTTTTATTGTACATTTTTTCGCTTTTAGCTGTAAACTGATGATACCTGAATAACTGTAATTCACATTTGTTTATAACTTATTTCATTTCATTTGATACAAGTGCAAATTACTCTTTTCTTTTTCAATTTTGATTTTTAGTAACTCTATCCATTTTCCTTTTAGCCAGATGTTCGAAAATATTTTGCTCCTTTTCTTTATTTGTGAGCCTTTTTTCTTTTAATTAATTTAATAGCTAGAAAATATATAATGAAAATAGTGTATAATAATATAGGAATATATTTCGTGGCCTACTTCCAGGTTAAACTATAAATTTGACTCAAGCTTTAACATTCGTATAATTCGGCCATCCGACTATTCATCCGTCCCGAATGAATAAAATACTTCCGTGCGGACATTTTTTAAGCAAAACTATCTTCTGCAGTTATATAGCTAAGACGTCTTAAATTGAATGTCCTTCCATTTTAACTTAATCTTTATCTTAATCTTGACTGTCAACTGTTCATTTCGTAATTCTCTTCATTTTTATCTTCATGTAACTCCTCGTTTTCTTCATCTTCGATGTAGGTACCTTCATATTCGGCATCATTTTCTTCACCCTCGTCTCCATCATTGTTTTCAGCCTCGTCTTCAACATTGCTTTCATATTCGTCTTCATTATTGTTTTCATCATCGTCTTCATCATCGCCTTCATCGTCGTCTTCATCATTGTCTTGATAATCTTACTATTAGGAAATTCTTCCATAGTCGCAATTAATTAATCATTAATCAACTAATTTTTTTAATCAATTTATTAATTAATGCCCTACACTGGTAGACACATCGCTAACTACTGAACTAAGTACTAAAGGACGGATTTTAAGTGAAATGCTTTTGTTTAGTTCTTAAGCTTTTAAAGATTTTTTAAAGATATCTCTTCATATGGACCCTTTCGAGTCATTTGACTATTTCTAATGAAACGAAGAAGTATCTTTAAAGAATCATTAAAAGTTTAAGAACTAAACAAAGGCATTTCACCTAAAATCCGGCCTCTAGTGATGACGCAGGAGATAATACGAAGATAACATAATTATTTACAGGTGATGCTGATGCTGGACATTTACGTTCTCTCTGATCTGACAAATATTTTAATTCAACATTACCTACCAAATAGCCAATTTGCAATCTGAAATGTGCCGGTTCATTTATTGGTAAACTTTTCATAAGCTTTTCCAAAGAAAAGTAGAGAACAAAAGATCGTTTTCTTTCAGTGTACTGGTTAGCAGGTGTGAGCAGTGCTTCGAAGTAATTCTAACCGTTTCTCATACAATTTTATTTTTTATAATTATTGTAAATAATTTCCGTTTTTTTTTCTTATAGTACTCTATTATGGACGCTACTATTTGCATTTGTGGTGGAGGTATTTCAATTTCGAAAATACCATTCGTGGATAAGTTTCACTATAAAAGGAATTCCAGAGAATATTATACAAAACTTGATTAATGTAATAGTGCCATCTCCAACAATAAATCATTAACAAAAAATTTGTGTTACATTGGAATTTTCTAAACTGTGTGGGATCCGTAGATGGAAAAGACATACGGATCAGAGCACCTAAAAACAATGGATTGTTACGTTCCGTTTTCGTGATAACGATTTCTCAATCTTTTGTATTTATTTTGGCTTCAGCGACCGCTCTATCTGTTTACAAACTCTAAGGTTCTGGTTTTATTTGTTTCTAAGTTATTCCTAGTCTCTTTCCATAACAGTTGGGGGACACTGATAATTTTTCTAGAATTAAGAGCGGAAGAGGCGTGTCTTCGATATCCGGCATTCTCGTGTGCCGCGTGGCCATTTTTGACATGCACTTCACGAACTGTAGTCGCATTTTCGTTGGAGCTTATTTTGGAGCTTGTGTTTGGAGACTAGCTACCCAAAGGCTATTGGGGATCTTATTGTTCGTGAACGACTTATGGAAGTTTAATCCAGTGCTTTTATAGCAGATAAAGTCTATTTCGATGAATTTTGTTTGAGAACGCCACGTGCTGCGAGCCGACGCGTCGCAGTTTCTTTCCACTCTAGGCCCTTATTCTACAAGGGGTAAGTCTTTTTGGTTCAGTTTCAATTTCGTTGTCCTCTTTTACTTACTTTCGTGTTTCTTCCGTTAGCAACGTGAGGGTTAAGCTATGAAAAATCTGCATCACTTCTTCGTGACCTTGACGTAACCGTTTGGTTCTTCCCGAACGAGTTTTGCCGTGAATATCACCGCTTCCGAGTGTCTCTTTTACCGTAACACCGTCGTTCACCGTTTTGGAACTCTTGAAGAGGCTGAATTGTCGGTACTTTTTGTGCCACCGTAAACCTTTACTGCCTGCCGAAGGCTTTGGTTCCTTTCTCCTAATTCTTTCTTTTATTTCTCGTCAATATACAGGGTGACCGTCAGTTGTACCTTATACAGGTTGTCTGACAGACACTCTCGTTCTGCGGGTTTTAAACCTGAGGGAATCTCGAGCACTTTCAACAACGTGTGTACTACTTGGAACCTATTCGCTAGGTGGCGCCCCTTTTTCTTTTACATCCTGGTATCGAGCTACCGACAATCTATTTGTAGCCCACTCCGTCTCCACTGAGCTGGGTATAAGTCCTTGTAGTTTTCCTTTAACATCGACGATTTTCCCCCAGCGTTCACAACTTATACAGGCTCAACTAGGTAGATAATAAAGGTAGGTAGCAGGATATTCGTTATTTAATTACAAGGAGTTTTATTCAACAATTATGCTTGCGACTATAGACGCAGAATGCAAATTTGTGGCAGTAAATATAGCCTCACACAGTGGAGGAGATGCAGGAATTTACTTAAAAAATAAATTGGAACAAAACATTTGTAATAATACATTGAATGTTCCTCCACCACAAAGCTGTCCGGAACGGATAATGTTGTAACACACTTGTTGAAAATTAAGCACTCGCTTTGCATCAAAATATATTCCGTTCAGAAATGATACTTCCAATAACAGTTTTAATTACAAGTCGCACACTAAAGCAATAAACAGCCAAAAATTTTGGAGTATTTTAACCCTTCTACTACTGCGTGTTTTTGGAAAAATTTCTTCAAAATTAAAAACTTTATTCGCGACATCCCGCGATCGCTCTTTGACCTAGCATTGCATTAAAAAATGCAGTAATTATTTTTGCAAATGTAGGATCCTTGCAACCGTTTAGTGAAATTTATGCGACACACGTTCAAGATATTGTTCTCGAACGCAACCGGAATGTGCATTCACAGTATCTTTAACTTGTTTTATTGCACGAGTTTAAAGGAAGATGCATACGGGTGTTCATCTTTTTTACCATCGTATCACGTTCAGGACGTCAAATTAATTATGTTTCTAAAATATTACCTTCCAAGGCCTACTACATATTTGACATTTTTAATATGAACTAAATTTCATGAACTGGTTAATCAGAATAGTTAACAAAACTGACAATTTGAAAACAATTTCGATGTTCACAAAATAATTCACAAAATAGTAGGCCTTGGAAGGTAATACTTTAGGGACATAATTAATTTGACGCCTTGAACGCGATGCGATGTTAAAAAATATAACGTTCCATTTAAAAAAGTTGAAAACAATTGAAAATTTCGAAAACTTGACAGTCATTTGTTTTTCTGATGCTGCCATAAAATCCATCAGGTGACGTCCTGAAACTTTTATAATTTAAGCTACCTCGTAAAAATTCAAATAAAAAAGTTAGCTGTTGTAGCCATTTTCCGTGAACACCAAGATTTATTAATTAATTGATTTATAAAAAAAGTGGGCCTTGGAAGGTAATATTTTAGAGACATAATTAATTTGACGTCCTGAACGTGATACGATGGTAAAAAATATAACGTTCCATTTAAAAAAGTTGAAAACAATTGAAAATTTCGAAAACTTGACAGTCATTTGTTTTTCTGATGCTGCCATAAAATCCATCAAGTGACGTCCTGAAACTTTTCTAATTTAAGCTACCTCGTAAAAATTCAAATAAAAAAGTTAGCTGTTGTAGCCATTTTCCGTGAACACCAAGATTTATTAATTAATTGATTTATAAAAAAAGTAGGCCTTGGAAGGTAATATTTTAGAGACATAATTAATTTGACGTCCTGAACGTGATACGATGGTAAAAAATATAACGTTCCATTTAAAAAAGTTTAAAACAATTGAAAATCTCGAAAACCTGACAGTGATTTGTTTTTCTGATGTTGCCATAAAATCCAGCAGAAGAGGTCCTGAAACTTTTCTAATTTAAGTTACCTCGTAAAAATTCAAATAAAAAAGTTATCTATTGTGGCGGCTTCCCGTGAACACCCTGTATACAGCACTCCAATAGAAAGGGTAAGTGAAATAATTTTTAGTGATTTTAGTTTCAAGAAGTTAGTGTTTCATTTGTTTGGCTTCCTACACTGACGTTTTGACAACTGCATAAACTATAATATGAAATTACTCTTAGAAATTAGTAATTTCATGGTAACCAAATTCATAATCTGAATAACTTCACTCGTCAGTTTCCCCCCATTCTCATTACTGACGATGGGTTTGCGGTTCCTCTAAATCAGTAAGGCGGGAACGGGCAAATTTCTTACTTCTTTCTGTGAATCATCTTGTGAGAAAATAATTCGCTTTTTAAGGATGTTGTATGCACAAAAACATATAATACAGGCGAGGATACAATTAACACCCAGACACTGGTATCTCAGAGGGATTTAGCAATTTGGATTAATTCAAAGGCAAGGTAAAATTTAGAATGTCATGACTATCAATGGAAAAAAATTTCTTATCCAGAAAAGGATTCGGCGAACATTAAATGAATTTTTTGAAACCCCTCTAGAGCCGCGAAAGCTTATTGCTTACGTTCAAACTAAAAGAGGCTACTCCCCTTCGGTAAAGTGGCGCCGATTTACCTGGTTGGTCTGCCCGAAAATGTCATGGAGGTGAATTAAGTTGCCTACCCTATAGGTATTATTCAATTTTTTTGACCGATTGTTCCTCGCCGGGTGTGGATTAGCATACCTAAAAGGCCCTATCTTGAGGAGAGTCAGTGTTTTGGCTACAAATAAAATGATAAACTAGAGTAAAACGCTATGTAAGATTAAACATTGAAGAAATACAATGTTTAATTTTTTTTAATCAACAGTTCTAAATAGTCACGACATTTACAAACGTTTAGGATAAAGAACGTCTTTTGGATATAGCGAATGAACAATATTTATAGCTTCAATGATGAATTTGCCAACAGATCCTTCAATTGCAGCTCTCGCTGTTGATCCCAGCAATCGAATTCCTTGATTAACCGCAATTTTAAAAAGTTGGGACAAAGCGGGGTCTTCAAATAATCCATACATATCTATAAAATAAAATTTTTCATAGCTAACTCCAACATCTTCCTTTCTCCACTCGATATATTCAAACCCCTCCTTGATGTATAGTTCACCGTTCAAAACAATATCTAAAACGATTTTAGCTAAAAACCATAAATTTATAAATGCAAAGTGAATATTAATTTCTGTTTAGCACTTACTGGAATTGAAGGTGAACCCTCCTGCACGACGAAATTCAAAATTGAAAATCGAACCATCCGCACTTGCTTCACAGGTCACTTCTAAATACGGTAAAGCTAGTTTAAATCTCAACGCTAGAGTTTGCAGGTCTATAAAAGTCTGCAGTACTTCGAAGTGTTTACCTCCGGCGCATACCACATTTGTTAAGTTGGTTGTAAAATCTGTAATGCTTGATCCTCGACGTGTTATCGTCATCAATGGAATACGCAAAGGATCAAGTGGGGGCAGCTGAAATTCGGGGACTCCTTCCACTAAGCGAGGACGTAGATGCTCCAGGATCTTTGCCGGACATTTTGTTAAATACGGATCATCCATGCAGGGTTTAATGAAATCGGCTGAAATTTTATTATACAATATATAAAAGGTATTTGGTACCGTTACGGTAACGTTATGTGCTTACGAAGTTTGGGTAAATGGCCACTGCTTATTTGTAAGACCGTCCTCAGTTGGCGCACCAGTGCCTGGGTTGCACGTAACCTAATCTGTAGGACTCGGCCGACTTGTTCGGTCGTGGCCGAACTTCCCACCAGTGAAGCAAACTGGTACCGTGGGGACCGGTTAGCCCGGAGAATACCCTCCCCTCCTCTGGAGTGGAGCGAGCAGAGGGGATCTCCACCGGTCGACTGGGTTGGACTCACGGGGGTAGTGGTTGATGGCCCGCATGCTGGGTTAGGGATGATGTCCACCCCATCCCGACGTGTGAACTGCGGATCTCAGTTCCGGCACTAGCCTGGATAGCTAGTAGAGATTAGATAGGTCTCCCTTCACCAGAAGGGGCGAGGAGCGTGCAACTCCGAACCAGTCTGGTAGCAGGACGACACTTTATAGTGTCAACCACCGAGAGGTGGGCTTCCCTGCGCGTTGATTGAGCGTATCTCAATCCGATGGCTCTGGTCGGGGCCCGGGACGGTTAAGGGCTAACTTGCTCAGGTACCGCCCGTAGCGTTCAGGGTAGATAAGGGGGCTCTGTCTGTCTGTCTGTCTGTCTGTCTGCTTATTTGTAAGGAAAATGACAGCATCCAAACTAGTAACATTTTAAGACGTTCTAATACTGCTATTAAGTTGTGTTTACGGAACTCATTAATTAGAAGTCAAATTTATTCCTAATGTAATCTGCATAAATCAAATAATTATGAAATTGCTGTTCTCGGAACATCCTTACCAGAAGCTGCTAAACACAAACATGAAGTATCACGTTTAATAATAAAATCTATTTCAGATGACTAGCTACCTATTTAGAATAGAAGAAGATACTTTTGTCATAGTTAATGATTATGTTTACCGGGACGCTTAAAAGCGTTAATAACATCGGTGTAACAGGGCATACAAACGAGACATAAATACCACGCGATCATTTAAATTTATAATTAGAGTAGGCTATGAATTTTGAATTAGATTGGCAATACTATCTGTTGACAGCTTGATTTGAGTTTGAATTGTGAAAGTGACGCTCCAAAATGTTTAATTAATTGCCGGGGGCGAACACTTTGAACATTTGCTATGATTGTCACTAAAACTGTTTCACTTCCTGTAAATTAAAAAACGATTTAACCCGATGAGAATCCTATAAACGTCAAAATATTTACATAACTTGGCAAGGTGCACAACCGTATAGAAAAAATTCCGCCTACTTTAATTATAAATTTAAATGATCGCGTGGTAGTAACCGTTGTTACAAACTGGTTTAATAATGTTTAAGGTGTGAGTTACATGACGTTAGTACCGCCAGTTTTATGGTTTGTGCAAACCCTTTCCACCAGTTTATGTTACGTACATTTTACTAAACTTAAACTATTTAAAAGTTCGTATGTCTTACTTCCTGTGAACAATACTAACACGCGCGTTTCGAATTAAAGGTCAAATTTAATTTAAGTAAAAATAATCGAACTTAAAATGCAAAAGAGTTAACAAACGTTCAGCCTTCGATTCAAGAATAAACAAATCTAATAGTAATTTCTCGTGGTTGGCATTACTTGTATTTAATTTTTAGTCAATAGTTACTACTACTAACTAATTGTGTTGGAAGTGTTGATTACAATGTCATTAGTAGAAATGTTTTCCTTTTCCATACCATCACTAACTAGACAAGTATTTGAATTTCTTTCATTTTCACAATTTTATAAAATACCCCTGTGTCTTCGTTACCTATGAAAATATTTAACCTTCTTTCGTCTTGTTGGTGAACACCACCAAGAGTTGTATCTGCAATTTTTGTTTTATTGAAAACTGACTTCCACAACAGAATTACTTGACGCTTCAGATTTTCTTTACTACAACCAGCATTAGCAAATAGTGTCGTGGATGTTCTGCGAAAGTAGTGGCCAGTATATACCCAGCGAAAACATGTACGTTTATTCAACGTTAATTTCACGTCGTTACGGTGGAAATAACGTTATTCGTTGAAAAATGCAACGTTGTTTTTTGGTTGAATTAGCAACCATAATTATACCACGTTTGTATAACGTGTTTTTTAACGATCAGTTTAATATGAACGTAATTATAAAGTGAAACAAATATGTAATCATTTTGTCTTTTTACGACGTGATTTATACTATGAGTAAATGCGATGTATCTACCGTACGTTGATTACCATATCTTTTCAACGTTAATTCAACATCTACTATTCTACGTAATAAATGAGAAAAAAATTAACGAAACTAATACGTTAGATAAATCATAATTTACAACTAAATTTTTAACCCATGTTTTATAACGTTATTTTAACGTATACCGAATAAATATGCGTTACAAAACGTGATGTTGACGTTAGAAAACACTTAATTTTACAGTGATTGTCTATCGTGTTTCACACCTTTGAATTCTAATTTTACTAAAAATCTATGAAATATGAGGTTCTTCTCCATGCTTGGCAGCTTTGAAATGAAACGAAACAGGTATGAAAAGTACTGCTAATTTGCATATACGAGTCAACCATAACCTCTTTTTAAGTTGACGTAATCTGTCAAATTTTTTAAGTTAGTTTGAATTTGATGCCCAAAATCTGTGATTAAAAATACTAAAGAACGCAATGGTCAATCAATTATACATACATATTGTCACGAATACTCATTGGGCACAGCTGTATACAGAGTGGAAAGTTTAACTGGAATAAATTCTGTAACTTAGAAGATTACGATTTGTAAAAAAATTCTTGGAACAGGTCAATTTTTATTTTTAATGGCGCATATTACAAAGGGACTTTTTTAACTTTTCAATTATTTGGAGGGGTGAAACGACCCCTAACTATGTTTTTTTAATGAAAGGATATGTTGAAAAATTGGGAATACAGCTACGTTTTATTTTTTATTTTTCTTTAGCAGTAAAAGGTAAAAAACAAAAAAAAGAATTTTTTTACTAAAAAAAATTCAGGAACTCCATTTTTTATTATTTGATAAGAAGAAATAAGCATTCCATATGGTATCGTATTGTTGCGTGCAGCCAATAGATGGCGCTGCCAATGCGCTAAATTTTTAATTGTACGTAATTACCTCACTGAAGTTTTTCCCAATAGGTGGATAGGAAGAAGAGGACCGATGACCGATTGAGTGGCCAACAAGATCTCCAGATCTCACCCCTTTAGACTTTTTTATGAGGGTATTTAAAAAGTAAAGTTTATGTGACTAAACCAAACGACATAGCAGAACTTCAGAACTTCAAATTCTGCATGAAATTAGGAGAGTAACGCCGGAAATGTTACAAACTGTTAGGGATGGAATTTATAATCGATTAGGGTATTGTCAAGTGAGAGGTGAACATCTGATGCGTTAAAATCGTTCTAGTCAAAAATTTATTTTTTATTTTTTCGCCTTTTACTGTTTAAGAAAAATTAAAAAATAAAAACGTAGCTGTATTCCCAAATGAACAAGCTTTAAGAAAAAAAAATACTTAACATACCCTTCCATTAAAAAAAAAGTAGTTAGGGGTTGTTTCATCCTTCCAAATAATTGAAAAGTTAAAGAAATCCATTTATAATATGCGCCATAAAAATAAAAATTGACCTGTTCCAAGAATTTTGCTACAAATGGCAATTTTCTAAGTTACAGAATTTATTCCAGTTAAACTTTCCACTCTGTATAATTGTTAACGGGGTCACTTTACTGAACTACGGATAATGGATTAATTGCGCGGGACACTCGATTTGGGACCGAGCGGGAAGGTGGCCCAATAGCGAAGGGTGCTCAATAAAGCCTAAAAGTGGTGCGGTGGTTTTTCTGAAGAGGGCCTTCCTTTTTAGAGCCGAGAACCGGGACAAAGTATGCCTTTGTTATTCGGGTAAACTACCCCCAAGTGCCTTTAGCCCATACCTGGACGGAACTATCTACCGAGAGCTACGTTTACCCCAACAGCTGAATTTATTGCAAGCGCGAAGAGAGCGTGACAATATTGCGGTGTTTATGAGCAGCATGCAATTTTTTTTAAATTTTCATAAAGAAATAATTTTGTAAATAATAAAGTAAATTGAGAGTACTGTATTAAATGTGTTTTGTCGAATATTTTAAGTTAGTGTAAATATTTTTAGAAATAGGCGATTTAGAATTACATGTTTATTATAAATAAATTATTTAGAATTTTTGAAATGTATATACAAAGAAAATAAGCTTAGGATTGTAATAATTAGAAAAATTGATTTAATGATGTTATGATAATATGGATGTTAGAAGGAAACTGTAGGTAGTAAAGAGTTCGGAAATTGAACGAGTGAGGGCGGCGCGTAGCTATTGTAAGTTAAAGTCCCCGGTTCGGCTTTATTACCACTGCCTCTGCCCGCTTTACGAATCAGTCATGGAACTGGGGTGTCCAAGTGGCGTCTAGCCTAGCCGACTTGGAAAGTCGTGTCACTCGGCGGCGTGGCGTGGGTTCGAATTCCACCATTAGCCATGTATGTTTGTTCAGTCTAATGATTTAGACCCAGCTTTAATACACGTCGTAATTGTCTGATTCAACGTTACACGTGGACATTGCCGCGACATTTTTTCGTTGTTTCAACGTAACCATAACACACGAATTCAACGTTTGTTACATGTTATTCCACAACGTTTTTTATACGTATGTATGCACTGGGATTTAACGTTGAAATACCGTGGACAAAGACGTTTAAAAGAAGTTGAGTCGAGCGTTGTTAAAACGTATTAATAACACACGAATTCAACGTTGATTAATTGTTACTCTACAACGTTTCTTACACGTGGACAGAGACGTTTAAAAGAAATTGATTGCCGCGACATTTTTTCGTTGTTTCAACGTAACAATACCACACGAATTCAACGTTTGGTTACATGTTATTTTACAACGTTTTTTACACGTACGTGTTTTCGCTGGGTAACGAGGGGTCAGGTAAATTCAGATAATTAGCAATTTTAATAGAAAGAAAAATCCTTTTATTGTCTACTTGTGGAGGTCGTAGCTTGGTAAAGTACCACTTTTTCTCCTTGAATGGGTATGATAAAACTGTACTTTCGAATGTGGTAGTCGAAAAAATCTTTTTCATAAAGGTGCAGAAATATTTTTTAACTAAATAATCAAAAGTTGCAAACTTTCAAGAAACTCATGTACACACTTTCCCTTCGACAGTTTGAAAAAAAAGAGATTAAGTGGCTGGTCCCACTGCCGGCAGCAAGCGCCATCGAATGCAATCGTATCATGTCCAGCAGCTCAATTTTCGAACATGTTCTAATTTTTAGTCGACGCTCGCTGCAACCAATCGCTTGCGCATGCGCACCATTATATTATTCGGCGCCAGCTGATCTGCTCCTACACTTTTGTATTTGCGTAAACTGTTGGACTTGTTTTTGCTGTATTACGAGTGCGTAGCCCGTAAAGAGTATAAAATAGACCACAGAAGAAAAAGATACATTGATTATGATGGTACAAGAAAGACCCGATCTATACGACCAGGTCATTCAAATATTAATAATACTGAGGCATGCTGGAAAGAAATTGCGAAATATATTCCACAAAAAAAACAGTAGGTTTACTTTCCTATTAATAATATTAATACTTTAACTTATTAAGTGTACATTACAGTAAAAATGTTGAAATCGAAGTGGCAAATTCTACAGAAGAGGGCAAGCCACAGAAGCAGTGGGCCTATTATGAATCCTTAATGTTTTTAGAACCATATTTGGCCTTCCGAGACACCTCCACTAATGCCCCTCTAATCGAGGAGTACGTTATCGGAGATGGAATATTACTTCAGGAGGATGAGAATCGTAAATACGGTGAAGCAGAATACGATGAAGAATAGAGCATGCATGATATTGCTGACATTTATAAAAATAATACTGTTGAACAGGTTCCTCAAAGTAGTTCGTCTTCAAGAAGTGAGATCCCAATACTTTCATCAAAATGTCAAAAAAAGGAAGCGAGTCTTAGATGAAGTGGACCAAACTCTTTGTGCATATTTAAAAAGTAAGGTTGTGAAAAAAGTTGATTATCAGCCTGATAATAGTCGACGCAAATCAATACAATTCTTTTTGGAGAATCTAGTTGAAGACATCGAGCAGTTGGCACCTGAAAATTTGCGTTCTTTTAAAATGCAGGATTTAAATACACTAGACACTCTATTGGGGAATCAGTAAATGGTAAAGGCAATGTGTAAATAAATAAGAATTATAAGATTAAGAGTTTATTTCTATACTTAATACAGCAAATGTTTTAAATTCAAAAATGTTTTTTTAGTTTACATTTGACACATTTAGACGAGGTACCTTAAGACGCTCTAGGTGGTGATATGTAATAAGTGTTTGTTTGTTTTTATAGTTTTAAGATTTGTTGTAAGATTGTAATAATAATAAATAGAAAGTAAATTCCCTTAGAAGATGTTAAGACTGAATAGAAACTTTATTTCTTCTAAATATTACGTACAATGTACAGGGTTTTTGTTTATATTTTGAAGGGTACCTACAAATTTTATTATTAAACATAACAAAAAATGTTAAAATTATTATTGTTTCGGTATATTTTGATAAATTTATTTTATAAAGTATGTTTATTTGTCTTAGTTGTTAGTGTTTTGTCTTATAAAATGTCCCAGATGTAACATGTGTTTTTTTAAAAATGCCATAAAGGTTGGCCATGAAAATTAAAACTCATGTCGTAGCTTGACATCTAACACATGCCAAATCTGAAAATTTAAAGTAAATGAATGGAGCTAAGACATGAATTTTCTTTTCCACAGCTACCCCTTATGGCATTTTTAAAAAAACACATAGTATAAGATGTCCCATGTCTTTTAATTATAATTAACACTTGTTGCATAATAACATTTTCATTAGTCAAAGTAAATTTTAATTTGAAACTTAAATATAGTAAAAAGTATGAAACTAAATATAGGGCGAGTAACTGTGTTGAAGTGTAGTCGTGTATGTGTATGGCGACAAGATCGGGTTAAACTGTAGGTTTTTCGCCGTCAACTTCAATAGTGCTGTGTACTTAATTAGTACTGTCCAAATTGAATTGAAAATTCTCTCTTCTATCGCTACTGCTGTAATTATAGACAAGTTTGATGAGTGGAAAGTTTATCCTTATCACTCTTTATGGTGAAACAGATAAAAACTTGTCCTAACGCTCCGCCGCTGCAAGGAAACAGATTCGTGATCGGTAAAAGCGGCCTGAAATGTGCGCTGGTTCGTACCACGTGCGGACTCGATAAATAGCGCTAGCCAAATTATGTCCAGCTGCGGTAGATATAACGCCTCTCTGCTGAAGGATGGGTTCTATGTTATTTGTTTCGGCTGTAATAAAGGTCTACATTACAAATGTTCTCTAAAACAACCTATATACAAGACTATGGGCAAATCAGAAAAAAAAAAGCTGGAGGTGTAATAGCTACAAAGCAAACAAACTAGATTTGAGCACGTCTGAAGAAGAGGAAGATACTCTCGAGAGCACATCTAATGATGACTTAAAAACTATACTTGTTAATATACAAAAAAACCAGTCAGCCATTAACCAGAAATACGAAGCATTAATCAAAGGTCAAAATGAAATAAAAGTCCAACTGCAAAACTACGAAATACAAATTGAGTCACTCAGCAGAGCTTGAAAAGAGGATGGTTGACTTAGAGCAACATACCTACAGCAAAAATATGGAAATACATGGGGTGAAGGAAACTGAAAAAGAAGACTTAAAGGAACTAGTCACAAATATTGGTAAAGATTTAAATATTAACGTAACAAAATCAGATATCGAGGCGATCTATAGAGTTCCCAGTAAAGGAGGAAATAAAAAGAGATAAAAACGATTACAGTTGAATTCAGAACTAAAGAGTTGAAAAGTAAATTCATTTCAAAAAGGAAGGAAAGTATTTAACAAAATCAAACCCTACGGATAGAAAATCAAGGCAAAATATTTATCTGTGAGCAGTTATCTCCATCGCTGAAAAGATTACTCTGGGAAACCAAATTAAAAACTAAATCTGTTAATTGGAAATACATTTGGATAGCAGAGGGAAAGATTCTGGCACGAAGAGCAGACAAAGATAAGGCAATAAGAATATTGTGTGAGGATGACCTTGAGTCAATTTTAAATAAATAAAATAAAATAAATAAAATTACCCAAATTATACTTCTATTTTCATAATAATTTTTGGCTGAAAAACACTTCACGTTTCCTATCACACCTACAATCCTCAAAATGACTAATCCTTTAATGATTATAAATGATCTAGATAGTGAAGCTTACAAAACTAAGAATTTGGAGCAATGGATAAGGAAAATCACTCTTAAACATCACCACTTATTTAACAATATTTACCTAAACATAACATCAGTTAATGCCCATTTTGATGAATTTGCCGCTACTATTGAGTATTCCCTTCAAAATTTAGATATCATAATCCTCTCTGAAATAAACATAACCGAAGATAACTTTCGTTTCTGCAGTAATGCATATATGTATGTTGGAAGGTTACGTCATGTACTACAAATGTCGTAAGAACAAGAAAGGAGGAGGCATTCTAATCTATGTAAAGAAATCATACAGAACAATTAAGCTGATAAGACACGTTTTCCTCCTTCGAAGAAATATGTCTCCAAATAAATTTATCGAACAGCACTGCTCTCAATTTACTTGCGGTCTACAGACCCCCAAATGAAAGCGCAGTGTCTTTTCTAAAAGAACTAGAAGATTTCTTAACCTTACAAAAAAAAGTAAATTCATTTTAATTGGTCTAAAAACTAAAAATTAGTAAAGGAGACTGTGGTTTAAGGAATAATTGAAATTTATCTCCGCCCACAATAATTTTATATCCGTAGATACGTATTTCGGCAGCTAAGCTGCCATCTTCAGCACAATTTAAAAAACACTACACGAAATCTAACAGCTCCCTACCTAGCTACCTACCTACCTGATCATACTATCTATACTACTAATACTATCTAAAAAACCAAAATTAACACTAAAAAAGCGACTGTGGTTTAAGAAATAAATTTCCGCCCACAATAATAACAGTCGAAAACTACCAAAAAAATCAAATAAAACGGAAACGAGTATTGGTCTAATATCCGAAAAAGATTCTTCGGGAGAATAAGAACCTAAAATATAAAATTATTGTGGGCGGAGATAAATTTCAATTATTTTAATTGGTGACACAAATATAAACACGCTAGAAAATAACGCTTTAAGTGTATCCTATTAAAACCTGATGGTTAGCCTCGGTTTTCTGAGCAAGGTAAATATAGTAACAAGAGTGCACTTTATAAATAATAAAATGGTTAGTTCATGCATTGACCATATTTATGTTAGAGACCTGGATGAAATCTCCTTCGGCTCCTTGATTGAAACTAAAATCTCAGACCACTATATGATCATGACATCAGTAAATTGGACGTCAAAAAATAATATTTGTCAAATATCAACTACAAAAAACCTAAAAACATATGATTACATGCTGCTTATATGCGAGGTCATCAAAGTTGAAGGTATGAGGAGTGAAAAATGCGTTTTAAGTGCATTTAACCGACCAAAATTTGTTCAAATTATAATTATGTGGAAGCTTTTGTTATCCTTACAGTTTGTCCTCATTTTAAGCTGTTTTAACATATTGTAACGCTCACTCCAGGGGGTAGTGGCGATGCCTTTAAAAAGGTGAGGGGTAGCTCAGCGGTATTAGGCGCCGTCTTAGTTGTCCGGACTGAAGAGCCGGTCCAGTAAAAGAAGGGGTGAACTTACCGTGTTAGCCTTACTCGGGGGAGCCGAATGGACTTCAGGAAACACCGTCTTCTTTCCCAACACTTTATTAGGCACACCTCACGAACCGGCCAGGGACACCTTCCTCAGTTGACCCCACGTCGCTAATAATTCCCGCGATCGAACACCGGTCGATCGCCCATCGATTTTGTCAACTCAGCAAAGTGCCCCGCGCAATAATTACAATAAATTATATACCGGTGTCCCCTTAAAAAGTAATCTGACAATTCCCCCCCCGTCGAGGAATATGCTCACACACATATTGAAAAAATTCGATTACATTTTGCTGTCACGAAGTGTTACTTACAATTGAATTACATTTACAAGCATTGACAAAGTAGATTAATTTTATAATTTTATGGACTAACACCGAATTCTTCCAAGGAGCTTCTCATTACGATGATCTCAGACCATCTGGGCAGCACTGCGGTTGACAGTCTTGATAAGAGGTTTGGACTTTCCTTTCAGCAGCCATTTTTCAAGTGAGGACTGGATGTTTCCATTTCACTTTTCTCCTCGTATGACATTATGTTGTGTGTGACTTGATGTTTCTTAATACCCTACTCAATTCAGGCATTCGTAGACCTCCCAATGGAATTGCTTTTGTCTTCAAACCGCTCACCACTCCAGATCTTTGTAATAAGTATTAATGTTTGATGCTCCTTGCTCCTCAGTAATCGGTGTGTGGACGTCCATGAAAGAGAAAAAACAGTATAAGATTTTTTGAATTTTACATTATGAATTTTTCAGGTGTGCCTAAAATATTTCTTATCTTAATCCTAATAACAAAATATTGGCTAAACGAGGCATACATAGCTGTTGTACATATTTATAATTATGTAATGTCGACATAATGGTTTGGCCCTACCATGATGTCGATTGAAAATAAGCTTTCTCATTTAGCTTTTATAATTATTTTATTTATACTTAATTAGAATAAGCTTACGTTACTTAAGAAGGACTTATGGAAATGAGGTACTCTCTAACAAACTGATTGTGTGCGATAATGTCGATAACACAACGCAACAAGGTTTTTGTTTATGGAATTTTTTTTTTATAAAACATAGTAGGCGATGATAAAAATTAAAAAGACGTCTTTTGTTTGGCTCTCTTGTCAAAAGTTCACTTGTGACTTCGTTTTTTGACTTCTTCAGTTTATTGTTTAAAATGAGTGAAAAACGTGTTTGTAAGCACTCTAATAATAGTTTTTGTTATGTTTGTGGTTTATACATTGCTCCAAAACAAATCCAATAGAAGTAAATACAAAATTCAGTGAGGCTTATTTTTTATATTTCGGTGTATCAATCCGTAATCAAGATAAACCATGGGCGCCCCATGTTACTTGCGGAACTTGCAGATCTACTGTAGAAGCATGGCCCCGGCAGGGGGGTTACCCTGCTTACTAAAGCGTGGATTCAACGGCTTCGGCCGTAGGTGACCATTGTGGACGTATGATAGAGTTCCTATGGGTGTGACGAGCCCACCGTCCCGAGTTGGCGTACCAGTGCCTGGGTTGCACGTAACCTAATCTGTAGGACTCGGCCGACTTGTTCGGTCGTGGCCGAACTTCCCACCAGTGAAGCAAACTGGTACCGTGGGGACCGGTTAGCCCGGAGGATACCCTCCCCTCCTCTGGAGTGGAGCGAGCAGAGGGGACCTCCACCGGTCGACTGGGTTGGACTCACGGGGGCAGTGGTTGATGGCCCACCCCATCCCGACGTGTGAACTGCGGATCTCAGTTCCGGCACTAGCCTGGATAGCTAGTAGAGATTAGATAGGTCTCCCTTGACCAGAAGAGGCGAGGGGCGTGCAACCCCGAACCAGTCTGGTAGCAGGACGACACTTTATAGTGTCAGCCACCGAAAGGTGGGCTGCCCTGCGCGTTGATTGGGCGTATCCCAATCCGATGGCTCTGGTCGGGGCCCGAGACGGATAAGGGCTAACTGCTCAGGTACCGCTCGTAGCGTTTAGGGTAGATTAGGGGGGGCACTGTCTGTCTGTCTGTAGAAGCATGGTATCGCGGCATGAAGAGAAAAGTGCCCTTTGCATTTCCAAGAGTATGGAGAGAGCCTAAAAACCACACAACCGATTGCTATTTTTGTATTGTAAATTTATCTATCTACAAAAAGCCACAAGATCGAAAAAAAATCATATATCACGAACTGTTCCAATTTCACCATGTTTATCATCTAATACTAATAAAGAAGAGAGCTTTGGCGAAATAATGGAATCCGAAAAATCCGATAACGAGGAAACATATATGTCACCTCAGGAACGACATTTAATTACACAGGCTGATTTAAGTGATTTAGTTAGAGATTAAAATTTTCCCATAGAAAAAGCTGAGCTACTTGGATCACGACTGAGTCAATGGAATTTGTTAGACCCATCCTGCCAAATTTCTTTTTATAGAAAAAGGCATAGAAGCATATCCTCATATTTTTCCGTGGAAGGAGATAAGTGCTTTTGCCATAATGTTGATGGTCTTTTTGAGGAAATTGGGTTAAACCATCGTACAGAAGAATGGCGATTGTTTATAGACAGCTCTGTCAAAAGCCTTAAGGCCGTTTTGCTCCATAATGGCAATAACCTTCCGTCAATTCCTATTGGTTATTCGGCTCATTTAAAAGAAAATTATGAAAATGTAAAAACGTTGCTCGTTTCTCTAAATTATGACCGCCATCAATGGAATGTGTGTGGTGACTTTAAAATGTTGGGTTTTTTCTTAGGATTACAAAGTGGCTACACAAAATATTCCTGTTTTTTGTGTCTTTGGAATAGCAGAGCGGACGATCAGCATTACATTAAACGTGAATGGCTCGTCAGAACTGAATTAATTCCGGGGAAAGAAAACGTCCTACATCCACCTTTGGTGTCAAAAGAGAAAATTTTATTGCCCCCTTTGCATATAAAACTGGGTCTTGCCAAACAATTTTTGGAGGTCCTGAATCCAACATCTCAAGCTTTTCTTTATATAAAAGACATATTTCCGTCTGTGTCAATCGCAAAAGTGAAAGCTGGTATATTTACTGGCCCTCAAGTAAGAAAAATGCTTCAATCTGTTGAACTAGAGGAAAAATTTAATGTACAAGAAAAAATGGCTTAGCAATAATTCCGCACTGCATGAATTCTTAGCTAACAGAAAGTCTGCCAATTACGTAGAAATCATAGACAATCTTCTACAACGTTATAAAGATATGGAATGCCACAAGTGCATTTTTTACATTCACATTTAGATTTTTTTAAGGCAAATCTTGGGAATGTAAGTGAAGAACATGGTGAACGTTTTCACCAAGACATAGAGACGATGGACTATTACCAAGGACGATGGGATGCAGCTATGATGGGTGATTATATTTGGGGGTCATTAAGAGAAACGAATACTGTTCATAAACGCAAAAATTTTAGTTACATCCCCTTAAGAAAGTTACGTTAAAAATGTGGTTTCTTTTTCTACCTCTTAACTAAATAATACCATAAATATTTGTTTATTATACAAAAATGTCCAATAAAAATCTCAAAATGTACTTAATCTTCATTTCACTGAATATTCTCTGAAATTGAAAAACGAGAAGGTATGTTCAGAAAAACCAGGATTTATCTATTTTTCAACGTTTTGCACATGATCAAATACAAAAATCACAATTGTTGTCACAACGTTGTGTAATCTAAGAGCCACCCTTCCTGCCAAGAATCGGACTGTCTGCTGATCAGTTCAGGCAATCCAATTCCTCCCGAGAAGTAGCCTCTCGAAGATTAATCGTATATTTTCTTCCATCGGGTAATACGAATGTCCCTTCCTCATATTCTTTCATGGGAGTACTTCTTCTTTTTTCCTGGTTTTTTGATAATACCTTTTGAATCTCTTTAACAGGTATATGCCTATGACTATAATAATAATAATAATTGTTATACAATATAAAGTGATAGATTCGTAGCCTTGTTTTAACTTTTTTTTCTGTTCAATTTGAATGCTGTTAATATCGTTCAAGACTGCTTTTAGCTCTTGCCGTTTGTTGGAGAGCGAATCGTTAATGTTCATTACTTCTTCTAATTTTTCTAAATCTAAAGCCTTCAAATCCGTAACTAATGGTTCTGTTATTATTTTCTGATTTACTTTTTCTAATATTTAATGAATGTAAATAATGCAACTGTAAATTAAATTCTTTTATATCTGTTGCTTTTAATATCACATTTTCTGAGAATGCCTTACATTTTGTTGATAGATAAAGTTTACCAGTTCCATTTAAATTTATATGAGTAATTGTACTATCGCCTTTTTGGTCAGTACAGGTTAATGTTAACGATTCTGAATTGGGAGCTACAAATATCCAGGAGTTTGTAACTTTCGATTCCATAAAATAAATACAGTTTATAGTTAAAACATGTCGCTCACAAATATCCGGAATTGTATTTTTAAATGATAAAAGCTGTATCTCACATGCATTTTTATTTGTGGTTATTAAAGATTTTTCCTTGAGTGAAACATACACATGTTCATGTAATAAAATAATTTTTGGCTTTTCGTCCTTATTAATGAGGAGAAATTCCGACCGTAACTCATTTACTGACAAATATGAATACGGGAGATTAATAACCACAAATATATTTTTATGCAGTCTCATCGGGATTGAAATTAATTTATAAAATGTAAACGGTATAATTTTAACTAGTGGTATTCTAATTACCCCACATAATTTCGAATTCCTGTAAAAAATGCTTAACTTACTAATTTTAAATAAGGCTTCTACTTCGTTCGAGTTAAAAACATCTACGGGAAACTTTACCCCTCCCGGAATGAATGCATTCATTCCGGAACAAGGGAACAAGGGATCTAAAAATATTTTCTGAAGTTGGCTTATCCTGCGAACGTTTTTTGTTACTAAATAAAAAATAAATTTCTCGTTTATTTTTAAAAACACCAAATTTCCCACCTTCGGATTTTGTTTTTTAAGCTGTTTTACTTGGCCAAATTTTGCTTTAAATAACCTACCGATACCTTTGAACATTCTAAGATCTGCCGCCACGCAATCAGCTAAACTAAATGAATTTGGTAAATCAAATAAATCCGCCTCTATAATTTTAATGTCTCCCGAAAAATTACCATTATTTTGTTTTTTAAAATTCTCGTATGATATACTTTGACTTGTCCATTTTGGAATTTTTAACCAACCTTTTCCTAATCTTTGTGAATTTTGTTTTTTAATACTTTCAACATTATTTCGTGTCAATTTCGAATTTTCTATATTTTGTTGAGTGACTTCCGCGCCTGTTTTAAAAGTTTTCAACTTAATCAGCTTGGCTGAGAAATTTATTTCGGCTCCATGATCTTTTAGAAAAGAACATCCTAAAATTAGCGGTGCTGTTAAGTTTTCTACAACTAGAGCCTGAACAGAAAATGTTTTGCTACCTAACGTTATTATTACTTTAGAAATTCCCAATGGAACCACTTTTTTATCATTAATCGTAGTTAAAATAGGTGAATTCTCTAATGATCGGACGTCTCTTGCTAAACGTTTAGTGATAATATTAAATGCAGCTCCTGTGTCCAGAATCACTTCTACTTCTTTTCCGTTAAGGCTTGCTATTGTTGTTAGTATGTTCGAATCATTTGCTGAAATTGTGATTAAATTACAAGTAATGCTATTATTAGTATTTTCATTTTTTTCACAATCTGAGTTTCGGGCTCCTTTTCGAAAATAGTTTCGGACAGAGTCTAGGGCCTTTTCATGCTCTGCCCTGTACCATTTAAATGTTGATTACCCCTTTTGTTGTAATTGTTTGAAAATGATTTTTTATTTACACCTTGTTCTCTTATTGAATTTTCTACTTTTTTAACTTCTTGTACGTGGCCGCCGTGTGTCCTCTTGTATTACACCACTGACAGGTTGAAATGTTTGCTGCTCTCATTTCATGATTTTTAAAACTGTTGTGGTATTCTTTCCACTGAGTATTTATTTTCCTGCAATTTCTAGCTGTATGTCCTAAGTATCCGCAAATTTGACAATTTAAAACATTTGACACCCATTCTTGCCATGGGTTTTTCATATTGGTTTCCGGACGCTGGAATTTGTTTCTATTATCTTGCGCAAAATTTCTGTTCTCGTACTTCCTCTTGGCATCATAATATGTAGGGTTTGCATTTCGTTCCTTGAAAGCACGCGTTTTATTTCTTTGTTCTAAAGTCAGCTTGTCAACTAATTTATTAATTATTCCCATAGCTTCCGATTGGCTTCCATAATTTTCTTCTTCCGGAAGTTTTTTAATATCTTGATGTAGGACTGTTTTGACATCTTTTTCTGTTTCTTCTATGGTGTCAATGAAATTTTCCAAATCCTTTAGACTTGTGGGGCCTTTTATGCATACTATATGCCTGTAGTAGGGTAATAGTCCTGTCATTAAACGCTGTAAGATTTCTTTTTCAGGCATTTCCGGATTGTAGTCATTACAGATTTCCGTAAAGGAATAAAAAAAATCCATGAGGCTTTCATTCGTTTGCTGTCTTTTCGTAATTAATTTTTCTTGTAATTTTAATTCGAAATTGGGACCCATAAATTTATTTTTGAATTTTTTTATTGTCCAATCCCAATCCGCCTCGTGATTATTCTTCATGAGATTTTGAAATCAAGAAAATGCACTTCCTTCCAAAGAATTTTCCAAATAACCCAACTGTTCCATTTCATCCCAACCGTTCATTAGCTACAATTTTATATTTTCTTAAGAACGTTATGGGATCGTCTTCCCGCGGATCAAAACTTGGCGGTTTTGTAAACTTGGGCGTTATCGCTTTTCGTGTGTTGTAGAACATACTAATTGTTCTATTTTTCGTTGAAACCTCGGATTGTCGTTTGGTAAAATATTGAGTGTCTGATTCCACTTTTCTTTCTTCTGAAATGTGTTCTACCTGTCGCCTTGTTGTTTTATGGCTTCCGCGAAATGTTTGAATTTATTCGGTTTTACCGCTGTGATACCTAGTTCTGGTAACTTGGGTGGTTCTGGAATAAGTGCGAAATTTTGTACTTCTTCCAATCTAAAGTCGGGTGTCGCGGTTTGTGACGGAACTATTTTGAGATTCCCTGGAAGTTGTTGAGATGTCGTACGAGTGTCAGGTAATGTAAATCCTGCCACATGTCTTGTATCTTCTGTATCTTGTAATAGCGTACTATTTTCCTCTTCACTATTTGGCGTAATATGTAATTTTTGCGAACTTCGCGGTGGTGATCGCGGCGTTAAAGTGCTTCTCGCTATTGGAAAGAATGCGTTCTTATTTAAAGTGATTCGATTTCTGCTTTCCTGCTATTATTTTTTCGATCTTTTCTTCGTCTTTACTCCTAAGTCTTGTTCGCGGTCCCTCAGCCATTTATATAAGGTATTTTTAATAACATGTACTGTTACTTTTTCGCCATCAAAATTATTAACTTTTTGAGTTTAATTACGACAAAAAAATTAAAAAAATAACTTCATTTGATAATAGGGTCATTTACCGAACTTTATAAAAAAAAATATATGCATTTTATCGTTATGAAATATTAACTGCCACTGTGTCGTTAACACATTTTTGTCGTTAGCGTTTCAATTCGGTTGGGTTGAGTTGGGTTGGGTAACACTTCGTGACAGCAAAATTTAATCGAATTTTTTCAATATGCGTGGGAGCATATTCCTCGACGGGGGAGAATTGCCACGAAGATTACTTTTTAAGGGGACACCGGTATATAATTTATTGTAATTATTGTGCGGGGCACTTTGCTGAGTTGACAAAATCGATAGGCGATCGACCGGTGTTCGATCGCGGAATTAATTAGCAACGTGGGGTCAACTGAGGAAGGTGTCCCTGGCCGGTTCCTGAGGTGTGCCTAATAAAGTGTTGGGAAAGAAGACGGTGTTTTCCTGAAGTCCATTCGGCTCCCCCGAGTAAGGCTAACACGGTAAGTTCCTTCTTTTACTGGACCGGCTCTTCAGTCCGGACAACTAAGACGGCGCCTAATACCGCTGAGCTACCCCTCACCTTTTTAAAGGCATCGCCACTACTCCCTGGAATGAGCGTTACAATATCTTCAACGAATTAAAACTAATAAAGTCAGTAAAATAAAAGTAAGAGAAAATACATTTTTGTATTAAGATTTTCTTCTTAGAATCAAGCAAGGAACAACGCTACGACCTCCGGGTCCCCTAATTTCTGAATACCCTGTATGATCTTCTTGTCATTCTACTGCATCTTCAATATAAAAATAATTCGCAAATTTTTCACGTACTGCTCGCGTGCCACAGCTTGACTAATTAACATTATGTTGAGGATCAGGTCTAGCGACGTGGATTCGTTCAATACCACAGTTGACTTGCTCAGCATACTCATTATCCGCATTTTCTTCTCTGCGTATAAAATTATGCAGTACCATAGCTGCATTGATTACCTTAACAACCTTTTCAGGATGTACCATAATCGAGATACAAAAAATTCTAAATTTTGCACTGCTAAGATACTGAAAGAGCATTCCATCATTTGCCTTGCGTATGATATACGATAATTATAATTAAATATTTCTCGTTTTGTACTTAGATTGCGTTTAGAATATGGTTTCATCAAATGCTGGATTAAACGAAATGCTTCATCAGTAATGAACACGTACGGTAGGGGGTGTGACCACCTTCAACAACAGGTCGATTTTCTGGAATATCCACTAATCCCTGATTAAAAAGTTTTCCAAATGCTGAGTTATTGAAAATCAGCCCTATGCTGTATCATCTCACGTTAAATTGGCACGTTAACATAACATGAAAAAAATAACATGCCTCATAACGTGTTGTACGTTATTCGGTATGCTGTAAGTCCAGCTGTTACGATCTCTGTTCAAATTTCACGTTAAAAAGGAAGAAAGTATCTAGGCAGGTCTAAAAGAGAGAGCTATATATACGCACGTAAATGTGCAACGGAGACAAAAAATTCCTCGCTAGAGGCACGTTACCAGTACAAACACGCTTCTGCGCATTGCGATTAATTTACAATATTCTGACAAAGTGATAAACAAGATGAGAGCCTGAAAAATTTCTAATTGTTAGGACTCCTCACGTGTATATATATTTTGTATTTTTTTTTAATTTGCTTATCATTAAGTTAGTTAATTAAATCAAAATTAGAATATTCTGGTAGGTAAAATTACATGATTTTCACCTTGCATTATGTTCTTCTAATTGTTGAAGTAACATTAAATTTAAAATATCTCCAAAGTCCATGCTGAATTTTTTTTTGTAAAAACTTAGTTAACCTAAAATACGAATCAAGATTTTCAACGTACGGTTGCCGCCTAGAAAACTGGTACAACAAATTTGAAATGAAAAAATATTCTCTTTAGTTTTCATTAGTGTGCAGCAAGAGAGATTATGCTAATCCGTAGCTACCTCATTTAAATAAATTAGAAAACATTAATTTTCGAATCATTAGCAGAAAACCTGAATGATCTATAATGTATAAAATTTCATGGATTACTTTTTATGAATTTTATTATACCTTGTACCAATTTTTTTCGACGGTAACCGTACCTCTTTTTTTTAAACAGAATTTTAAATGTTCTGATCAATGTATGACGTTTATAATTTTCCACTATCTCAAACACTAATTAAACTAAACTAAAGCAATTTTTGGCTATTTAAAAACTGTTGAAAGTTCAGGCTAAGCTACTCAACACCACCTCAAACGGTCATGTTATTTATTTCACGTTATCTCGCAAATATAACGTGATACGTTAGTGTAACGTACGACGTTATGTGATACAGCATACCAATGTAACTTCATAACGTGAAATCACCGATAACGGCACGTTATGTATAACGCGAAATGATACAGCATAGGGCTGAATATCTCCGTCACTGTTTCTCCCATAATTCCCAACATCTACGATGGTGAAACAAGAATTTGTATCAACTGCTGTCAATAGTACGACTGAATGAGACAATTTATAATTGTAATATAAGGAACCCTGATGAGATGGTTTTTTAATTCGTACATGTTTAGTATCCAAAGCCCCCAGGCAATTTGGGAACTTTTTCTTGTTCTCAAATTCTTCTGCTATTTGGAAAAAAATCTTCTTTAGTTGGAAATTTTAAATACTGTCCTTTTAAACCCTCATAAATTGCTGTTAACATTTCCTTAACAATAATACTGATGCAGTTGTGGCTAATCCTAAACCCAAATGATGCAGAGTGGAATGATTCTCCTGTTGCTAAATATCTACAAATTAAAAAGTTTTCATTTGCTGTGCTAATGAAAACTTTTTAGCTACTAAGCTATCCAACAAATGATTATATTTACCTAATTGTTACAGTAAGTCGTTAAAATTTTCTGCATGTCGTTTCTCCAATCGTAACTAGAGGTTTAATAAGCGATACTGATACATTCCATGATTCTTTAGACATTCTAAAGTAACTAAAATATTTTCATCGTCCGCAAGTAATTGTGGCAGAAAATGGTGAAATTCACCCAGAACTTCTCTGGACAAGAAATATCTCTGACCCACATTTGTCTGCGCTTCTTATATTTTCGTCTTTTATATAAATACATACATTGCAAACAATTCACCATCACTGGTGCTTTCGCTATCCAAAGACATTTAATTATACTTTTATTTAAAATTCTTCTTAATTTAAACTGATGAAAACATAACCTTGTTACAACTTTAATTTTAGTTGCTAGTACTTGTTGGCACTTAATACAGTGAGACAGTACTTTAAACTTTTAGTTTTTTGTGCTCAATTATGTATAACTGTACACGAACGCAATTGTCGTGGTATGACTGCTTCCTAAGAAAGTTGATTCATCCCTAATGTGTCAAAACTTAAACTTGATGTTTTTAAAATCTTCACAAAGAAATTCATTAAAACAATCGGTTGTCGAAAAATAAAATTATCCGTACGCAAATATTGATGGAAATTTGTTGCAACACGTGAAATATTTAAGGAATTGGTCAAAATGTGATTGATTATGCATAAGTATCGAAGGCAGGAGAAAACCAAACAAAAAGTGATAAAAACAAACACACGAAGACGTTGTTATATTGGTTGTATCCATTAAAATACCATTGTATTGTATTGTAACTGTTTATTGTTGTTACATAATCGACTTAATACAGCTCCACTTCCTACGCTGGCGCTGGCGTGGTTACCGTATAATGGCAGAACCAGTCTCCCAGCTCTCTCTAATACACGTGCACATTATGCAACACAACATACATTACCAGATACATTTGCCTACATGCTATCTTGTACTATAACAGTCGTAACCAAAAGGTTTTTTGGCAGGATATTGTTAATCATTATAAGATTAGTATGTACAAGGTGAAGTGCTGCACTAGTGTTGGCCATGAATGATTTTAAAGTGTATAGAGCTTTTTTGAATTTTATAGTCTGGAATTAAAATCTAACTGTTTATTGGGGTAAATGGGGTGAATGACTGCCCCTGGGGTAATACCGGCCCCCTGATATTTCTAATATGGAAACATTTTTGAATATCGTGCGTCACAATAGAGCTTCAACATTGCATATTAAACAGTTGGTAGCAATGTCAGCCACATAGACGCAAATGAAAAATATAAAAATTAATTTTAACGTTGTTTGTTATTACTAGGGCTCGCGGACTTTGTATAAAACGTCACGAATGTTCCCCCACCAAACAGACGACACGCAGTGCAGGTTCGTTATGGGCAAATATTGCCGGCGTAGCGCTCGGAAACACATCATACGCCGCTGGGCTGTGTTTCTCGTTCAGTAGTGGGGCGAATTTTAACATTTTTCGCTAGCCTTAGTTATTACATATGACAGATTTCAGAATAGTAAATCTTCTTAGCTTCATTTAGTACAGAATTTTATGTAGTTTCGGTTTCTAAACGTAGAAGTTTCACAACTTATTCTACTCAAGTACAGTCGATTCATATTCTGTACTCTACATTCTACATATGGGAGTAATGACGGACAATGGTTTGGGGGTAATGTTGGCGTATCAATATTACCCCAAAACCAATGTCGTATGTAAATTTCAAATATTGCATTTCTCTACAGACATGTCGCGTAAATGCAGAGTGCAACAATGGAAAAACGTGTTGAGTTATGTCGTTTGTGGACAATGGGCATATAAAGATTGCACAAATTTTAAAAAAAGCACTTTATTTTTGATTATTGTGGAGAGAATTATCATTTTTCCATAAAAACATTTAATAAGAATTTAAACTTCTTTATTTTATGACAAAAAGCTTTTATATTTTGAACAGAGAACAAACAAGACTTTTACGGTTATTAGAAGAAGAAGATGCATATTTGACAGAATATGATGATCAACAAGATGAAGATAAAGTAGATCATGTAGATGTATTAGATGAAAATACAGATAGAGATACATATCAGAAGAAGAAAAAGAAATTATTCCGAACATGAGCCAGAGAGAATTATATTTTCTTGGTAGAGATAAGAAGACGAAGAAATGTAAGAACCCGTGCAGAAAATCTGATTAGTCATTTACCAGGTATTAAAGGAGCAACCAAACAATTAAAATCACCATTAGACATTTGGTACTTGTTGAGTTCTCGAAGGACCAGTATCTTTTAATAACACACAGCAAATCTTTTTGGCTAATGAAACTTAAATTCGAACCAATTCTTATGCGATAACTTTTTTTATTGTTGCAATACTTTTATTTGTATAAATAATAATAACTAATCGTAAACTGAGCATTCCGCTCGCCGTTGAAAATATGTCTTTCAACCATCCACACTAATCTCACACATCTATTGGTAAGACACATATTTTTTTTGTGGCGCGTCTGTAGTCACCTTTCGGCGTTCTAACTGTTACTACCCGAACTACATTGTCTGCCCCTGGATGTAGATCGATGATTCGTCCTACAGCCCATTGAAGAGGAGATAGATTATCTTCCCGCAGGATGACCAGCTGTCCTATCGTAACACCTTTGTCAATGTTCTTTTGCCCTTTTAGTTCTTTCTTGCAAATTGGCCACGTACTCCTTAGACCACCTCTGCCAGAAGTGCTGCCGTATTTGTTCTAAATATTGCCAGCGTGTCACCAAATTTATAATTTAAATTGACTTGCCTCTCACTTACCTTGATAGATGACAAATTTCCGCTGTCTAAGTATCAGCTGCTCCCCAGGCTAGCAACAGTGAAGAATGGGGTGGGTTAATCAAGTTGGTAATTAAATTAAAGGGCGCCAAGTCAGACAATTATTTTAAACAACTGAACCCTCAACAACCTTGACGACGTCTCTGAATCATCAAGCGTTGGCAGAAATATCAAAAGCAAACAGAGGCGAGACTTTACTCACTGGTGTGTGAACGTAGAAATCAAACTCGAAATTAAAGTTAACAATCTTACAATTTATTTGCGGTTTCAACTTCGTACAAATGCAGGTTACTACATGAGTTCACCTAACTAGGCTAGGGTCGTCTAAAGTTGACAATTTCGAATTTACTTAAATCAACAAAAATAATTTAATAATGCACTGTCTGCATTTGGCCGAAGATTCGCTCTCCACATTAACTAATAAGCATGCAGTATTATCTCAACGATATTATATCTTATGTTTCCGTATTAAATGCAACAGTAAGACTCACAAATTTGTTTCTGTCAGTTAGGGAAACGTCAAACGAATTTGCTGATCACCACGCCATCTATGGTTCCTGTCCCGCGTTGCTGATCCGGAATGAACCGGCGGTTCCAACAGCTAATATGGCAGGTCAAACGGCCGCAGCAGAGAACGATTCCCAGAAAGCACAGCGATGCGTAAAGCGTGAGTTAGGAGTCGGGCTACCACACAAGATTATAACTCAGTCACAGAGCCAATTGCAAATGCACTCGTAAAATCCAATAACAGGAGAAAAGCCTAAGAGCTAATGAGTTCCCAGGCTTGGAATTGGGGTTAAAATTACCCCAAATCGTTCGATGATGCTCACAGAAATACAGCAGCGCCGTTATTGAATTCTCCTTACACAAAAGCAAAAATTCCGCAAGTACACTAAAGTACAACCTTCTCTGGCACAAATCGAACAACAACTGCCAACGCATCGCGAAGCCAAAAACGGGGTCGACAAGGACGCGCGAAAATGGTGGACAGTAACCAATGATGGTGAGTCAAAATAGTCACATGGTGCCCCATAGCCAATGAATCTTGCGTGTTCGCATAACGCAAGTTTTTCCCTCCGGAGAGGTAAACGAGGAGGAACAGTGTTGCCAACTGTAGTGAAACGCAGTATAGCCGTGGTCTCTTGGCGGCAAATTTGAAACATAACAAGCGAGATAGCCTGTTTTGCTGTGGTCACAAATATTTTATTCTGCGTTTGACATCAAGGTACCACCAATCAAAAGATGGGCAGGTGTTGAAGCTATTAAATCAGAAGGATCTTCGGAAATAGGAGTGAGAGGACGAGAATTTAAGATCGCTTCGATTTGCCGATTTGCACTAACAACGTATAAGTTTCTTCATAAGTTAAAGAGGCATTTTTGACAATTCGGTTTAAATGAAATTTCACCGTCTTTACTCCTGCCTCCCATAACCCTCCGAAATGTGGGGAATTGGTTGGTATGAAATTCCATTCATTTTTGAGTTCTGTCCACCTGGCCACCGATTCAGGATCCATTTGAATTTTTATTGACTCTCTTTTTGCATACTTTTTCAACTTCTGAGGTATCGTCTATTTTTACAATTTTACAATTTTACTGGATGCATTAATTTCATCCAGATGACGTTAAAGATACGATTTTCGAGGTACAAAAATCAACTGAATTTTGAAAATGAATCTCGTTCTTATTTCAAATTAATGCTTTCAAAAATGGAACCAATTTTAGATGACTTGTTTGTAATTGATACTGAAATCGCAGAGATAGATGAAGCACAAGCTGACATAGATTATGTAAATTCGGCATTGAACATAATTTCGGCAATGCATGAAAGCTTAGAAATTTGTAACGTTAAATCAGCCTCGTTGTCTCCTAATTTAAGTAACATAAATTTGCCCCGAATTACTTTGCCCACTTTTGATGGAGCTTATGAAAATTGGACTACATATCGCGATACATTTATGTCACTTATTCATAATACTGAATCTCTGACATCTGTCGAAAAATTTTTCTACCTAAAAGCATCATTAATTGCTGATGCAGCCAAATTAATCGAATCACTCAAAGTTTCTGAAATAAATTATGATGTTGCATGGGCAACTATTGTTCAGTGATAGTGATAAAAAATAATAAAAAAATCATACAAATGCCTTGTTAAAACTTCCTCTGGTCGATAAGTACAATATTCAAGAAACATTGGACGCCATCATGAAAAATACTATGTGTTTTTTTAAAAATGCCATAAGGGGTGGCTGTGGAAAAGAAAATTCATGTCTTAGCTCCATTCATTTACTTTAAATTTTCAGATTTGGCATGTGTTAGATGCCAAGCTACGACATGAGTTTTAATTTTCATGGCCAACCTTTATGGCATTTTTAAAAAAACACATGTTATTAGAGCATTGGAGGCATGTAAACAACCAGTTATGGGGAACCCTGTTAATTGCTATTATTGTTGCAAAATTTGATTTCAAATTAAATGAGGAATGGGAGGCGTATGCTGCAGATATTCCCATAACTACCTTCGAAATTTTGAGAACATTTACGGATAGAAAATCAAAAATCATTGAAGCAATTAACGAAGTTTCTCATGAAAGACCAAATCGCAGAAAAAAGGAAACTAAAAAATTGTTTGTAGCGGCAAAGTAATTCAACAATATAAAATGTTTGATTTGTCTGTTGAATCATGAAATTTATGCGTGTCCCAAGTTTGCATCACTTTCTCCAGATCCAGAACAACGTTCTGAAATTGCGAAAAATAAAAAAAAATGTGTATTAATTGCTTAAAAGAAGGCCATAAAGCAATTGACTGTACGTCATCGAAAGGTCGCTCCTGTGTTTCAAAACATAATTCATTACTTCACTTCGTCACAAAAACTTGCAATTCTCAAAAATCCATGAACACATCGGAACCTTTAGTTTCGAATATTGAAAGTAAGCCGATAGGTGATGGTGAAACAGGTCACATGAAACAAATACATGAAACGAATGATGTCGAACAAGCGCAATTTTATGTATGTACTTCACCATGCGACAAACAGGGTTTTCATTAAATGACATTCTCTATGTAGGCCCCACCATTTAGCAAGATTTATTTTCCTTAGTAACTAGATTTCGTACGTATAAATACGCGGTAATTGAGGATATCGCCAAATTCTATCCTCAAGTTGAAGTAAAGCCCGAGCAAACCGCGTTACAGAAAATTCTTTGGCGTTTTAATACTACAGACCCAGTAAAACATATAGGTACACTACTGACACTCACATACGGTACAGCAACAGCATCTTTCTTGGCCATAAGATGTCTCCATGAATTAGCAGACATAGATAAACATAATTTTCCAATAGGGTCTGCGGCAATTATACGAGACTTTTACGTTGATGACTTGATATCAGGCGCAAATTCAGTTGAGGATACGATGCAATTGCGAAGTGAAGTCAACACAATATTAGCAAAGGGTTCTTTTGAGCTTCGTAAATGGGCATCAAATGATTCTCGAATTTTAGAAGGCATTGGAAACAAGGAGGTGGCTAACATCGTGATAAAATTTGATAGCAATTCAGCAATAAAAACATTAGGAATTGAATGGAATCCAATACATGATATATTCACATATCCGCGAGTAGTTACATCAATAGTTAAAGTTTTCACTAAAAATGTTATCCGGCTCGAAGGACCAGTGTCTTTTAATAAGACACAGCAAATCTTTTTGGCTAATGAAATTTAAATTCGAACCTATTCTTATGCGATAACTTTTTTATTGCTGCAATACTTTTTTTAACAATATAATAATAATTGTTTTTTATTTAATGCAATCTATTTTTTTTACAAATAATAATAACTAATCGTAAAGTGAACAATATTCTTTCATGGATGTTGGTATTTTGGATAGGTATTATTTTATTTGATTTGAAATACATACAATATTTAACTTTGTAAATCTAGTTCGTCATCAACATTTTCATATTTAACCCGTTCTTTAGGTGAAAGAATGGGTCCATCAAAATTTGGTTTTCTGCATGAACATGTATTGACATTGTATTGTTAATAATAAAGCTTAGATTGTTTGAATTGGTTGCATTTTGATTATTGTTTGAATTCGTGAAGTTATTGTTGCTTAGCTATAAACGACAAATTATGACCGCATTTGAGTGCCAATAAACAAGATTATGGTTCCAAAATAAAGTGAATGTTATTTAGAACACTATCACGTTCAAAATTCATTAGCAAATTCATGTTTGCCCAAAATAACGAGTCGTCCCATAGACCGACATTATAATCTATGTTATAAATCTGCACGTTATCACTGAAGGGTTAAAGCAACGCCCACTGTATACTCAGGCCTGCTCGAAGCAGTGGGAGAATACCCAAGATTCTGAGACAACGCGGCGCAGCGCCGTTAACTAACATGTGTATGTAATGCCGAATGCGTAATGCGGAGTCATAGTTGACCATAAATTTATTAGCGTAAAATTAAATATGCGTATTCATAAAATTAACTCCAGCATGTTAAAATATGTACAATGCACGTGTACGGAATATAATTACGTAAACTCACGAGCACGATAATTCCTGGAGTTTAAAAATAACTTGCAGTAATAACGGCATGTTTTCTATTCTTACTTCCTAATATATCTACGACGTAGGAGTACGGACTTGTTTGCTCTACTACTTTTCCTGCAACGCTTCCTTTCCCTAGTGGATTATTCACCCATACTGGTTGCTCTTGATAAAAGATGGTCTCTCTCGTGTTTTTGTCATAGTTCCTTTTTTGATTTAACTTCTCTTTTTCAATATTCCGATGAACGTCAGGTTTCAGTTGGTCCATTGCAGTTCTCAACGGTCTTCCGTATAACAATTCACTCGGTGCTCTTCCCGTCGATCTTTGCACAGTGTTTCTATAAGAAAACAGGAACGAACATTTCAAGTAGCGACATCTTTTGATCGCTTTTTGACTTGAAATTGCAGTAGACTTTTTTGAAAACAGGAACCTTTGAAACCGAATGTTTTGGTTTTCCTTTGACTCACGTGCTCTCATTCTCTCCTCAAATGTTCGTACCATTCTTTCAGCAATTCCGTTCGTTTGCGGATGATATGGCGTAGTTTTCGCACGAGTAATTTCTTTGGACCTGCAGTAGTTTGAAAATTCCACTGAAGTGAATTGTGGACCGTTGTCGGATACGATGATTTTGGGTAGCCCTAGGCGAGCAAATATTTCGTTCAGGCCATTTATCATAGTTGGTGCTATTATATTATTCATAGGTACAATTTCTAACCATCGTGTAAATGAATCAACAACGACCAACCACATTTTTCCCTCAAACGGACCCGCAAAATAAAGGTGTATTCTTGACCATGGTTCTTTCTGATGGTCCATTCCAAGGATATAAGGGCTGTTTAATGTCATTCTGTCTTGATTCTTGGCATGAGTAGCACTTTTTAAGGTAGTCGACGATATCAGTATCTATCGCACTAATGCCTGGATATCCATCGTGTAACATTTTGAGCATATCATTCTTCAGTACTGTCGGTATACATATTCTTCCTCTCCAAAGTACAATTTCTTCTTCAAATGAAAGCTCATCACGTTTTTCAAAAACTGGTGGTAATTCGGGGGCTATTTCACGCTTATTTGGCCAATATCAGTAACGTATTTAATTACTTGTTTAAGTGTCGGATCTCCCACTGTCTTTTCTCGTAGGATCCTTTTTGTGATAGGTAGATGGTGTAAACGTAGATGTAACAACTGAGTACGTTTTGGAAATTCCGCTACTTCAGCTGCTGTCGTAGTTGTATCCTTAATCGGTAGTCTAGGGCGTCAGCCGGTGTGCTTTCCTTGCCTGATTGATACTCAATAGTATAATTATAGCTATTTAGAATCATGGCCCACCTCATTGATCTGTTACTAGCTATTTTAGGAGTCTCGCGATTTTCGCTAAATATTCTCTCGAGGAGTTTGTGATCGGTTCTCAATACAAAATGACGACCATATATGTCAGTACTGGTGAAAACGTATAACCGCATAAAAACAAGTCCTAGCGCTTCTTTGTCTATAGTTGAGTATCGCAGTTCAACTTCCGAAAAAGTTCGTGATGCGTACGCGATTGGTTTTAATTGTCCGTTCGCATAATTGTGAAAAAGTCCCTTTATCACTCGTGATATTGCTAACGAACTGTCATAATGCACAAGGGTGTCCGATGAAGTTAAAATGTTCTTTAGTTTTTCAAAAACTTCACCGTCTTCATCAGTCCACTTAAACGATTGTCCTTTCTTCAAATGTCGGTATAATGGGGCACAAATAATGTGTAGGTTTTTAATGAATTTACCATAATATGTTATGGAGCCAAGGAATGAACGAAGTTCTGTGGGGTTGGCATGTTTTGGATAGCTTCGATATATTCATTCGTTGGATGTATTTCTTCCTTGTCAATTCTGTGCCCTAAAAACGTAATCTCCGGTTTTAACCACTCACATTTTGAAGCTTGTGTCCGAATGCCGGCATTGTATAGTCTATGTAGTACTTTTCTAACTCTGTCTTTATGTACATCGGGAGTTGGGGCTGTTATTAAAATATCGTCCAAATAACAGACGGTTCCCTCAATATCTGATAAGAGTTGATCCATGGTACGCTGGAAAAATGACGGTGCAAACAAAATACCAAATGGCAGACGTCTGTAGGTGTAGTAACCCATGTGTGTGGCGATCACTAAATATTTACGTGAGTCTGGGTGTACTTCTAGTTGTAAATAGGCATCTTTCAGGTCTATCTTCGAAAATATCGTTCCGCTTGCTAGTTTTGACATCACATCCTCAAAACGTGGTAATGGGTAATCGTCATGTTGAACAAATGGATTTATGGTTACTCTGAAGTCTCCACAAATGCGTAATTTTCCGTTTGATTTAACAACTACCACAATTGGTGTTGCCCATTCTATTGGCGTTATTGTCGTGATTTTTGCAGTGTGACCAGCAATTGTACCAATTGTCCCACTAAACAAGTCCTTAAATTTGACTAGTAGGTCTCGTATATCAGCGTTTTCGTTTAATGTTTTCTCTGTTTTGTCAACAACTCTACAAACTTTTGCATCTGGTGGCAAAGGTAAATTAAATGCTAGGCATCAGTCAAGACCAAAAAGTGGAATGTCGTCAATGCGAACAACATAAAGTGGCAAATCCAATTGTTTATCGAATGCGTTCACTTGTACCTTCGCAATGCCTAATGTATCAATTTCCACATCTGTGTAAGCAATCAAATCGGTGGTTTTTTGAATTTGTGGTTTTCCTAGACTTTGCCGTATTGACTTTCCCACAACTGAATGTGCATCATCTGCGTCGTAAAGCATTTCTATTTTGTTGTTATTTATGTGTGTTGTCACCATCACTCTATCTTCAGACTTTATTTTCCTAATATTCGTTGTATTTGTCGATGTGTAACTATCAGAATTGTTTTCAGGTAAATTTTCAGCATCCCTAACATTGCAAGTCTTTTTTTTGTATGTACTCATTCTGTTTCTTAACTTGGGCTTTAGCCAAGGCAATGCACACTTTTGCAAAATGATTTATTTTTTTTGCAAATAATGCAAAATTTTCCTTTTGCCGGGCATTCATTTGGCTTTTTGTGTATGTTATTACCGCAGTTTAAACAAACCTTGTTTGGGTCTAATACTCGTGTATTAGTTTTTTGAAACTTTTTAGGTGGATGTTTGTGTTGTTGTGCTTCCTTCTTAAGCATGTTTGTATTTGTTTGTTTAAGAGTGTGTGCTAATGTCGCTAAATGTTGGGTGTGTAATTCTGCTTGTTCTAGAATTAATGCGGAAGCTTCTACTTCTTCTAACGTAGCATCGTTGGATTGGTGCAAACGAATCAGCTCTTGTTGCCAACTTGTGTTCCCTAATCTGATTACTAACTGATCTCGTAGTCTTTCATTGAGATTATTACTAAAATTACATTTTCCTGTTAAGCTGCGCAACGCTGTTAGAAACTGTGTCACTGATTCGTTCTCTGCTTTCCAGCGAGCTGCAAAAGCTACTCTCTCTGATAAGATATACATATTGTAGTGATGAATCCTTTTAAATTCATAGTTATTGATTCTTTCTTTTTCATTGTATTTTTCTTTTAATAGGATTTTTCCTTTTTATATTGTGAGGCTTACTTCAGGTTGTAGGTACTTTTAGTTAAGAAAGCCTTTTCGTAATTTAAAATTTTGAATTTTTTATAATGATTTTTATTTTTCAGATAATACCTTGTTTGTGATGTATGTGTAGTTGTGATACATTAAATAATTTTATATTAATTAAAGAATTATTGATTGAATTTCCCTCCTTTGATGGTATGTATGAAACCTTGAGTATTTTGAGTAATATCACAGCAATATGTCTGCTTCCCATAATTCTTTTTGAGTACGTTTACAATAGTGTCGTACATTTCCTCTGTAAGCCTGTCAGATTTAAAATAATCTACCAACATTTTAAATGGTGCAGGGCCTACCTTTTCCAAAGGTAAATTTCGCCTTGCTTCCTGTGTTTCTGGTGTGTTGAGACCGTAAATAGTGAGTTCCATTTCAAACCTCTGTAGGTAATACTCCCATTCTTCCTTCTCTGGTTGAAATTTATCAAACTGGAAATGTTTTGTTTCGTTTGTCACTGCCATGTTGTGGTTAGGACTTTTCACTCCTCACAAACTCGCAGCAAGTTTTATGTCACTGTAACTAATCCCGACTCGTCGTCAAAAATTATGTTGTATGGCCGATGTGACATAAGAAAAGAAACACATTTGTTTATGCGACAAAAACTCTGTATTTACACTTTACTGTAGCGATCCAGCGTGTTCCCGCCATATTGGCGCGTATTTCTTATTAGGGTGCTTCACTTATTACAGCTTGGTGTTCTTCAGCAATGTTACCAACTAACCATACTACACACGTAATAATTACAGAATTCAAACAAATTTTGTATGTAAGTATTCTAACTTATGAGAGACAATTTAAAAATGGGAGAAAACAACCAAAGACAAATAAAGTTACTTTCTAAAAAAGAATCCATATTCAAACTCAATACAACTGGCTCAAAAATGTAAGTGGCACCCTCATTCTAGGCAATTTATGTAACATATTAGCTTTAAGTCCTTTTAAGGTCCTAAGTTAAGTCTCATACCTAATAATTCAGAATTTGTACTATCGGATTGTGAAAATAGTAACAAAAATGTTCTTCGGGCCCAATTCACTAACGTCACTAATCACAGAAACCTTAAAAAAACCTGATGAACGCAATTAAGCATAGAACCCTGAAATGTTTTCAAGAAGAAGGTGACACTTTCAGCATTTATTATAACTGTTGTAAAAAGTTTTACAAGTTATAGTAATAAATGTTTATTTTTGAAATGTTTTCTTTGAGTTAAAGTGAAGTTAGAAATGCAGGCAGTGTTGCCAACCTTTTGGACTGAAATAACCCTCAAAATTACTGAAATTTCCCCGTTACCCCCACATGCAAAAATAAAGTTCCCCACGTTTTCCCCATAAAATCAAGGCTTCATTATTCATTTTGAAAAATTTGCAAATTATTACTGTAGGAACTTATTTAATTAAACACAATAGAAGTAAAAAAAAATAATTTATTTATTAAAAAAAAAAAACAGGAAATTTAATTTTTAAATGTATACTTATATATTTTTGATCGGTAGTAACTGGAAGTGTCTCTTGTTTGGTTTAAAATCACTGCAGATTTTATTACTGTTTTGCAGAGAACTACTTATAACACATACATATAGCATTAAGAACATCTGTACCTATTCTATTTCGTTTTTTATTTTTTACATCTGTTACTATAGAGAAGATTCTCTCCGCTGCAGCGTTGGAATGTGGCAATGATAAAACTAATTTAGCTAATATATGTAGCTGTATATTTAACAGGACTAACATTATCAAATGATTTCATGTTATAAATGTTATGCCACGTTTCAGAAATACTAAGTTTTTCAAATCATCACTTGTATTGGCATCCAACGTTATTAACTGATCCTCCATTCTACTTCAACTTCTTCAACATCAATGCAATCTTTGAAGTGCAATGCTAAATTTAATATGGTAACATCACGACTAGATTGAGTGAAGGCTATATCAGGATTTTTAAACATCATTTCTTTTAACAAAGTATTGCAGATAGGTTTTTGTGCTTCAAATGCAGCTGTAATATAAAAGTTTAAGCAATTTATTCTAATACCACGCGCAGTTTTTGGAGGAATAAAATTAATTAACTTTTCATATTCATTACCTAAATCCCAGCGAAAACATGTACGTTTATTCAACGTTAATTTCACGTTGTTATGGTGGAAATAACGTTATTCGTTGAAAAATGCAACGTTGTTTTTTGGTTGAATTAGCAACCATAATTATATCACGTTTGTATGACGTGTTTTTTAACGATCAGTTTAATATGGACGTAATTATAACGTGAAATAAATACGTAACAATTTTGTCTTTTTACGACGTGATTTATACTATGAGTAAATGCGATGTATCTACCGTACGTTGATTACCACATCATTTCAACGTTAATTCAACATCTACTATTCTACGTAATAAATGAGAAAAAAATTAACGAAACTAATACGTTAGATAAATCATAATTTACAACTAAATTTTTAACCCACGTTTTATAACGTTATTTTAACGTATACCGAATAAATATGCGTTACAAAACGTGATGTTGACGTTAGAAAACACTTAATTTTACAGTGATTGTCTATCGTGTTTCACACCTTTGAATTCTAATTTTACTAAAAATCTATGAAATATGAGGTTCTTCTCCATGCTTGGCAGCTTTGAAATGAAACGAAACAGGTATGAAAAGTACTGCTAATTTGGACATACGAGTCAACCACGACCCCTTTTTAAGTTGACGTAATCTGTCAAATTTTTTTAAGTTAGTTTGAATTTGATGCCCAAAATCTGTGATTAAAAATACTAAAGAACGCAATAGTCAATCAATTATACATACATATCGTCACGAATACTCATTGGGGACAGCTGTATACAGAGTGGAAAGTTTAACTGGAATAAATTCTGTAACTTAGAAGATTACGATTTGTAAAAAAATTCTTGGAACAAGTCAATTTTTATTTTTAATGGCGCATATTACAAAGGGACTTTTTTAACTTTTCAATTATTTGGAGGGGTGAAACGACCCCTAACTGTTTTTTTTAATGGAAGGATATGTTGAAAAATTAGGAATACAGCTACGTTTTATTTTTTATTTTTCTTTAGCAGTAAAAGGTAAAAAACAAAAAAAAGAATTTTTTTACTAAAACCGTTTTTAATGCCAAAAATTCAGGAACTCCATTTTTATTATTTGATGAGAAGAAATAAGCATTCCATATGGTATCGTATTGTTGCGTGCAGCCAATAGATGGCGCTGCCAATGCGCTAAATTTTTAATTGTACGTAATTACCTCACTGAAGTTTTTCCCAATAGGTGGATAGGAAGAAGATGACCGATGACCGATTGAGTGGCCAACAAGATCTCCAGATCTCACCCCTTTAGACTTATTAATGGGGGTATTTAAAAGTAAAGTTTATGTGACTAAACCAAACGACATAGCAGAACTTCAGAACTTCAAATTCTGCATGAAATTAGGAGAGTAACGCCGGAAATGTTACAAACTGTTAGGGATGGAATTTATAATCGATTAGGGTATTGTCAAGTGAGAGGTGGCGAGCATTTTGAACATCTGATGCGTTAAAATCGTTCTAGTCAAAAATTTATTTTTTATTTTTTCGCCTTTTACTGTTTAAGAAAAATTAAAAAATAAAAACATAGCTGGATTCCCAATTGAACAAGCTTTAAGAAAAAAAATTACTCAACATACCCTTCCATTAAAAAAAAAAATAGTTAGGGGTTGTTTCATCCTTCCAAATAATTGAAAAGTTAAAGAAATCCATTTATAATATGCGCCATAAAAATAAAAATTGACCTGTTCCAAGAATTTTGCTACAAATGGCAATTTTCTAAGTTACAGAATTTATTCCAGTTAAACTTTCCACTCCACTGCGGCGTTCATGAGCAGCATGTAATTTTTTTAAAATTTTCATAAAGAAATAATTTTGTAAATAATAAAGTAAATTGAGAGTACTGTATTAAATGTGTTTTGTCGAATATTTTATGTTAGTGTAAATATTTTTAGAAATAGGCGATTTAGAATTACATGTGTATTATAAATAAATAATTTAGAATTTTTGAAATGTATATACAAAGAAAATAAGCTTAGAAATTAGAAAAATTGATTTAATGATGTTATGATAATATGGATGTTAGAAGGAAACTGTAGGTAGTAAAGAGTTCGGAAATTGAACGAGTGAGGGCGGCGCGTAGCTATTGCAAGTCCCCGGTTCGGCTTTATTACTACTGCCTTCTTCCGCTTTACGAATCAGTCACGGAAGCGATACGGCACTGGGATCTCCAAATGGCTTAGCGGTCTAGTCTAGCCGACTTGGAAAGTCGTGTCACTCGGCGGCGTGGGTTCAAATTCCACCATTAGCCATATATGTTTGTTCAGTCTAATGATTTAGACCCAGCTTTAATACACGTCGTAATTGTCTGATTCAACGCTACACGTGGACATTGCCGCGACATTTTTTCGTTGTTTTAACGTAACCATAACACACGAATTCAACGTTTGTTACATGTTATTCCACAACGTTTTTTATACGTATGTATGTACTGGGATTTAACGTAGAAATACCGTGGACAAAGACGTTTAAAAGAAGTTGATTCGAGCGTTGTTAAAACGTATTAATAACACACGAATTCAACGTTGATTAATTGTTATTCTACAACGTTTCTTACACGTGGACAGAGACGTTTAAAAGAAATTGATTGCCGCGACATTTTTTCGTTGTTTCAACGTAACAATACCACACGAATTCAACGTTTGGTTACATGTTATTTTACAACCTTTTTTACACGTACGTGTTTTCGCTGGGATACACCTTCCCTAATGGAATATAATATACTCGATTTTTTATATTAATTGCACCTAAGTTCTGTTCCACAACAATCTCAAGTTTCATGAAATTTTGCCACAGCTGTTTCATCCTTATCATAGACTTTGAATACAACATATACGTTTGACGTGAATGCGACTGAAATAACGCGTTAAGTGTATTAAAAAAGTTTAGAGAATATTTTAAGAAATAAAGATAAATCTTATTGCACGTATTCTATAGCTGATTTAAAATGGTCTCGGCACTTAACAGTTTATCCTCTAACTATTGCTAACTGAAGGTAATGTTCCAAAGCACTATAATTCTCTAGAATTCGGACTGATGTCTTGATAACTATCTAGTTGTGGCCAATTTTAGCATTTTTTTCTTCTCTAAGTGAAAATATTCTTGTATTTCTTGGTATGGAACACCATCACGAAATGTATATGTAAATAGACCTGTGAGAAAAATATCATTTGTATATGTGTATTTGTAAATCTGTATCAGAAGAATACCTAATCAACTCTTCAGGTGTTCTTGGCAACTCTTTACAAACTTCACATTTTAAACAACTTTCGCAATAACTTCTTTATTATTCGTTTTAAGGAAAAATAGTAAAGAGTAAGGTGTATTTATAATTTGATGTTCTTTCATTTGTGAACAAAAAATACATATATTCTTCATATCACCATTGTAATCCTGAGTGGAAACAGTTCATTTTTGCTAATTTGAACCACTTCGTAGCTCCAATAATAACGAAGTTAGCAATAGTGCGGCAGTAAGTTTGATCACCCTGTATACATATATTAAATAATAAGTAAAGCAAGATTACTTGACTTTTGTATTATCACCTACAAATTTCTCTTTGAGAGTTGGTTTCTCCAGCCACGGTTCTTTAAAAAGTTTCTTGTTTTTCTTATTGAATTGTTTCCTCTTATTTCTTTCCAAATTGCTGCTACTGCTATTTTCGGTCTCTGGTCCAGAATCTGACGAACTTTTATTAGGTGAGATTGGGTATCGAATTGTACTACATAGAGCTTTCTTTACCATTTATGTTGCATTACACATTAGTACACATTAACTTTTAACATTATGGCGACATACTACTTAAAGCACACAAGAGTTGCACAATTCATGTTATAAATAACCTAAAAACGAACTAAACGAAAAAAGTCTGTGATAAATGAAATAAATATGCAACCAAATATTGTGCAACTCTTGAAATATAACGTCTTTTAAATTTGTTCTGAGGTACCAACGTAAAAAAAAAAACAAGAAAAAATAATTTCGCTGTAAAATATCTGTTTTACCTGTGCAGTAATCGAATTTAGTTTAAGTTGACAATACCACTACAAGTGGACTAGTTTCATAACGGCCGATAAAGTAGTTAACTCCAATGATTATTGTAAAAACAATAATGTGTGTGACATGAGGTAATAACAAATAAATATACAATGTTTCTATATATTGTTTGTCCGTCCTAAAAGATTACCGCACTTATAATCTTTAATATTTCTATAAAATTATTTTTCTATTATTTATACTATTTCCTACACAAATTTATATGTTTTTCCTTCTCTCCTCCTTTCCCCCATTCGTTGTTTTTTTTTTTAGATTATTTCCCCACATTATGGGACTTTCGCCACAAGTTGGCAACACTGAATGCAGTTAACACTAGTGCATAGTCGTATGAAGAACCCTACGCTATACGTTCAGAATAATTTCATGGCTATCTAGACCGTTTTTTTTAATTGAACACTCGTTACATTATATGCTTCTACGTCAAAAAATTCTCACTGTATATATTTCCGTGTATGTTTTGTAAGATAGCAGAATTAAGTTTTTGTGCTGCTGGTGGATATGGCGTGGTTGATACACCTGCCCAGGGTTGCCAGTTCTCCTATTTTTAATAGAAGTCTCCTATTTTTTAACTAAATCTCCTACACTGAGAAAAATAGGACCAAAGAATACGTTTATATTAACAAGAATTCCGAACATTTTATTCGGATTCTCGTTAAAAGACGACTCAGCGTACTACTGCAAAATTAACACTATGTGGTTTGTTGTTTAGAGTATCATTTCCTGTCATGATAAAATTACCGGAGTAATTAACAAAAAGTCAGACATGACATTTTGTTACTAATTTATTCAGCATAATATTTCATTATGGTTTATTATATTTTAACACTACGTATTATGTAGAATGATAATTTTGCATTCTTAAACTTAAACAGTTTCATTGTGCTAAGAATCATGATTAATTTAGAGTAAGATGGATCTTATAATATGACAGCATTATACTTTTACATTATACTTTTATCTTATCAATAGGAATGATATTTTAACAAAATCGCAAAATTCCATTTTTCTCAGTGTACTTTCTATGAAGCATTAGATATAGGAGAACATCTCCTATATTTTCACGGAACAAACTTTCTTATGGTCGTCATAAATTGTATGGTCGTCATAAATTGTATGGTCGTCATAAATTGTTGCGTTTTTCTTCCAAAAAGAAACCATTTTTTTTTAATTCTTAGGAAAACTTAAGTCATGATGTCATTTTATGTGGCTACACTGGCTACAGACAGTGTTGTTTGTTTTCTATTGTTGCCTGCAATATGACTGCATCTGCATCACATTCACATATGATACACATCGGTTGATCGGTTAAAAACTCAAATTTTACTGTTGGGAGTATAAATGGATATGAATTGCATTAATCATGATGACAATAAGAAGATTGATGAAAGTACCGATGACGAAAGCGGGAACAGTAGCAGCAATGAATGTAATAGTACTTGTTATTATTATATTATATTTTAAATATATATTATATAAATTATATTTTTATGTTCTTATTTCCATGTATTCCTATATTCTCCTATTTTTTTTAAATAGAATCTTCTATACTTTAACTTTAAAGAGCTGGTAACCCTGCACCTGCCATGGAACATCGATGTTTACGACAGATTTGGTGCCTAAAGCTACATTTAACCATGCCATTTCGCAGCGTCATGTCATAGATGGTATCCAAGGCCGGCCACAAAGGGGGTGCACCGGGTGCAAAGCAATACCATTGTAACGACCGGACGGAATTGAAAATAAATGATTAAAGAAAGCAGATTAAAGAAATCTAAACTTTCAATATAATTAGTTTCATAAGGACTCCTCGAAACAGTTTTCTCCTCTAAATACCAAGACGAGAATGAGAAAGAGATTCAAATGTCAAAGTACAATAATAAAAATGCAGACAATACAGTCAAAAAGTAATTCGAGGAAAGAAGAAACCGTATTTTGTGCATTTAAAGCTTTTGTTAGTTTTTGATGTTTCTCTAGGCTTCGGCATAACGATCATTGAATCTGAATTCATTCAATAATATAAAATTTTGAACAATTTTAATTTCGAAGAGGTTTCGTTTACGACTTACCAAACAAAGAAAAACACTCGCAGAAAAACCTTTTCTACCGAATATAAATAAAACTAAGGAGAAAATTAATTCAAGAAACCGAACTGTAGAAAAATCGCGACAAGATTTAAACACAGATTATATTATTTATATATCTGGCGTCCCTAAGAGGGGTAAAATTTCCATTTCGCGCATAGCTTTCGAATGAAAATGTATTTACCGGTAGAGGGCGTGCCATTTCTCTATTCTGTTTGTTTTTCCTTAGTATGCCCACACCTGTGTCTATTTGCGGAGTATATTCTTCGAATTGTTTGTCTACTCTAAACACAGAGACTGATTGTTACAGTTTCAACTCAGTGCGCAAAATTACAAGTTTTATTTTAACTTGTTCGTTTTGTTCTAATTCAGACTCATACGTTTAAATTTTATGATTTCAACATTTATTTTCTAATTTTTGCACAGAATTCCGGTTTCTTACATCATCACACTGTCCTTAAAAAAAGGGCCCCACAATTCTTACTGTACCCGGGCCCCGGCATTTAGAAAGCCGGCCCTGATGGTATCTCATATGTATGCCGTATATGTTTTGTGCAGATACAACGAGACACCGTTATGTAAAGGATGTGCTACGACCGATAGGAGTCCCCTATATTCCGAGATGCGCACGACTCCTATATCTGAATAATCACGCATGTTTACCTGTTTCTGGTGCTATACTGACCTTCCTAATACAAGGTCGCATATTGATGCTTCGCGGCCTACTCGTTCACCAAATCTGTATTCGATTCAGAGTTTCTGGTATTTGATCGGTCGCAGATATCAAGGTTATAAAACATTTCAATAAACCGAAAGAAGCGATATTAACATTTCAAACGGATTAATATTTTGCTTCAATTTTAAAAAAGAGGTAACTATCAACTGGCAATTACTTGAGATTGAAGAAACTTTTCCTTTAAAAGGTAACGTGCGTTCATTTGAATTTGTGGTCCAATCTAGTCTAGACAGCAGACAATTGGCTGCCGAAGCATGGGATTGCAATAATCTAAAAAATAGTCGTAATAGTCCAAGTGACGACTTAGACAATGTAAAAATTACACCAATGATGAACTTTAAATATTTAAATCTGCTTTGCTTAAAATGCTATTAAAACAATTATGCACATTTGGAATTGCTTGCACGTATTGTCGAATTTCTGAACTCCCGACTGCGACATTAAACAGTTATGTCACTGTGTCTGTTGGTGTTTGGTCATTTGCGCCCTCTTAAAAATTAATATAGTTGAGCTCTAAACTTAACTTGACCTTTAATTTCAAACGTGCGTATTAGTATTGGGCACAGAAAGTAAGACATAGGAACTTGTAAATAGTTTAAGATTGGTAAAATGTACGTAACATAAACTAAACATCTCTAATAGCAGAGTAAAGTCGGGGATTATGGAATAGCACTTTTATTTTTGGAATTATTTTGAAACGCATTGAGTAAAATATAAATAAAAAAATTCTAATGACTGCGCCAAAGGGTTTATTACATCGGATCATGGTTACGAAGTTAAAATCGGCACACAGTTCGTATGCCCAAAGCTCGCATCTTAGGCACTGTGTCCAAATTTCTTCTCTTGAGTTAGCCGTAAAACGTCCTGAATAAAAAAGACATTCTGCATCATCTTTTGGGTTACTCTTGCTTTTCGGGAAATCTTCATATTCAGTCGAGTCATCTAAATGTGGCATACCTTCATATCAGAAGATTCATCGTCTTCTATCAGTTGCTTCCTCGGTTTTTTTTCTAACACCACTCGAACTTGCTTTGGCGTCATCATCCTTTTTGCTGGTACCAGGTTTTGCATCATCGGTTTACTTTTTCTTTCCTTCGAACCCAATTTTTCTTTTAAGTTTATTTTTTTCATTTTTTGATATGAGTGACTCTTCCAGTTCATCCTCGTTTGGAGCTGAAGTAAACATTTTGGCTGTTCCCGATTTTCGACCTCTTGTGCCTTGTCGTTTTTTAAAAATAAGAATAGGAACTATGTCGTTTGGTAAAACTGGTTGTTCCACGGGTTGTTCATCATCATCTTCCTGAGCTTGTTGTGGGTTTATCTGATTTTCATATTCAACAAGCACTTCTTCATTTTTGTGTGCTTCCCCTAGGAAATCTTCTACGGTTAAAACATTTCTGTTTACTGGAAACAGACCTGTTTGTCGAAATCCATTGACTGCTCTTTCACTAGTTTGGATTTTCATATAAGCTTTACCAAGCAGTTCAGTGATGTCGAAATGAGATATTGGACGATTATTTTGTCTTAAAAATTGGCGAATTACTTCATTCTAATAGGTTTTCGAAGCCCCCATTACGAATTTGTTGAGCGGTTGCATCTTGTGCGTTGTGTGAGGTGGTAAGCACAATAAGGATACGTGGTTTTCCCTAGCAGCGATAATAACATCCATTACTCCGTTTAGTGCTGTGGTTTAGTGTTTCCTGGTTTGCCGTTGCCTCTTAATTTGCTTTCTTCTGAAATTAAAAATGAAAACGACCTACAACACCCCGAGGCTGCGTCCAAGACCGCGTCAGCAGGCAGCTTACCTGAAGACCATCGACAGTAAGGCACAAGAAATGGAGCAAAAACGGAAATCAGCTCTGTATGATGTAGTGGAAAATATAGAAACAGCGATGAATGATATAAAAATGGAGATGTCTACAACGAAAACGGATATGTCTACAATGAAAACGGAGATGTCTACAATAAAAACGGATATAACTCAAGTAAAAAGAGGTATTACTCAAATGAACCCAATGTAATGGATCTAAAAACCGAAATCAGAAACATAATAAAAAATGAAATATCAACGATTATTAAAAACGAAATAACATGTCAACTTAAAACTGTACTTATTCATGCTGCAAATAATATTCAATAGTAAATAAAAAAAAGTTTCTAGTATGGGTGTGATGGCCGTCCAAAATCAAAAGGAGGTTCAGGACTTGGTCTTACATAATCTATGAAATGGCTGAACCACTGCGTGAAAATGTCGGTCTGACTTCACCCAGATGGATGGAAGGCAAAAACACTTCCTGGTGGAGCTCCCTTCTTTATCAATTCGCTGGCATTCTTGCGAAGGAATATAAGCAAACGGGGCACATAATTACCACTCGCACTCATGCACAAGACGCAAGTCACCAGAGAGCCTCGCTCTGCAGATGTCACCGCTCCTATTTGCCGTTTTCCTCTTTGAGCAAAAACCTCGGGGCACTTTGATTGTAGTATACTAAGACCACTTTCATGGACGTTGAAAATCTGATTAACTGAAAAGTTTTTTTCTTCCATTTCTTTCTCTAACATATCAAAAAACTCATTTACGTTTATCTCGTTAAAGTCCAGTGCTCGTGCGAACGACGTTCCTGTCAGCTTTCTTAGACTTAACACGTCCTTATGCCTCAATCTAAAACGACTTAGCCAGTCCTTTCTAACCGCTTTTTTTTAGTAATGAGAAAGAATTTGGAATGCTATTTCTTCTTGCTAACAGAAATGCAAGATTACAGACATCCTGCCTTGTTAATCCATAAAAGATTTTCTCTGTTGCCAAGCAATGCTTCACTAGCTCTTTTTCTAGATGGTCCGGCAAAATAGGTTTCCTCCCTAGTTTTGTTTGGCATACCACACTAGCAGCCCCATCCTTCTTACAAAGTCTGAAAAGGGTGGCACGAGGCACATTGAATGTTTTACATGCCTTCAAATAACCCATTCTTTTGCTTCTAACTGCCATTACTGCTTTTTTCATGTCTCTCTTATTCCACTTTTTACGTTGTGGCATTTTTTTAACCGTTGTATGCATTTCTGGAAGAGAAATCCAATTTTAAAATTTTAATTTTTGAGTCAGGTAATATGGAATACTATTTCATAATTCCCGCCCATATAAGTTTGGTGGTTAGGACGGATCAAAAATAAAAGATATCTAATGTGAGCGATATATCTACACCAAAGCTTTCCTATATCATTCATCTACTTAATTAACCAATGACATCAAATAAACTTGCTTTCCAATGCGCTTAAAATAAAACTTTAATGTACTTACCTAAAAATATCACGTGCGTCGAAATCACTTCTACTAACTAAACAGTCAAATGGTTAATGCCCTTAGACTAGGCATTCTTGCGGAAGAACCTTGAATTTATTCGAATGTTATTATAGCAAATGAGAGTGTATGGCGCTAGTAGTTTTACCAAAAACATGGCATTTCATATTACCGGGTATATTTTATAATCCCCGCCGTTACTCTAATCTGTTACAAACGTGTTTATAACCTAGAAGTATCCCTTAAAACGTGGATTAATAAAAATGGTATTAACTGTGCAACAAAAAATAACTCCATTAAATTAAAAGATAAACCACATGATTTAATTCACGACATTACTTTAAGTTGGATTTTAAACAAAAAACTGAAGAGCAGAATACAAGCAATAGAAATCAAGTATTTGAGGGCGGTGAAAGGAGTTACACGAAAAGACAAAATAAGAAACGAGTTGATAAGGCATGAATTGAAGGTAGAACCGATTTGGGAAGTATTGCCAAACAATAACTAAGGTGGTTTGGATATGTAGTACGCATGGAGGAAAAGCGTCAGGTAAAAAGGGTATGTCTATCCGTATCAGCTCATTAATACAACCACACCGCAAAGTTTTAGTATATACATAGAATTGACGTCAAAAAAAGTGTCCACTTTATTCTGGCCGCGACTGTACTTGGTATTCATAGGTGCATTTATTTATACATATTTATTGCATTTTTTTGTTTATTCATTTACTTACCTATTTCCTTTTTCTTTCCTAGGTAGGCGTTTACAACACGACAGTGATTGACATCTCCAGTCACAGTGATTGACATGGTGTCAACAAATGAACAAATATTTGCTTGATTCAGAGAAAGGACGAGACATTATTCAAGTATTAATTTTAATGTTACTTGGTAATAGGTGCAATAAGGACAAACTTCAAAAAATGATGGCATCCGATAGTGATTGTCGCGATAGTGATTGTTCATTACTGTCCGATGTATTGAAAATCGATATAGTTGCTCTCGCACGTATTTTAACCTAAAAAATAATGTTATTGAAGATTTTACTTACTTTAAAATCAGTTCCTTTGTATCTTGCGAAAACTTTTTATAGCGATGAAATTCGCTTAAAGCAGTCGCAAAAGATGATCATTTACACCTATTGATACTGTTGGGGAAACTCCGGCCACTTCACTAATAATGATATCGGCATGTTGCCAACAGAAATTGCATGAAATTTACATCAAATAAGATTGGATCCTCTTAGACGATGAACAAACAATAAGAAAATTCCTAATACTAACCAGAGTTTTATTATATTGCTTTTTATGTGTACAGTGTCAATCACTATCAGGATGTCAGCAACTGTACCTCTTACCCTACTGCCTACAATGTACAAGTGGCCCATTTGATTTGATAGGATTTATTGTACTTATTGTTTCTTCATTAATTATATTTTTTTATTAATTTATTACAAATTGCATTATTAAATTATTACAAATTGCATTATTAAATTATTACAAATTGCATTATTAAATTATTACAAATTGCATTATTAAAAAAATCGTACACTTATTAGTTTTTAGTATAATACATTCTTGAAAAGAAAATATTACTATAATTTTTGAGTAAATCCGATAATTTCGCCAATGTTATACCATAACTTCCTGACAAACCACTGGCAGTATTGACAATGACTGACATGCCTTTGAATTGCGTTATGAGTAGGGAAGCGCCTCCCCTTCGTAAGAGGCTATAGCATACAAAAGCCTCCTCCATCTGTTTTGCGTGCGTATTGTATTGCCTATGTTCTCACTTTACAACAACGACAGGTATATTGTACACTAAATTGAAGATTAGGTTGTTGCTCAAGATGCTTACTCATCGATCAATTGAATTAAATAACATGAAAATATTAAACTTACAGTCAATATTTTTCATCTGTATAAGCGGTCATTAGGGAACTCTTAAAAAAAACAAGTTTCATCGAAAAAGTATTGTATGTAAGTAGAAAATGAGACTTAATTTAATGTTATATTGCTAACGTCATTTGCACTTTCATTAATGACACAATTACATCAATTAAAGATGCAGAATTACGTTAGCATATCTGTCAAGTGTGAACCTTGCGAAATTGATAAATCACAGAGACTATCGTAACTGAAACAAAACAAATCCATATTCATATTTTCAAAAGGTACAGTGCTTTTTTTAAATGCGGTTTCAGGGATTTACGTGCTTGAATTTTTTGTCGTTATAGCTTTGGTTTAATGCTTTAAAAATATATAAAAACATTTAATAAAATCATTTATTGAACTAACATAACTAATAGCGTTTTTGATTAAGTGGAGCACTCTCAGAGCATTTTCATCTTGTTTTAACCTCAATAGTAAGGGATGAAGATACTCTGAGAGTGCCCTAGAGCAACATAAACACACAAACTAAACAAAACATAATTTACTAAAGAACTTGCTGATTTTTTCTCTCCTTAAGTTGCTAAGCAATATCCTAATCGGTCGTAAAAGAGTTTCTTGGTATTTTATAATTCACGTACGGCAATGGAATAATAATAATTTATTTATGTGCCTAACAGTATAACCAATAGAGATACAACAAGATAAAGTGTACATTAACTATACTAAATACTAGAATAATAATATAAATATACATATGTAAATTACATGTTACGGAGGATTACCGGAAAACTATTACAAGTGATTATGTGCAACGTAAGAAGAAATACGAACCGGGATATAAAAAAAAGAAAAGAAAATTGACAGTGAAAATAAATCGAGATAGTGTACAACAAAGAGCAATAAACAGTACGCCTGAAGCCAATAAATACATCTTCATAATATTTTTCTGCGTTTCTACACATTTGTACAACTGGACTGCTATTCATAGCGTTAGTTCTAAATCTACGGGAGTAAAAACTATTGTTGCTTCTAGAAGAAATACGTGTTATAACAAAATAGATTACATGCTTCTGTTATTCTACCTTTTAGTTCATTTATGTTTATGGGATACCTACGCACATTATCGTACAAATGTCGCCACAAAAAATCAGTGATGTAACACAGGGTGATTGACAATTGTTCCGACAATAAAAAACCACGGTAAGGAGCGATGTCCGAGAGTACGGGATCAGTGTTAAAAAATTCTTTGTAGCATCGATCGTGAACTTGACCTTTAAGTGAAATTTCACGTCAACTCCGTTATTAGGTGAACGCCCGACGTCATGAAATACAAACTACAAAATATTTACTTGACAAATGCATGCAAGTCACCTGAAGCAGGTTTAAATGGAATTTTGATCAATGTGTTGGTGCTATAGATGGTAAACACGTCTTAATCAAAGCTCCTTCAAATTCCGGAACGTCATTTTTTAATTATAAGAAAACTTTTTCCATTGTGTTAATGGCAATAGTTGATGCCAATTATAGATTTTTGGCAATTGACGTTGGAGCGAAAGGCCGTTTTCGCGATGGTGGAATTTTTTCAAGCAGTGTTATAGGAAAACGAATACAAAAAGGACTTAATTTTCCAAAAGATAAATCACTGTACGAAGGCGGTAGATCCATGCCTTTCGTTGTTGTTGGTGATGAAGCGTTTCCGTTGTTGAAATATTTGATGAGGCCATACCCAAATAGGCAAGCTTCTGGAAACCCAAAACTTGAACATTTTAATTATCGTTTATGCCGAGCACGACGAATTGTCGAAAACGCCTTTGGCATATTAGCGTCACGTTGGAGGGTTTACAGAACATCATTCGAGATTCCTGTTGATGTAGTCGATCATGTTGTGAAGGCTACCTGTGTATTACACAATTTTCTATCGAACAGTGCAGGAAATTTTCATGAGGATGTTACATATGAACCCAATCAACAGTTAAATAGAAAAGGTTGCAATTTTCACGCTCGAAGAGCTAGTGTTGAAGCTTTTGATGTAAGAAATGCTTTTATGGATTATTTTAATTCTCCTCAAGGTAGTTTACCATAAATAACCGTTATCCATCCACTAGACTTGGTAAATAAAATATCGTGATATAATTTTTATATCAATAATGTAATCAATAATTGCTTTTATCATAGTTCTCGTATACGTATTGTAATGAATCATACATTGTTTATTAGAATATCTAGAATTAATTTGATTGTTAATATTGTAGTTAATTAGCATTTGTCATAACGAAATGTATTCTTAATAAATCATGATATTTACTTAAATAAAAATATTCATTCCCAGAACTTTCCTAGAACTCATTTAACTCAATTATTCAACGTGCACACTGTCCAAATGTTATTGTTGCCTCCCATATATTTGCTTCCGATAACGAAAGTGGACAATTTTGAGTACCTCGCAGGATCATAAATATCTCATCCACTCTGCAATGAGCCTGTTACTTTTATAAGTGGTCGACTCAGCAATAGTATAAAATTAATGTATTTGAACTTTGACTTTGACTGTCTTTACCGGAAGACAGTCCGCATTCTTCTGCAATTTGACCCCATATTTTCAATTTAACACTAGCATCACTGTATCTTTCATATCGGTATTATATAATACGTCATGTCTCCTAACACATTTATTTCGTTTTCTTGGACAAGTATCTTTATCTATTTTATTAAATTTCTATCGTTCAACTATCCCCAGCGAATACTTAGTTGAATTCTGACAGGAACTACGCTAAGCGACATTTGTTTTCGACGCTCGCTTACTTTCACTTAGTTTAGCCTCAATGGCCGCGTGTGCATAAGAATGTATGGGAGCTAATTTTTGCAAAATGTAGTTTCGCTTAGCTTAGTTTAGTTTCACGTTCAGTGGCCGCCCGTCTTAATAGATTGAAAAATCATCCAAGACGTCACAAGTTGACAAACTTGGCACTATAGTTTATTTTTTTTCTATAATACCTGTCAGTGTCAAAATTCTAGCGTTTCTGTTGGAACACTGCTTTTGTCACTAAATGCAGAAGGACCTATTTTTTAATTCTTATGATGGATTATCATTATATTAATGATAGATTTATGATGGAAGCATCAGATTGCGTCTTTAAATTCAACAGAAATTTGATAGACTCAAGCATAAATCAATTCTATCTATTTGCAAGTTGGTAGATCTGCTTGGTTTCTGATGTTTCGGGTGGCGGAAGTGTAATTTTTCAAACTTGTGTTCGTTTTTATGTTATTTCATCGTTTTTATTTTGACATAATTTAATAAAAGAAAAAGTGGAAAGAATTCCAGTCGAATTAAATGATGAGAAGAAAATATATTACGTATTTTTTTATGTTTTCTGTTTGATTTATAACGTATGTACAGTTGAAAAAAGAAACTCTAACATGTTTTGAAATGACAATGAAGGTATATCTTAGTACTCTTATTTTACTTACAAATGTCACTTGACACAGAAAATAACCTCAGTTTTATTTTATATCATTGAAAAAATGCAATGCCACTAATTAAAATTTTATTTTTAATTTATAAAAAGGGTTGAAAATGCCCTCCACCCTGTTCAATACATTTTAAAACTCTACGTTTTAAACCATTCATGACGTTCTGTAACATGACTGGGTTTGCATTTATTTCATTACAATCAAGTTAAGACACACGTTAATTTTCCATGGATTGCTGCGAGCTTTTTTTCAACTGTACATACGTTACAATATTATTAATTCTTCATCCGATGATGAACTTTCGCTTGATGACTCAATATTTTTACAAAAAAAAAATATATACGTATTTATTTCCCAAACAAAGAACAGCAATAATGTAATAAATTACATCAACAAGTACACGACAAAATTACATAAATTATTGTAATCATCCCATATTCGTTGAGTCTAATGTTATAACCAAACAGCGGACGTTTGGGTACCGTGTCAGAGCCGTCGCGTCATAGTGGGGAGGCGTACGATCGCTGAGTCACTGAGTATAATGACCGCCTTGTGGACGTTAAACGTTCAAAAACTATTTTAAATACACCTGGATCAAAGAAATCAATGAAAGATTATAGGATGGTAAAAAAGTATGACGTTTTAATGATTAGTGGCAAAGAACGACTGATAAAACCGGTAGCAGATAACTCAGCACCCGTACTTTATTACGTGACCAATGAAGAGTTATTTGACATAATTCATTCCACACATTCTTCCATTGGTCATGGTGGCAGGAACAGAATGGTTGCCGAACTAAAAATCAAGTATTGCAACATAACTATAGAAGCAATAATGGCGTATTTGCGACTTTGTATCCCTTGTCAGAAAAAATCATCAAATCCGAAGAGAGGTCTAGTGTCCAATCCTATTTTACATTCTACTTTTAATTCGCGGGCACAAGTGGATCTAATTGATATGCAGTCCGAGACTTATCACGAATATCGTTTTATAATGGTTTATCAAGATCACTTGACTAAATTTGTGCTTCTTAGAGCACTGAAAAGTAAAAGGGCGGAAGAAGTAGCAGTTAATTTGCTAGATATTTATACAACGTTTGGAGCACCGGCCATTCTTCAGTCTGATAATGGCCGAGAATTTGTAAATTCTGTTTTAACGGACCTTCACAACATGTGGGGCGACATTAAAATTGTGCATGGCAAGCCAAGACACAGCCAAAGTCAAGGTTCAGTGGAACGTGCTAATCGTGACATTGAAGAAATGTTAGCTGCTTGGATGGCAGAAAATAATTGCAAAGACTGGCCTTCTGGTTTAAAATTAATACAGTTTAAAAAAAATCGAGCTTTTCATTCTGGTAAACCATCACTTTTTTGTTTCATAACACACTGAGCAAGATATTTTTAGGCATTGGCAGATCTCCTTATGAAGCAATGTTCGACTGTCCAGCAAGAGTAGGTTTAACATCAGTTGGCATTCCTCACGATGAAATTGTTAACTTAAACAAAGAAGAGGACGCTGAGGCTGCATTAAAACTACCAAAAGATTGTGATAATGATGTAGTATGCCAAAATGATGTGCCAACCCTTGCAAATGAAATTGCAAGCGAAAATGATGAAACATTTCACGAAACAGAGGCTATCACGAGTGGTTCTCTAATTGAGAGTCAATTTGGCGAGTTATTGTCTTCGAATTTGATATGGCATTCGATTAAAGCGTTTTTAGGTTCTCAGGATTCACTGACATGTGAGACATGTTTCATTTCATTACCTCAGGGTGCAGATGAGAACGTGGACCGAATTTGTCTAAACTGCAAAAATGAAGCTAACATTATCAAAGAAAGACTACGATCCAAAGAATGTTTGAAAAAACAAGCAAAGGAGATGATGAAGCTATCCAACGCAAAATTTTGCACAGTTGAAGAAGGAACAACCGTGCGCATTCCCATACCTGATGTGGATAGAGCACGTGGATCACCGCGTAACGTGTTAGCAGTAGTATCCAAGATCGAAGATAACATGTGTAAGCTTTGTTAGTATATTTATAAACCAACAAATTTTAATTTACTGTCCGTTTAAGTATTTTGCTATATTTTTGCAAAGATTGAAAACTATAATGCATTTAACTTTTTTAGGTACTGTAACATCTTTTTACCACGACAGCACTTCGGTTTGATGGAGAGCCGGGAAAGTAGGTATTTAAATTTAAGTTTTATTGGGCGCCACTGGATATTTAATGTAATTTTCTTTTAAGGGCTGTATGCAGTCAACCCTAAATATAATAATTGATCAAATAATAAAACAATTTGATTAATATTAAAAAAATCGGTTTATTTATAACGTTATTTAGAAATCAAGATTCAATTCTTTATATAAATAAATATTATTACTACGACATAATATTCATTTTTGTCCATTAATAAATATTATTACCACGAAGCAATAGCTATTACTTTTACAAATTTTCAAGTAGGTATTAACGTACAGATTCAATGATTTTCCAAAATTTAAACTGTTTCTATGGAAACTGAATTCTTATTTTTGAACGACAGTTCCTGATAAAACTTTTCTTTATATTAATTTGTTCTAAGTAATATTTCTTTTACTATTTAGAGTTCAAAGCGTTAACTTGCCGTATTCTCCTCTGCAGGATCTCGTCCAGTTACTCTTCTGATTTTAGGAAAGCGCCTACTCTTAAGTTCTAAAAACTGCTTCCTCTAAGTAATAGAGTCGATAGGAGGTAAGAAGTCGAATAAGACAACTAACGGGATCACCGGCGATGTAATCTATGACGAGGTGACTCTTGGTAATGAGTTTCAAGTATATCCAAACAAGAAAGGCCTAAATAAATTAGCTTTTTACTAATATACGAGGACTAAGAAAAGAAATTTACCTTGATTATAATCTAAGGCCGCCAAAATTCTAATAGAATTGCCTTTTAGAAATTGCAATTGATTTGAGCTTCTTTCAAAAAATTGTTTTTATTTATTTTTTTAATAAACACTGTTACTATGATAACGAACCGAAAAAAGCAACGCTACAGTACAGAGAGTGGTATGTTGAAACACAAATACACGAGATCTCAGTTCAACCCATGCAAAGAAAAATTACTAAAAGAAGAACAGCTATTGCAGTCAGCCAATGACGGAGAAATAAGTCTTAAGAGAGGCAGCTGCTGGCGGCAGCATCTCAGGTTCACAGGGATATCAACGCTGTCAGTGTAAAACTAAATGTAGAAATAAGAGATGCGCTTGCAAGTCAGCTGGAAAGTTGTGCAATTCCAAATGCCATGCAAGCTTATCTTGCGATAATAAAGCTGATTAATAAGTAAACCAATATGTTTCTTTTTATGTTTCTTCAACATTGTCCAATAACAAATGATCAATAACGACAATACCCGGGCGTAAGTCGTTTATTATGTTTTCAAATCAAACTAATTAACCACATTATCCTTGATTATTGGGAATTGACGTTAAAATCTGGATAATAACGTTAATTTCCATAAGAATCGGTCAATAACGATACCATCCGGTCATTAACGTGATCATCCTCTTAACATCATTTACCGTAACATATACAAAACATAAATATTGCTTAGGAATAGTAACGTGCCTTTTTTAAAATTTCTCCTCGTAGTTGGCCATGAATTGTTAATTGTGAACCAGCTTCAATCGACTTGGCGTTTGAAAATGAAATAACATGACTCCAATTTTATTAAGTTAAAAAAACGTTCTGATATGGTTCTCTTGCCAGAGCATTAAACTTTTATGATCGAATCTTATTTTCGAAATGACCATCAAATTGAAGGCAAGTGGCACTATTCTATTCAGGACTGCTTCCATGAACTTTCTTAAAAATATCCGAATCTTTCGCTTCCTTATGACAAATTTTGCACGTCTTTGAATTATAGTGGTTAAGCTTTTTCGATAGACAGGTTTTATTTTACGCTAATAGAGCAGTGGACGTCTCACAAAAAGGAAGTAAGGAAAACGTAAGGGAACATGTGCATGAATCTCCAAGTCAAATAATGGGAATTAACAATAATTCTCGTATGCTCTTCAACGTCAGCAAATGAATTTTACGTAGAATCCAAGCGCGTTGCGATGAAATTGGTGGATATTTTGATTACCTGTTATGATTTTACTTTGAATTGTGAATAAAATTTGTTAGTAAAGATTTTTTTTTCCTACACTAGTAGAAAATTCAATTTTACCGGCTCATCAGAGAGGAGAAAGCGAACGTTTCCACGGCTAGCCCGGCAAAATGAACATAAATGCCTAGCCGAGAAAATAATTTACGAGGCTTTACCACTAGGTAGCGCGACAATAATTTCAGGAATGCGCTCTCATCGACATCAAAAAATTAACAAACTAAGTTTTTTTTTATTTAATTCCACTGGTATTTGGTTTTAAAAAGGATTAAAATTATCAAGAAAAAAAAAAACTCGGCAGCGGTGGGATTCGAACCCATGCCTCCGAAGAGACTGGTTTATTAAACCACCGGCTTGACCACTCGGCCATGCTAGTACACGTAACACTGTGTTTTAAAACATCTATAATAATTTTAATAGTAACTCAATTTTAATATTTTTACTTCGAGAAAAAGAACGTTTGTGTGATATTAACAAAATTAATTATAATGTGTAGGAAAAAAAATAATATGTAAACCATGGCGGTAAAGCAATTTTCGAGGTCTCGAGAAGTATGGCCAGGCTCGGCTTCTCGCCTCGCCTGTCCATATCTTCTCTCGACCTGGAAAACAAGCACTTTACCGCCTCGGTCTACAATATACTATTTTTTAATTATGACATTTCCTTCGATAAACGTGAGGTTATGAAATACGCCAGTTACAAGCAAGGCTGGTTCACAATTGGGAATTCACAGCCAACCACGAGGAGAAATTTAAAAAAAGGCACCAGCTTTTTGAGAAAAAGTTATAGGGGCAGCTGTGCTACAATAAGTAATTCGAGCACTCTGATTTTCCCTACCAGAATTAAATATACTGTGAATATATATCACAATATTTGCGCGTAACCTAGATATACAATATACAGTGACTTTTAAAAAGTGTGCTACAAATGGGAATTTTTTTTATTATCGTTTTATATAAAAATTTATTGATGCAGAACGCTTCTGCATCCCTTAAAATCAAATTGGAAAATGTCAGATGAAATTTATCTTGAACGGTACCTATACAGCGTAGACACCGAGAAATGAAGACGACTTAAGAGTACCCTTATTTTACAAGATACAGCAAAATGTCATAAGATTAAGTTGTTCAGAATTAAAAGTTATAGCTAAATATGCAATTACAGCCTTCTATCTCAAAAATGAAAAAAATCACAATTTATTGTGAACCACTCTTTATACACACTACATTAGGAAATATTGGTTGGATTAAAATATCCGCCAAAGTAATATAAATAGGATAATACGAAATTTATTCTTATTTGTCAATTATTTCATTTGGTTCTGAGTAATTATTTCAGTGCGTTCCGAAACTTTGTGCTTTCTTGTAGCACACTTTTTGAAAGACACTCTATAAGTAAGATAAGTAAATACGGTTGGATTAGGTGAAATGTAGAAGAGCGTAGATAAAACCATACATATCCAATTGTAACGTGTCGACTAACCACCACAGTCCCGGTTGTGAGTTATTCCGTCCGAGCCTACACTTTTACTTTTAAGGCGGCTTAAATGTTTTGAGATTTCGAAAGAGTTGACGGGTTTAAATTTGGACGAGTTATGAATTAGACAACTGTTGTTATAAAAAGTAGTTAAAGTAGTGTTATCTGCATTCTGCGTAGGTATGTTATCAAGAAACAAATTATTAATACCATTAGGATTTTGTAACCAATCGGGTATACTAATTTAGAGTGCTTTCAGTTCATTCCACAAAGTTCTTCGATTATGATTTTTAGATATAAAGCTAAAATATGCTTTTTTCTCTCTAACTATGGCTGGCTGGTTAGATTACGCAATGTTTTGTAGTATTCCCATTTTACTGTAGATTTATGTTTTACGGAATTCGATTTAGCTTTATCCCTGAAAGACATCATTAGTTTTATCGTATCAGTTATCCAGGGAGATTTTTTCTTAGTGATCCTGACAGTCACGAGCGGAGCATGTTTATTAAATAATGCTAATAATTCTAAGTTAAGAAAATTAACTTTATCGTCAACATCATTCAAGTAGAAGATAGTTTCAAAAGGAATGAGCAATAATTCATGTTTAAAGAGATTTTCATCAAAATTTTTAAAACTTCTGTAAGTCTTTAGAATAGGAGGTATGCTAAATTTTTGAATGATGAGATCGCAAAAAATTAACTCGTGGTCTGTTAAGGCCCGGTTTTTCAATCGTATGTTAACTTTAACCTTCAGTTTACTCCCATAAGAACACAATTGAGGAGCTTTTTTCAAAACGCAATTTCTGTGAAATTGATAATCTTGAGAAACTCGACATTTTATTGTAAAATGTAAACCAAACAATAAGAAAAATGAGTTTTAAGGCGAAGGTGAAGTATTCGTGATGTAAATACAGTAACTACAATAATTCTGTTTAAAGTTAATTAGTGTAAGAAAAATACACTAAAGAAAAAAAAAGAAATTGCGTTTTGAACAGAAAAACTTAAGAAATTGCGATTTGAAAATAATAAGTTGCAGATATTGCATTTTGAAATATAAACTTTATTACTATAAAGTAACACAAAATATAGAAAACAATAAAAATACTATATTATAAATTGTAACTCCCAACCTAACAAAGATGTGAATGTTTTAGATGGTTGAATCTCAAATTCTAACACCACGGTCTTCTTCACAGTCACAGTCTTCTTCTTCTTCTACTTCTTGGTTATTGGTTTGGTTTTGGTTTTCTATTGTTGCCAGCAGATTCTTATAAAATGTAAATTTCTCATCACTTTCCCATTCTTCATCATATTGGTGTAACAGTGTTTTGATATTTTTCAACTTTTCTTCTTTCACATGGTTCTTCAGTGGTAGTGGATTTGTTCGTATTCCATTCATTTTTACTCCTTTCTTCATGATAGTTGTAAATGTCTTAGATTCATCGTCACTTCTGTAGTTTTCTTCCATTTTAACTTTAACAACTTTAGTTTTGTCTTTCCCAATCACTTCTTTCTTGATGAATATTCTCTTCATTGTACTGATACCTAATAGCTTCTTGCAATTGGTATCGCTAATTTTTCTAATATCAAAAAGCGTCCAGTTTTTTCCAATTTTTCTTACCTCTCCTATATCGCCCAGCACTTTTTCATAATCTTCTTTTAAAATTATTTCACTCATCTTACGATATTTTTTTTCCACCTGTCCAAACACACGATCAGCTGGCATAAACGAGTGTCCCTTAACGGGGAATATAATGGTTATATTATTTAAAGTTGTTGGTGCATTATTGTATAGCCACAAACACGTAGCGACCACAGCGCCACCTGCGGCACATCTCTACACTATTGCCACGCACCAAGCTCTAACTCCCTTCCACATCACACTCAGCCCCTCTACAAGATGGATGCCGGGACTATATAAACGCATGCAGAGCAGCTCGAAGATCATTCCTTCCCCAGCCAGCTGCAAAGTTGGAACCTCCTAACCAAACCCAGCTGCAAAGTTGGACCTCCTCTCCAAAAGCCAGCCGCGAGGTTGGACTCCTAACCAAAGCCAGCCGAAAGGCCGGGATATCCTGGTTTCCACGTCCGTCAAACACCTACGACCACCCAGCTTCGTCGGGCACTGAAACGCGTCAGTAGAATACGCCGTGCCGTTTCACCGCTTCCCCCGACGCCATAAAAGAAGCCCGTCCGGTCAGAAGACGTCGCCCAGCACACGGCTTATTAACGACCACTCCGCCGAGGAATCCGGTTCAGCACGTCCTTCACCTGCAACCCTTGCACCAGGACAACTGCGAACGCATCCCCGTGGACATACCGTGCACATAACCACCAGGAGTTCTGACATATTAACATCCTTGTATTATTGTTATTAATAAAGAAATTTTGTTTGTGTTTGTGACAATCGATTGTTTGGCTAAAGGACACAACTCGCAGCCCCCCAAATTGGTAACCCCGGACGATAGCCAATATGTCACAAAATGAACAAAACACGGTTACTGCAGCCACCGCAGCAGTAAACACAATACCAAGGATCGAGAAAATATCAATGAAGATTCCACCTTTCTGGCCAAACGATTCAGAGGTCTGGTTCATCCAGCTGGAGCACAATTTCTCACTGAGTCGCATCACCAGCGATGAAACTAAGTTTAGTTATGTTGCCGCCAACCTGGACTCCAAAATATTTGCAGAAGTACGTGACATACTCACAAACCCACCGGTAAACAACAAATACGAAAAAATAAAAAGTGAGCTTGTTCGCCGCCTCAGTTGTAGCCAAGAGCAGAAAATTCGTCGCTTACTAGAACACGAAGATCTAGGAGACCGCAAACCCTCCCAATTTTTGAGGCACCTACAGAATCTCGCAGGCACAACCATCCCAGAGACACTTCTGCAATCAATCTGGCTGGGACGACTACCATCCTCAACCCAAGCTATTCTCACCACACAAAGTGACTCCGGGCTAGAAAACATCGCGAGACTAGCAGATGCTATTGAAGAGGCAAGTGCACACCATAAAACACACTCGTCTGTGTCAGTAGTTAAGCAGCCAACCTCATCATCGCTGACAAACCAAACCGACTTCCAATCTGCAATCAAAAGAGTGGAAGACAAAATGCAGTCACTAATACAGGGGCTACAGCAACAACTAAATAACGTAACCACGAACACCCAGGGCAGGTCAAAATCTAGGGAGCAACCAACACCTAGACAACAATCAACAGGCAGGCAACGTTCAGCAGACAAACAAAGCACAGGGAAGTGTTGGTACCACTACAAATTCGGCCACAATGCCCAAAAATGCACCCCACCGTGCAGCTACCAACGTAGTAAACAGGAAAACTCCAACAGCGGTCACTAACGGCGGCCAGTGACTCGCAACAAACTCCACGCCGCCTGTTCATCACCGACAGAAAACTGCGACTGGAATTCTTGATCGACACAGGAGCAGATCTCTGTGTTTTTCCTCTGAAAGCTCTACACGAAAAAAGAGCACCCACTGCATACAAGCTATATGCAGCCAACAACAGCGTCATCAACACTTACGGCACTATAACACTAACTGTCGACTTGCAACTACAACGAAATATCCCGTGGAAGTTCATCATCGCCGATGTACCCAAGCCCATCATCGGAGTGGACTTTCTCACACATTATAACCTGCTAGTAGACGTAGGAAATGGGAAACTCGTGGACAGGACAACCGCCCTGAAGACGTCAGGCAGAGTGTCAGCTGGCGAACAACTACAGCTAAGTGCAATAAATGGCGACACAGAGTATCACAAACTCCTAACTCAGTTTCCCGGTCTCATACATCCCAAAGGTATCTCTGTCAACACAAAACACACCACGAAACATCACATCAGAACCATTCCTGGTCCTCCAACAAGCAGCAAGCCAAGGCGTTTAGCTTCGGACAAATACAAGATCGCCAAATCAGAGTTCGACGCCATGCTACAACTCGGAATTGCCAGGCCTTCTGAAAGCTCCTGGGCCGCACCACTACACCTAGTGAGCAAGAAAAATGCAAAATGGGGGTCCACGGCGATTCCACTCCCATTTACAATATGGCCTAGATAATTCACTTCCTTCTGGAACAGGTGGCACTTCTTGACACTGAGCTTTAGTCCAGCTCCGCGAAGCCGCTGGAACACTTCTTCCAGATTCTTCAGGTGGTCGTCGAACGTTTTTCCCACCACGATTATGTCGTCCAGGTATATCATGCATGTTGTCCAGGACAGACCCTTCAGAACCGTCTCCATTAGCCTTTCGAATGTCGCAGGGGCATTACATAACCCGAACGGCGTCACCGTGAATTGCCATAATCCCATACCAAGGGAAAACGCCGTCTTTTCTTGATCTTCGGGCGCTAGTTCCACTTGCCAATAACCACTCTTTAAATCCAAGGTCGAGAAGATCTTCGAGCCGGCCAGAGTGTCCAGGGTATCATCAATCCGTGGCAGAGGATAACTGTCCTTTTTGGTGACGTTGTTGAGCAATCGATAGTCTACGCTGAATCGTGTGGATCCATCCTTCTTCTTCACAAGCACTACCGGTGACGCCCATGGGCTGCTCGATGGCTCAATTACATCGTCTTTTTCCATCTCACGAATAATGCGTTCTGCTTCCTCCCGCTTCGCTAGTGGTAATCTCCTGGGAGCTTGACGGATGGGTCTTTCTTCCCCGGTCTCTATCTTGTGTTTGACGATGTCGGTTCTTCCCTTAGGTCCATTTTCCACCTCGAACACATCTTGGCAGCGACAGATCAGATTCTTTGCTTTTGACTTTTGCTCTGGAGTCAATTCCTGGGCCGTCGACATGACCATTTCCAACAACTTCTTCGGGACCTTCGTCTCTTGTATGTTTGCTTCTATTTGGCGGGAAATGGAGGACACCATGGCGCAGCTTCCCAAGATCGTACCTTTCTTGATGTTGACGGGGAAACTGTTCACATTCATTAGGCGGACTGGTATCTCCTTCCTTACAACAACATTGTTCCAACGAGAACTCCTTTTCCAATCTTCTGATCGTCGGTATTAGGTTCGATCATAATGACTTGCCCATCTTGGAAAGCGCCATTCAGGTTTCCGTCGGCTATAATCTCGGTTCTGCTGGGAAATACGATATCTTCTGCGAGAACAACTCGAGCGACCACGTCCTCTCGTTGATGTAGAAACAACTCCTCGTTATTAACCGCCATTACGCCACGCTTCAGATCCAATTGGAACCCATGGGCACACATGATGTCCATGCCCAGAATCACCTCATCCTCTATTTCTGCTACCAGCGCACGGTGTTTGATGGGAGTCGATCCCATGGTAATGGTCACCTCTACTTCACCATGGACAGTGGCTGATGTTCCGGTTGCTGTCCTCAATCTCCACTTAGTCGGCTCGGTGCGTCTTGATGATGTGATAACGTCGGGCCTTAAGATAGTCTTCGTCGCACCCGTATCCAGTAACATGGTGTGAGGGATGTCATCAATGTTGGCATCCACGAAGACACTGCTAGTTAATCGCCGCAGGGCTATTACTTTTGTGGCGCTTTTGTCTTTGAGAGCCTTTGAATACGGGTCGACGCTTGCCCATCTGCACTGACTAGGCTTAGTTTCCCTTGGGGCTTCCTTCGTGGAGGATCCTGCCTGGCCTTGGGACACCGCCTGCGATCATGTCCCTCTTCCTGGCAATTCCCACACACCAGAGGATTCTTCTGCCTCAAGACTTGTTCCACAATGTGGTGAATATCCTCCGTGGTGGTATAATCCTTGGGCCGCTCCTCTGCAGCAGATCGCACCTTGACGCTGGCGGGTTCCTCTTCTGGGTAGTCCACGGCAGCTCGCACCTTAACATGCCCTCTTGAGACTTGCTTCGCCACCTCATATTCCAAGGCGTAGGCCAATGCGTTCTGGGATGTCTTTGGGTGGGCCATTATCAATGCCTACTGGTTGTCCGGGTCGCGGATTCTATCCACGAAGGTTTGCACCGTCAAACGTTGCAGGAATTCTTCAGGAGCTGCAGGATATGCCAACCGGGCCAGGCGCACTACGTCAGCCTCGAATTCCTGAAGACCTTCTCCGGATTTCTGGTAACGGTTTCTCAGCTGCGCACGGTACACCTCGCTCAGATGCGCCTGGCCATAACGCATCTCCAGCCTGTTCACCAGCTTGTTGTAGTCCTCTTGTTCCTCTAACGGGATCGTTTGTAGCACATCGATAGCGTCCCCCCTCAATGCCACAATTAACGAAGTGGCTTTCTCACTGACCGTCCATCCGTTCCCCTTTGCTGCTGCTTCAAATTGTTTGAAGTAATTAGGCCAAGAAGACTTCCCATCGAACGTCGGTGGTTTTATTTTCAATTTCGAAGTTTCCGCTGGCCCTACCACACTTCGGCCCTCATTAGTTTCTGGTATTTCTGCTGGTGACGGATCCTCGAATATTCACAATCCTGCCATGATTTGTTCGAGATTCTTAATTTTGTTATTCTGCTGGAACAGTATCTCTTCCACATTTTCTTGCAGATTCCTTGTCTCTTCCGCTATTTCTACCACTAGTTTATTCTCGAGCCCTTTTGATTGCTCTAGAAATTTAACTCCCAATTTTCCAGATTGTTCTCTTAATTTATCCTCTAATATTTTACTTAAATCTGCAGGGCCGCCCGAGATTTCAAAAAGAAAAGCTTCTGGATCTTCTCCTGCTTCTAGTAGCGCTTGGTAAAGTCTTTGTTGCAAAATCGATTTCTTTCCGGAAATTTCCAATTCGCGTTCTTCTAATTCGGCTTTCAAGTCGGTCACTTTCAAATCTTTCAACAGCACTTTCTTTGAAGTCATTGTTTCTTTTTCGACACTGCACTTTGTTTAATAATTTGTTTAAATTAAATTAAATTTTAATTGTTTATTTATTTTCACGAACCCCACACCTGACACCAATGTAACGATTTTACCGGTTCTATTAACTTTTATTTTAAAACAAAACACGAAATAGTTAATGCCAAAATGACTGTCTGGTCTAGTTTATTCCGCCGTCAGAATTCTCTAGGCTGTCGCCTAAGGCGCGTCGACTAGACGGCTGCGACGCAAGAGACAATCTGACGCCGGCTGGTGTCGACGAATCATTACAATAGTATCAATGCTGGATGGCTTAAGAAGATTAATATTCAAATCTTCTAAACAGATGATTTTGTCACTGAGCGATAAGCATAAAGAACAACTTTGCTCTAATTCATTAATAAAAATCTTGTAAGGTACAGAAGGTGCCTCCAACTGCAAGTGTAACAGAGCAAATTTTTATTGTAAGCCAAATTTGCTCAATATTATTATTATTATTATTTTTATTTTATAGGCCGTCGACATCAAGGTCATGGGCTCCTTATCAACAGAATTGCGCATAAAAAAGGTTTGTATATGAATCAAAGATCATAGCAGAAACCAACGACATCAGACAGACAAATGAATAAATAAATTAGTTAAATTCAAAAAGACTAATTACATGTAAACAATTAAGTAGTTGTGTATAAAGAGTGCTGGCAACCCTAACTTCTTAATGCAGATTTTGATAGTCCTTCTTGTCAGCAAAATGGCGATGTAAAAAATTAATACTTTCCACAACAAATTTTTCGAAAAAAATAGACATTACAATTCAAAAATACATTGTTATTTTATTTTATTTTAATGATAATCTTCAAATTGAAAACAAAAACAACTAGAAATTAACGAACATATTGAAACTGTTCTCCAGGAACTAATTGTTGAGATTTTCATTGCAGCAAAACGATGGTCTGGATCATGTCTATTTTTTCGAAAAATTTGTTGTGGAAAGTACTAAATTTTTTACATCTCCATTTTGCTGACAAGAAGGACTATCAAAATCTGCATTAAAAAGTTAGGGTTGCCATTTAAAAAAATTAATGATGACGTCACAGCGGAAAAACAAATGCCGATCGAGAAAAGATTTTTGCACTAAAAGGTGTCTTTTTAAAATTAAAAATTCACCTGTCTCAGGATTTTGCGAGAAAACATTAAATAAACAAATTATGAGCTTGTTGCGGGACTTTATCAGCACCCTATATATAAATGTAAAGGGAAAAGAAGAAAAAAAAAACTTAAATAAATAAATATATGACGAGATTGAGTAAGAGTTATCACAGATAAATGGAGATAAAAAATATTCAAATATTATTAATATTAGCAATAGTAATAAATTTATACGTATTTCTAATGTAGTTACATACCCCACCCCCTCGCTCTAATCTATCTTTACGAACTAGAAAGTACTCAGGTATTTGTAGTAAGCTACTGTCTATATCATTATTTAACCAAGTTTCACTAAAAGCAAAAAAATCAAAGAATGAATAAGATAAATAATTTCTGATATAATTAATTTTGGGAAGTAATGACCGTATATTAATATGTGCAATATTTAAATGATTCATAATTTCATAATTTCACCAGCCTCCTAAAAATAAATAAAAAAGAAAGTAAACGTGATTATAATATTAACAGGAGAGAAAAACCGAACAAAAGCCTAAAAACGCAACTAATTACTTCTTGCGAGTGTGTTTTGTGCGTATTCCAAAAAATTACACGCGCGAGGTCGTATAAGTCGAATATGAGCGCATTGACATTTGATTATAATTAAACACTTAAGTCGTGGAGAGAATTAATTCGCCGGATAGAAACTCTAACTTTTGCCAAGACGTTACCATCACTCGTCCAAACCTTGAATAAACCTTATTTTTTCTACACACTGCTCCTCCTCCTCTTTGACCTTGTCTGTTTTTTCTAATAAATTCGTAGCCATCTGTATTCAATAAATTATCGTCAATATGACATGGTAACCAAGTTTCAGATATGTAGAAAATATCATAGTCTGCTGAACAAATATGCGCCCTGAGATCATAAATTTTTGGCAATAAAGACCTAATATTGGTATCACTTAAAGACAAAAATTTGAGCATTTTTATATAGTATGCAGATATAATACAGGAAAAATATTATTATTTTGTTATAATGTGTTTTTACTACGTGGATATTAAACGCGTAAATACAGTAGTTAGTAAACAAACTTAATGTAAATTCTATTGAATTTCAACCAAATAATGATTGAAGATGCGTTTTAAATATACGACAAGTGTTCCTGCAAGAAATGACTGTAAACAACAACACGTATGACACTAACGCAAACCACCGATGAAGATCGGAAAAACTTGCTTGTGCGCTCCTCACCGAACCTCATTTTAAATTGTTGCTAAGTTTGTCCAGTTCGTTGTTGTTGGGACTCTAGTTAACGTTGCGCGTATATTATATCGCAATTGCGTTGATATATAGTTACTAGGGTAACAAACAGTTAGTTGTAAATAGCAAATTACATACTATGTGTTTTTTTTTAATGCCATAAGGGGTGGCTGTGGAAAAGAAAATTCATGTCTTAGCTCCATTCATTTACTTTAAGATCTCAGTTTTGGCATGTGTTACATACCAAGCTACGACATGAGTTTAAATTTTCATGGCCAACCTTTATGGCATTTTTTAAAAAAAATACACCGTAGTACGAATGTTCAAGCTGTTGTAGTTAATTAATTTATTATAATACAGAAGACTTCCAAGTATGTTCAATATATTTCTTTAACCAATTGCGGCCTCTAATAGGTTATGGGCCCAGAGAGCGCAAAGTAAGTTAAAGAAAGATTTTCTTGATTCCAAAAGAAAAAAGTGACGTTTGCCGCATAAAAAACAAAGGCGCATCGATTGTCTATACTAGAATTTATCATTACTTGAGATGACTACGTTTGGTATGACAAGAATTGAAACTCTGACCAAAATTAATTATGATACGTGGAAGATGCATATGGAAGCACTTCTCGTGAAAAATAATGCGTGGGAATATGTCAGTGGAACAAAGATGAAACCAGAGGTCATTTTCGGCAATGCGGCGTCTGAACAAGCAGCCGCAGAATGGGACAAAAACGATAAGAAAGCTAAATCTGACATAATTTTGTCCATAAGTGCAACTGAATTAAAGCAGGTAAAAGGATGTAATTAATCTCGCGAAGTTTGGCTGAAGCTTGAAAGTATTTATCAATCGCGTGGACCAGCACGAAAAGCAACACTGTTAAAGCAGTTGATTTTACAACGTATGTGCGAAGGCGAAGATCTGAACATCTACGAAAATTTTTCGATGCCGTAGATAAATTACACGAAATGAGCGTAGAGATAAATGCAGATTTATTGACGATACTATTATTATAGAGTTTGCCCTCTAATTTCGAAAATTTTAGATGCGCAATCGAATCCCGAGATGATTTGCCGACACCGGAGGTTTTGCGCGTCAAGATCGTGGAAGAACACGAAGCACGAAGAAATGCATGTGGAAGTGACATCACGAACGCTATGATAGCTGGAAAATCAATGTACAAAAATCGAAACGCATCAAGATATCAAGAGAATAAAAAGGATCCGAAGAAACAAACTCATAATACTTCAAAATTGAGATGTTTCAAATGCCAAAAATTCGGTCACAAGGCAGCAGAATGTCGTAAAATTTGTGATAGCAGTAATCAAATTACGAGGAATGACCTATTTTTTCGAACAATTGAGGCAGAAGCTCATGAAGCGTTTCAGGCAGAATATAGGAATTCCAGAGTTTGGTGCCTTGACAGCGGGTGTACGTCACACATTTGCAAAGCTCAGGATAAATTTTCAGACATTATAAAGGAGACTGTGGCAAGTTGAATTTAGCAAATAATTCATCAACCGAAATAAAAGCATGCGGAAAGGTATCATTATAGATACGTAATAACAAGACGCTGAAATAAATTGATTTGCAAGAAGCATTGCTTGTATCAGATTTACGCACCAATTTGTTATCAGTAGGTAAAATTACGGACAAAGGCTAAAGTGTCACATTTGACAAGAATAGGGCGATAATTAGAAATAGAAATGATGACAAGGTGTTGACAGCTAATCGTGAAAATGGTTTGTACTATGTTAAGACGATGGGCGTTGATGATTGCAAAGTGGGTGCAGAATCGCAGAAATTGTCAACAGTAAAATCGAACTTAATGCAAGTTTGGCATCGTCGTTTAGGGCATTTGAATTTTAAAGATTTGTCCGAAGCTGCACGAAATGGTGTCTACAGGAAATTGGACATCGGAAGACCCATCAAAAATCCAGAGTATGACATTTGTGTTCGTGGGAAAATGACACGTACTCCACGAAAATCGGATCGACAGACGAACATACTACAAGTGATACACTCTGATGTATATGGACCAATGCAAGTAGAGTCACACGGAAAAGCTAAGTATTTTATTACTTTTATAAACAATTTAAGTAGCGACATCTTGCAATCGTTTTTTGACCTAACATCGCAGTAGGCTTGACAAATTGAAGCTAGTTCGCTACTTAATAAGTTATCCCATGCGAGGCGGCCATGCTTGCTGTCAAAGCATATGAGAATTTTAGAAAAATTTTGTGCAAATCGGTTTTGATTACAGCTGTTTCGGGCCTAGTTGGGTCTTCGTCAGCAGAACCGTAGCTCGAGAAATCCACTGCAAACCAAACCGATCTGTCCAGGTTATTCGTCCTTGCGATGTGAAAGTAATAAACAATTTAAGTAGCGACATCTTGCAATCGCTTTTTGACCTAACATCGCAGTAGGATTGACAAATTGAAGCTAGTTCGCTACTTAATAAGTCGTCCCATACTTAAATTGTTTATTACTTTCACAATTCTTTAACTTTATTTAAACTTTCTGAATACTTTTCATTAAGTTTTTTTAATTTTAAAGTTAAGACTTTATTTTGATATTCCAAATCTGAAATTTGCTTTATGGATATGGAATCTACCTGGATCTCCTTAGAATTGTTTTCCGCTAAATATCCTTCATAATTAACTTCAGAATTTTGGGTAAAAGTCTACAAACCATAAGTTGATATAGTGAGGTAAAATTTAGAAAAAAATTCTTACAAATATAGATGGTACAGTTTAGTAAGTCTAACCTTGTTTTTATAATTTTTAAAACTAGATTCATGGAAATGATTTTTACAAATTACTGAATAATCTGTAATCTTAGAAATATCTACAAATATTAAAGAAATTAATAAAGTACATTTGTAGTTGTTATTTCCAATTGCCATAAAATTTTTCCATCCCTTCAAGCCACTTAGTTCGAAGTGGAATTGTATTAGGAAATTCGAACAGTGGTTTATTTTCATTGCCACAAGCAATACATTTTCTAACCATTATGTATTATTAAATTTAAATTCTGGTCGCAAATTAGCCAATTCAAAACTAATTTTAGCACTGACGTAGGAAAAACGAAGAGTTTATTTTAGTATTCTGACGATAAAGAAATTAAATTTCTAAAATTGCCACGATTAAGAAGTTATTACTTCAGCGGATTCGTGATTGGTAGACTGCCTCGGCGGAAATAACAGATATTGGCTCTTCCTTAATGCATTAATAAAGATTTGCAATTCTTCCGAGTTTAGAGTGACTTTCATAGATGACGTTGTCACCGTACGTATGACCATTGCCATCTTAATACTAGTCCAGGCCTTTAGGCAGCAAATGTTTTTAGCTGTGACGTGACGGTAAAGGGGTAATTGTCAAGCACATAAATTTAAAATGAGTTGACTTGACCTACTTTCCACTTGCGTAGGCTGTGCAGGTGTCGATTATTCTTGAGACATCCAGATGCCTCATTTTTCTCTATTGCCAGCTTCCGTGATTATGTTGATATATGAAATAGGCCAAGGTATACTTGCGATGTACGAATGAGCCAGGGACGGATCTTACATGATTCTTTCTTCTGTTACAATAGTTTTTGCTATCAATAGCACTATCGATATTAAACACTATTGATAGGCCCACCACTACTTGTCGGTCCATTTTCTATCTTAAATGGGCAAAAGTATTGACCTAATCTAACCTAAAAATAAATAGGAAACATATCAAAATAAAAGAAACTGTCTTCACTGTAGGGTTCACTGCACACAAACGTATTTTTTGTAATCGGTTTTCCAATTTTAAGAAAAACCTGTCTTTTCTTTTCAAGTATTTTATTTGGCGGAATGTAGGGATACATTCTGGCTTTTGCGGTACGGGGTACGGAACACATTCTAGTACTTTTATACACAGCCATAATAACAAATACAACACTTTTTCACTGGTTTTACTACCTTTTTACCAGTTCGCGCCAAAAACGATCAAACAAACATGTCCATTTGATAAGTTCCACATAATTCCGCCGCGCGGCGACTCTTTCGTTCAAAGACGCGAATACTGTACTGCAAATTGAATGAATGTTAAGAGATCAGATACACAATTTTCATTTTATAGAATTAAAGAAATTACTATGTATTAAAAAAAAGTTTATTCATTGAGAACTATTATATAGGAAAAAAATTACAATGTAAAAATATTTCTAAATTCTCGGCTATATCAAGTTTGTTTCCTTTTTGAAGATCATGTAATAATTTGATATTTGAAGAATAATCAAATGTGTGGGATGTGTTTAGTATCTAGATGATTAGCAAAACTCGAATCTGATTTATTTAATCTCAATGATGTTAGATGTTCATTAATACGAGTTTTTAGGTTCCTATCAGTTTGTCCAATATATGTTGCTTTAGAAGTATGTACTACAATTTAGAGAATAAACACCATTTTTTGAAAAATTATCAATTTTGTTTTTATTATGACATAGTAAATTGGAAAAAGTTATTTGATTGGTAAATGAAATTTTTAAACCTAAAGATTTTAGTAATTTTTTTTATCTTAATTGATAAATTTCCAACATATGGAATAGAAAAGAAGTTAATATTTGCTGAATTGAAGTTGTCTATTATTGGTGGATATACAGGGTGTTCACCGAGTGCCGCGGTCTTCTCTACCCTCTATAATATATAAGATAGAAAACAAATTCAAACTAGCTAAGATGTAACTCAGTCAGCTCTACTTCATAAAATTATTTTTGGCTATACAGAGTGTTCAGTAACTGAGAGCCATACCAAAGTTATATTTCTTAAAATGGAACACTCAGTATATTTTTACATATTTCGAAAGTACGCATAATGAATAGGTAACAACCAAAAATTTAGGAAATTTTGCTTAAGAGTTTGTAAGATATTGATGTTTAAGTGTAAAAAATTGCCATAATAAGAGTTCTTATATCTTTGTTATTTATTTACATTTCATCTTGAATTCGTGTAGGTACTCAATAGAATATCTTTTCTACAAAAATTTCAAAACAGCTTCTGCCTATCAGTTATTATTTGTACAGGGTGTTGAGTTTTGCAAAAGATAATTTTTCTCAAAATTTCCAAAGGGAACATCCAGTATATCTAGACTCCCGTTAAACACTGTTTTAATAAGCTTTCATAAAACGCCAAGTGTATTTGTCTAAACTGCGGAAGTCGTGAGACAAAAATTAATAATTTTTCTTTCATTCAATATTGACGTTATTTAGCCTTTCCGACCGTCAGTAATTGGTATAGGGAAGTGTATATTCAATTGAAAGGTAATTTTATGGAGCATCTAGCGTATACGTATACGTATATAGGTAAAACTAGCCAAAATTAAAAAAAAAAATTAAATCAACATAAATATTATATCCAAAAACAAAATGAAAGCCATACAATGTTGGTTGAACAGTCTCTCTTAAATAATCATACTTTTGATTTTAAAAATGCCAAAGTTCTTTTTCGTGAATCTAATACAAACGTAAATTTATCGAAATGTGTAAAATAAAAATGTCTAATAATGCAATTAATAAACGAACAGACTTTGCAAATTTAAATGAAACTTTTTGTAATTTTGTAAATTCTTTAAATGAAATACAGTAATCGGAAACATAAACGTTATTGTTAGAATTGTTGTACTTGTAGTTAAGTTTTACCAGGATTACATAACAGGTAAAGAGTCATGGGTTTCAATAGTTCGCAATTTAATGCGAATGCCTCTCATCAGCCTTTGGACGGTAAGTGGGTTAAACTCTCGAATCTTTTGGTAGATTATTCGTCGTAGCTCTTCTTTATTTTGGGCTTCCCACCCGCCGTCGTAAACTTTTCTACCGAGTAAAGCCCAAAACTCTTCTATAGGACGAGCCTGGGGAACATTCGGAGGGTTATCCTCTCTAGGTACACATGAGATATTTTGTTGCCTTAACCAATCTTGGGTTATTCTTACATAATGGTACGATGTCAGATAGTATTATCATGAACATGATGTGTTTGAATAAAATTTATTAATTTAGGGAGGCATTTTCTAATATAAATGTCTTCATTTACAGCTACACCCCTAACTCGCCTAACATAAGGTCTTGAAATACCAGCTTCCGAAATGGCGCACCACACTAGTATCTTGTCCTCGAATTTCGCTTTTTTCTTATATCTTACATCATTGGAAACGTCCTCAATGTTGTCTGTATAAAAACATACGTTACCTGTTATTTGGTTAGCAAGTTCCTGAGCACCATTTTTCGGCAGTTCTATAATTCCTAACCCAAACTGTCTGCCCTACTGCAAATGTACGTGTAGACTTCTGTTTAACCATTTTCTTCTGCATTTCTTGTAATTCCTTATTAGTAATTTTACCTAAATCAATTTTTAGTAATCTTGTCTTAGCCACTAAGATTTCCAAACATCCCCACCAATTTAAGCACCATTTAGTTAAATCGTGCAAAAGAAAAATAACTCAGATGTTCGTTCCCAGCTGTAAAATATGTAATAAAACGAAGCTTGGAGGTGTGTAAAGATCATATTGTGCGTAGTCAGTAAAATAATAATCATACAACTTTATACTTCAATTTACTGCTGCATTTATAAAACGTGGCGTTGTATTTCGTGCGCAGCACCGCAGCATGCTTTCAGGGTAAATTTTTAATTAACTATAAACTATTCTGCAGTTTTTAAACATGTTTCTCGTAATCTACAGCGTTCATTCTCTTATGCGATTTTTTTTCTGTGCGGAACAATTAATACTCACCCTGTGTAGTTAAATCGACCCTATTTTAGAAATGTAACAAATCCGTACCTATAAGAATTAACTTTATCACGTATTTTATGCGAAGAATTTTTTGGATAGTCAATAGTAAATACTAGCATTATCGGTACTAAACACTATCGATGGGCCCATCATCACCCTGGATTATGTTCCCTTCCTATGGCCCAGTATTTCATTCTGATCCAGTTTTACAACTGCGGCTCAATTTTGAGCTGAGGCTTAAACCCTTAGCAACGATTATTTCAACAATTATTGTGAAGGGTTTAAGCTTCGGCTCAAAGTTAAACCGTCACTGTAAAACTGGGCCTCAGAGTATAACTTTAAGCTTCGTTTTATTCCCATGGTAATAATTGTAACAATTGTTTTCGTAGAAATACAACGAAGCTTAAAGTTAAACTCTGAAAGAAATACTGGGCCTATTTCTTTTAAGCTCCTTGATTTAAGCGGAATTACCTTTTAATTAGACTATAATGTTAGTGGACCATGGCATTAGTTAAAGCCTGTTTTACAATATCATAGAAAATGACACTAGGTACAAAAAATTCTACGGCAACGTAAACGGAACGTCAGTTTTATGAGTTAACGGTTTCTTTTATATGAATATATTAATTACAGATTTTTACTGGAAGCATCACGAAGATGACAACTTTACTCGTTTTCCTTGACAAGTAATTTTCCAATTTTTTGCAGCAGTTCACATTTTACTTGTGATCGGTCAGAATTGCTATTTATAACACAATATCAATTAATTCTTAATTCCGAAACTTTAAAGGTTAAATTTGAACTATAAAGCACGCTTAAATCATTTACGACTATTATAGTTTATAAAAACAACATTATACAATAACTAGTCAATGAGGAGTGGAGATATTAATATCGATTAGCGAGTAATGTTGGTCAAAGACCTCTTGCTAAACAAATTGTATAAATTGTAAAAATTAATACGAGAAATTTTCAAATATTTTTCACTAGTACGACTACTACAAGGAAGAGTGAGAGTAAGGTTTATCCTGTTTCCAAAAATAAACAAAATCATAACACTCATCTATAAATATTTAAACATAATAAAACACGTTTCGCATACATTTCAGTCTTCCGATTCCATCCGACTTGCCATCAGAAATAAAAGTAGTTCCAATTATGTTACACTATAAATTCGCTGTGGGAGAGAGATAAATGTCACTATAAATAAATGTAGATGCCACTTTTACAATTAGTTTGATACTGAGCTAATATGAAAGTGGTAAGTAAACTTATCATAATAAATATGTGTAGGTAAAGGGTTTGGAGAAATTATCTTTGGAAAATGAAATTATGTTCAGTTCATTTTCCAAAGACACGCTGAAGAACAATATTAAATATAAATTACGTGCCATACAGTTGAATGTGGTAAATGTGCTTGAAACAAACTTGCGTCTAATTAAAAGTGTTTATATTATTAATAGGTTAACGAGAGACGTTCTCTTTTTAACACAATTATAACATTTGTGTCATATTTTAATTTCAAAATATATTAGCAGGCAGGACTTTTGCAAAATTATTAACACGTACGTAAATGAAAGTAATTTTCAGTTATATTAAAAATAAATTCACCGTGTGGGAAAGAGATACCTATCAATATAAATAGTTGTAAAAACCTGCTCTTGCAGTTAGTTAACAATACAATAAGCTAATATGAAAGTGGTAAGTGTGATTATAGTTTAAATTGTATAAATAAACACTTGTAAATACACGCTTCGTTTTGAATTATTATAAAGGGACGATATTACAATATAAGTAAAATTCTAAAATAGGTTATTCGAAATTAAACTGTGACATTCTATTACAGTTTCGATATTTAATTTAAAGTTTTGATATTTAATTTAAATTAAAGTTTGACACTAACATAACTAACATATTTCAATCATTTCTGCCAAAATAATTACCTACTTATTTTACGCACTGGGGCCTATTTCATAATAAAATACAAGCTAATAATATTAGTATTGAATAAAACGTTTGATGAGTGAATTAAGGACGAAATAGAAAACCATTCGTTTATTCAGCTGATAGTATCGGTTTGTAAACCGAAACTGTCGGATTATAAACCGAAACTGTCAGCTATAGTTTTTTACTTCGTCCTTAATCCGATCATCAAACGTTTTGTTCAATACTAATATTATTAGCTCGTATTTTATTATGAAATAGGCCCCTGAATTCAAATATGAATTATTTTTATTAGTTACCAACGATAACTTAATTGTTAATAAAATAAATATATTTTTGCAGGTGTTATTAATTTGTTGCTTACTAACAGCAACTGCTGCTGCACCTCAGTTCTTTGGATTAGCGCGTACAATTAAATCCGGTTTCAATATAGTCGATAAAGCCATACAGGGAGCATCACATGCGTACAGATCATTGTAAGTCCAAAATAAATATTATTTCTAACACGAGCTCACGATGAAAATTTCACATGTGCAGTTTCGAAACCGATAATGGAATTAGTCAAGAACAAATTGGTGGGTTTATCGACGGAAAAGAAGATGATGGTCTGGTAGTAAAAGGTATCTATTCCTACATTGGTGATGATGGAAAGAATTATACAGTACAGTACACGGCCGATAAGAATGGCTTCCATCCTCAAGGCGAACACCTTGTGCCTTCAGCAGGAGTAAACAGGACAAAACCATTGGGTATCGATTCTCGCTGTGTAGCAAGCTTGTGTGGTTAAATATATTCGATAATAAATACTTTAAAGAAAAAAAAAAGGTTTCTGGCAATTTTTCGAATTCAATATAAAATTGTAAATGGCGCACAGTGGTCCAGAATGATATTCTACCGCGTCAAAATTATTTTTTTTATATCTATGTTTCCAAAATGGTGAAAATAACAAAGCTGTGCATTTATAAACATATTTTCTAAAGCAATTATTTGTTAGGATCATAATATACAGAGTGTCCACCGATTGCCGCGGTTTCCTCTACCGTCTACAGTATATAAGAAAAAATAAAAATAAAAATTCAAACGAGCTAAGATGTAACTCAGTCAGCTCTACTTTATAAAATTATTTTTGAGTATACAGAGTGTTCAGTAAATGAGAGCCATACCAAAGTTCTATTTTTGTAAATGGAACACCCAGTATATTTTTACATATTTCGAAAGTACGCGTAACGAATAGGTAATAACCAAAAAATTTAGGAAGTTTTACTTAAGAGTTTGTAAGATATTGATGTTTAAGTGTAAAAAATTGCCATAATATGAATGCTTGTATCTTTGTTATTTATTTACATTTCGTCTTGAATTTTTGTAGGTACTTAATACAATATCTTTTTTACAGAAATTTCGAAACAGCTTCGGTCTATCAGTTATTATGTGTACAGAGTGTTGAGTTTTGCAAAAGATAATTTTTCTCAAAATTTTCAAATGGAGCACCCAGTATATCTAGACTCTCGTGAAACACTGTTTTAATAAGCTTTCATAATACGCCAAATGTATTTGCCTAAACTGAAGAAGTCGTGAGACAAAAATTAATAATTTTTTTTTCTGTTAATATTGACGTTATTTAGCCTTTCTGTCCGGTTCTTCTGTTTTAATTTGCTGATGAATCAATGAATATGTTTTATTTTTTGTTCAATGCAATGTTAGATCAAAAAGCGATCGCAGGATGTCGCGATTTAAACTATTAAATAATAATAGTAACAATAATAACAATAATAACAATAATAGTAATAATAATAATAATAGTAACAATAACAATTCATTTAACATTAAAAACAATTAATTTAACTTTAAAAACAATTAATTTAACATCAAAAATAATTAATTTAGCATATGTTGAAAATGTTCTTTACAAAATTATATTCTATGGTAGGTACCTTGTCAAAAACCCTAGATTTTTCTATTTAAAAACAGTAACATGGAAAGCTTAACTTAAACATAATCAAACAATAACAGTTTATTTTTATTTTTAATCTTCCTCTTCACTGCATTCTTCCATTTCTTCTTCTGCTTCTTCCTCTTCGGCTTCCTCTTCTCCATCTTCTCAATTATTCTCAATTTCAATCAGTGGTAAAGCTTCCTCAGAAATTTGTTGCTTTGGAAGTTTTCGTTCTTTTCGGTAACTCGATATTAATGGATCTGATAACATCAACATTCAGAAGAACCAGGTTCAAACCCCACATAAGGCGAAGAAAAAATTAGAGACGTGCGCATAAAGTCCAACCATTCCCTATGGAAGAATTGGCAAACCAACTGCCTTTCTCAAGGCAAAACCCCCCTGAAGACGGTAACCGACAAGTTGTTACCGAAACGTCGGATAAGAACAATCCACGAAATGGTGGTAATAGCCCAATAAACAACATCAACAATATTGACATTCCACCATTAATAACTTTCCGTAAACGATTAATGGATCAGACAAAATTAGTAAGTAATGCAATATATCGGTTGTAACGTTTATGGGTGAACTTTTTCTGGTGTGATTTCCTCGGAATCTTTTGAAATCTTTGTTTCTGGCTTCTTAAGCCTCTTCCGAAAGAAGTCCAATTGGAAGCAAGACTTCTTTAATTACTGTGGATCCATGTATAAGAATTTTGTGTACTGTGCGAGGCATTCTGTACCAACTGTACAATTCAACGTATAAATCCGCAGTCTCATCACAGTATATTTAAAAAATTTTGAGATTTATAATGTAACCACTAGATAAAACTATTAAAATATTTTTAAAGCGAGTAAGAAGATCAACTGAAACACCAGTGGCTTCTGATGCTGTTAAGGGATTGGAAAAAAATCTTCTAGCAACATTTCCAGTGTTTGATGTTCCTTTGCCCTGAACTACCTTGTCAACCCTAACTCCAATTTCTTCCCAAATTTTATTTTGAACTTCCGTTTTTCTAGCTGAATTTGTTTCTCCGTGAATCCTCTACGTGAAGTTTTTTTCTCATTGATCAAATATGAAATATGGAGTATACATTCTAGGAATTTTATCCAAGCATGTAATGTTGAAAGACCATATTTCAAATTAGCTGTAATTACCAAGCGCTCTCTGACTTTTTCTAAGTCGTTCATTTCTGTTGGCAGACATCCACAGAGGAAGCATCTTTGTGAAGAACAATTCGCTAGTGCATTTATTACTTTTGCATCTAGCATAGTCATTGTTAAAACAAACTTTATTTTAAGAACTTTTTGATTTATGTAAACTACCGCAGGCTTTAGATAATTAATTTGATTTTCAATATCTGCAACTTCTATTTTTGTATTTTCTTCATTTTCTTTCAAATATCTATAAGAACAAAATATTTAGAATATAAACTGACATTATAATAAAAAATAACAATTTTTTATATAAGATGATAAAATTCTATTTTAGTGGAAAATGAAATCACGAGTGAATTATTTTTCGTTAATCGATAATTAAGTTTGATCGCCATGTATATATAATTCTATTTTTTATATAGCAAATTTTAAAGAAAAAATAAGAAAATCCAATTACAGAATAAATTATTATTGAGAAAAAAAATTTCAGTAATACGAGTTGCTATAGATTGTGTTTGTGTGACTTTAAAATCACATTTAACACATTGAAATATGTATTTGCAAAATGTTAAACTTCAATTTAAATTTTTTCGTAAAATCTACATATACATATGCTACTCTATTAAATTCAGTAATTGCTAACTTAATTAACAATAATTAATTTTTAATTACAAAATTCAATAAAATGTATATATTCCGATGTCTGCTTCTAATGCCCGGTTGCACCAACTTTTTAAGCAGAGCTTAAATTTAAGTTATGTTTAGATTGTGACATTTACGTATGATCAGTATAAAGTCAAATACATTCTGATTGACGTTTAAACTTCAACTTAAGTATCAATTAGATTGTGACTAACATTTTGTTAAATCTCTAAATACTGTCATAGTCTAAACATCACTTAAATTTAAGCTCTTCTTAAAAAGTTGGTGCAACTGGGCATTAATGTTGATAGGTATTTACATAATGAAATAAAAATTAAAGGACTTTATTAAAGAATTATTTTGTTTATCGTTGTACCTACTTGAACTTAATAGGGCGGCAATAACGAGTTGAGGATGCTTTAGGATTTTCCCATAATGTCTAGTCACCTTCTTCACGTTTCACCAACAAAAGGAGTGGAACCAAGGAAAACATAAAAACTGAATCACTACAAGCTTTTTTATTTTCTCATATTGAGTTCTTTATCATGAACTCATTATATCCGCTGCTGCTGTCGCAACCCCATTTGCAAATTAATTCAATTTGCGAATCTTCAGTTACGGTGTCAGGACTTTGAAAATTTGGTATCTGACATAATCTCGTAACTGTATGATTGAGTAGGCTTTGTAATGGTATAGTTGCACCTAAAAGATACAAATTATGATTCAAGCAGGCTCTTGTACGATGAAAATTGTATCACAAATTCTTTGAAACGAACACTGAATATGCGCACTAACACTTAACGTTTCGCCGTCGATCGACAGCTTTGTCAGAAGTGAAAAAATATAAAATAATATTAATATATATAATATTTTTTCACTTCTGACGAAGCTGTCGAACGTCGGCGAAACGTTAAGTATTAGTGCGCATATTCAGCTTCCGTTTCAAAGAATTTGTGATACAAATTATAATGTTAGTGAGATGAAAGAGATAATTTGAAGTAGGTACCAAGATCGTCGATACTTAGTTCATCAGGATAGCACTCTGTTTTTGTCTTTAAAATTTTATTATATGACGGGTATATGTCTGCATTTCTTCTTCTCGATTCTGATCTTAGCATCTGATAACTGAATTTAATCAGCCTGCATTGAACATAAAAAGCCAAAGCTTCAGCATCAGTAAATGGAATTGGCTGCTTTAATACATTTTTTCCAGTTAATTCACAAATTTCGACAGCTCTTGAAGCTGAGCATTCCGCTGTTTGATGTAACAAATTAGCAGCTGCCTTCTTTCCTTGTGAATTTAGAACAGTTCGTGTAGCGAAAATTAATTCTTCTGGAAAATGCTTTTTTCTTAGTTCAGCTGTTTTTTTTTTGTTTCGTGCGTTTGGCCGATTCACTAAAAGTTTTTGGTGGTCTACCTGAACTTGATCCCGATGAAACAATAGTTAATTTAGGCGCATTGAAAAGGCAATTTAACCATTTTTGATTTTTAGTAATAAATCTCTGCTTGATTCGGCCTGCTTCTTTCCATCGTTTATTAAGCAATGAGCAGAATCCCATTAATTTTTTGTGTAAGATTTTTTGAAAATTACTATCGATATTATTACCAAATTTTAAGTTTTCACATGTAAAATTGGAGAGAAAATTAATTTTGTCTTTTTGACATCCGCTAGATAATTCCTTTTGCATTAAAGCATTAAACAAATCATAATTTGTAAGGCTTACGCTGGTCATGCTTGAATCTTGGTCTAAAAAATAAGATATAAGTATAGTACCTACCTACCTAGGCACGGATGTAGGAAAGGTATTACAAGATAATAAATGGATCTTAAGATTAATAAATTCTTAAAAAGTTATTTCAAAACGGTTTGTAAGAATCACGTTAAAATAAACTACTTTCAGTTATTGAAATTAGATTATCATGCATGTTTGTTGCAATCAAAAATGCATTGAAATTTAATTAAATTTATGGGATTGATGATGTGATGTAATTGAATCAGTATGCTATTAATTTAGTTTGTAAACATAAAATTTACCTGTGGAGACCAAAATTTCTGCACACTCTTAAGACTCAAAACTAAGCCTTTCGAGTTGTTTATAAATGGGAGGAAATTTTTTGGAAAATTTTAAAATCTTAGAATTTTAATTAGCTCACTAAAATTAGATTGGAATCATTGGAAATATGATTACAATGGCAGAAATTTTTTTATTAATTCTAATGCTTTTTAAGAAAATCTAAAAAATTAAATGATATTTCTAGAGATTTTAGGCAAGCAGAATTTGGTAAAACATAAATTTCCTCTTGTCAACTCAATCTACACACTACTTAAGAAATGCAAGGTGGTCCAAAAGTAATGGGACACAGAGCAAGAGTTAAAAATTGACAATGTTTTTTTTTTTTTTTGGTACAAGAAATAATAATACAGACTTAATTTTAAAGTGGGATAATTGCTTTTAAAATGCTCTAATTTAGACTTATAGAACTTTTAACAAATTATTGTTATTGCCTTATCTTTTCTAGTAGTATACCTGTTCAATAGCGCTGAAGTTAACCGTTTTTGAGATATTATAAAAAATTTAGAGCATTTTAAAAACATGAATTATACTGTACGCAGCGCCCTCTATCTGCCACATTAAAATTAAGATCATATAAATATTTCTCTACTAGAGACACCCCATATGTCCATTTTAAGGCAATATGTCAAAAACTTATTGAAGAAAATTTAATTTAAATTTAAATTTTAACGCCCTGTATCTCTTTTACTATCAATTTTTGGACTAAGTGATTTTAGCTAAATCGCAATATTTTGATGCCAGAAATCCACTTTTGCTCTTTGTCCCAGTACTTTTGGACCATTGTATATATACTAATTTCGAGCCAATTGAAGGGAAAATTTTGAGTGAATCTCAAAAAGTAGCACTTCATTGGACAAAATTATTTTAAAATAAATTACTAGCCACTATTATAAGTATAATTAGTAAAAACGTCTTATTTGATCTTATTTTTAGTTCTCGTCTTTTGAAACTTAAAATATAGGTATTTAATACATCTTCATTTGAAATCAAAAATTTATGTAAATAAACCTTTAGATCCAATTGATTATGAATGGAGTTACTTAAAGAAATGTAAAATAACAGGATTTCACCAAACTTACCCAATAAAACTTGATAAATTATTTTCAAATTTATGTTTAACTTCCTAGCTATACAATCACGTTTGACACTTGGAAAATTTATGCATGATTTGACAGCGCCACAGAAGCGTAAATAAAACAATAAGTTTGTTAAACAAATGAAACGGACATGGCAGGGCTTTAATAGAAAGATTTTTTTTACTTTTACGTTTATTCAAATGTTTTAATTTTTTCCTTTTTGACGCGGTAGAATATCATTCTGGACCACTGTGTGGCGTTCAAAAGATTTGAAGGGTGGATTATGAATATGTTTTTTGTATCTTTGACTACACTTTGTAAATGTAAAAAAATAATATTGTAACGGCCACCCTAGATTTGGCATGCTGGTCATTCCCCGAATGCGTAGTTGTAGTAACGTGTTTAGTTAGTTATTATTTTGAAAGATAAAAAATAAAGTTCCATAAACCCTGAGTATTATAAACTGGTGCCCAACATGGGGCCGTATTGTTAAAGAAATGTAGTGAAAATGGCAAAACCAATAACACTAACGGATGACCAATTTAAGCAAATGCTAGCAAGCTTGCAACAATTTGCAATAAATGTGGTTTCGTCAAACGGAAATTTTACTCGATGTAAGTCTCCTTTTGATGCTAGTTCTAATAATGATGTAAATGCATTTATTGATGCGATTGAGATTTACAAAGATTGCTCGAATGTAACCGATGATAATGCTTTACGAGGTTTGCCAATGCTCCTTGATTGATTTGCCGCAACTTGGTGGAGTGGCGTAAAATCTACATGAACTCTCTCTATTCGTGAAAGGAGATAAGGAGGGGGTTGCATTTAAAAAAATTGAATAACGGCAGTTTGAAAATCAGACAATTGCACAGGCTTGAACATTTGAAAAAACAAATGAAACTAAAATAATTTATATTTAGGTTATTCCTTATACTTTATAGCTTATAACCAGCGTTAGGAGGATGAGATTCCGCTTGCAACAGTCCGCCTGGGTCGCCGCTTATATTGTGCATGTTTATGTACGATCATTGCGCTGGCTCATTTCTTCATAAGCGTCGGACGAAATTTTAATTTCATCGCGTAAGAAATTGTTAAATTTAAACAAAATTTCGTATTTTCGAATTAAAAATTAAATAAATTACACTTAGAAATTCACCCTGTATAGTGTAATGACAGTTGACGAGCTGAATGTTCAAGTAATAAATTCAACTTCTTGTTTGAAGAGAGATTTAAAATGGATTATTTATTCGACGTCGCGACGACGAAGGAACTTTGGTCGTGTCAGGCGTCCTAATAGCGATTAGTGCAATTTTATTGCTCTCCAAAAAAGTGAAGAAGAAAGCGTCATTATAAAACAAGGCCAATGAATAAAGAAGAACATAAATATGGACATTTTCATACTTTGCTGCCCTTCATGCAAAAATATGATAGCGAGCAGTTTTTTTAAATATACACCCATAAATGCTGAGATGCTAGAACATCTACTTACTTCAGTAGAACCGCAGCTTTTGAAAAATCCGAAGAACAGCACAATATCTCCTCGGAAAAGGCTCTTTATTACATTAAAGTAAGTGTTGAGTATGTGTGGATACCATACATTTAAATTAATTGAACGCCTTTCTCCAGAAAGGAACCAACTGAATAGGAAAACAGTGTTCGTTGACTGATTTCTAATATTTTTCATCTCATTAGTTAACTTTATTTAAGGGTTTATTCCTATAGTAACAATTATGATCGCAATCGTTACTATGGGAATTAATCAGCAGATAAAGTTAATTGGAAATGAAAAGCCCGGGCCTTAATTTCTTTCATTCTAATTATTTAGCAGAAGGATGTTCTCAACAACAATTGGCTTGGGATTTTTATATTGGTAAAACAACGGTTCACAAAATTGTTCACTTCAGAAGTATTATGGGATTAGTTAAAAAATATATATTTAAAACCACCAACTTAAATAGAGTTTCAAAAAATTACAGAAGAGTATTTTAAACGTTGGAATATGCCCAATTGCTTGGGAGCTTTAGACAGGAAATACGTTGTAATTCAGGCTCCACAACATTCGGGTGGTGATTACTTCAGTTACAAAAAGACATTTAGGTAAATATTTATTATCTTTAAATAAAAAATTTAGTTCTTGTTTGTTTTTAGTATACTATTAATGGCTACTTGTGACCCATACTATCGATTTACATTAGTTGACATTGGTTTACCTGGAGCAACACATGATGCAACTGTTTTTAGTAATTCTATATTTGGGGCAGCTATTTTAAGCAAGAACTTGTTACGGTTGAAAAATTCATTTGTTATTCACAATATTTGTATTTATGCGAGAAACAAGAGTTCAGTTTTGCCTACGTGACGTTCGTCACATTTCATAATATTTCAACACCGAACCATACGCTGCTACTTAGTCTTACGGTATCTGTCCATTTCACTTTTTCGCCCAGCTAAAACTGCCTTCATCTCGTAACGACCGCGTCTCAGCATAGTTGGAGAAAACGCAGCCCTCGGCGTCGCGCTCATTATTTCAACAGAGGTCCTGGCGTGCTGACCTATTGTTTGTTGGTGATTACAATCTTTGTGCTTCTTTCATGTGAATCTTTTGATTGAAGCCTGAAACGGAATCTACTCCGAGATTTTGTTTAAAAACATGCCGAGTAAATTCAAGCTCATTATTAAGCTTCTCTAAAGCTTGTTTCTGGGACAAAGAACAGATAGGTTTTGTTGGCAATTTTGTACTTATGTTCTGTTTATAGCGCGTGTCTCTCTTCTACTAGGCTTTTAGTGGTAGTTTTACCTCTGTTAAAATCATCGACATCTCTTTGGATCAGAATCGAAGTTTAAAACGAATAAAAGTCCCGGCATCACGGATCACCCTCCGCCAGTGAAACTGGACCCGACCAGCAGATGCGACGCTACTTGGTGACGTAACACTTTCGCCAAATTACGTCATTGGTAGCACTTGCCTCCGTTGGAGGGCGCTCTCTCACTACAGCTTCTATCTTTACGCTGGATTTTGGAAACCAAGTCGGAAATATTCTAATTATATTTATTTACCTTTTTGGTTGACTCACTTAAACGCGGCGATGTTATATATTTTTTTCTTTCTTTTATTTTATTCAAATAATTCGCTTTAATTACTCTAAGCTTTATTTGTGAACGAAAAGCAGATCTGTTTATGTTTATATTAAGTCTAACTTGTTCGTTTGCTTGATAACAACGTTTACTTAGTTTCATTTAATAATAATAATAATCATTTATTAGTGATAAATACACAAGGTACTTTCACAAGTCATATATATACATATAAAATAACATCAAGGTTCTTGATACATTGCGAATCTTAAATATAAACGTTCTCCTGATTATACAGGCTGTCTTACAAAAAACGCCCCAAGCCATAACTCCGTTATTTTTGGACTAATTTTAACAAACAAAAAGGCAAATAAAATGAGACTAAAAATACTATAAAGTGAGTCAAGTTTCAATTTTTTTAAAATTGCTTTCAAGATCAAACGACTGTCAACTTTTATTTTTCAAATGGCTCTGTATATTTTTTATTATTATATCTGGTAGAGGTTTTTTTTCTAAGTCCAATAATGTGCAACACTTTGATATTTAGAAAACATTTTTCGTAAAAAAAAAGAAATGAACTAGTCTATTACGCAAAACGTGTTTTTTAAAAAAGTGTTAAACTGTGTCGTGAAAACAATGAAACTGAGCGTTATTTTTCACAGTTGTTTCAAACTATCAAGTTCTTCCACTTGTACGACTTATTGTTTCCTAAAAAAAGCCGATTATGAGTAATAATCACTTGACTGACTTATTGCAAGTATATTTTGAATGCAATAAAAACAGCAATCAAGCAGTACAGAAAACATTAATGAAATAATAAAAATTAAGTCTACAACTGTGTAAGTTGCTTTGGGAAAAAATCGCTGTCTTTAGAGACGCACTGCTTGTGTTTTTATTGCATTCAAAATATACCTATTTGGAGTAAGTCAATCAACTGAGTATTATCCATAATCGGCTTTTTTTTAGGAAACAATAAATCATACAAAGAGAATAACTTGACAGTCTGAAACAACTGTGAAAATAACGCTCAGTGACATTGTTTTCACGACAAACTTTAACATTTTTATGAAAAGCACGTTTTGCGTAATAGACTAGTTTATTTCTTTTTTTTACGAAAAATATTTTCTAAATGTCAAACATTATTGGATTTAGAAAAAAAATCTCTACCAGATATAATAATAAAAAATATACACAGCCATTTGAAAAATAAAAGTTGACAGTCGTTTGACCTTGAAGATAATTTTTAAAAAATTGAAACTGGACTCACCTTATGGTACTTTTAGTCTCATTTTATTTGCGTTTTTGTTTGTTAAAATTAATCTATAAATAACGGAGTTACGGCTTGGGGCGTTTTTCGTAAGACAGCCTGTATGTATGCTGAAGACAATCTTCAACTGAGTAAAAGGTTTGTTCAATTAAATATTTTTTGACAATCTGTTTGTATTGTGAGAAGGGTTTGCTTCTAATTTCAGAAGGCAAGACATTACGAAACTTTATTGCTTAGTAGTTACTACCGTACCGCGATTTGACCAATCTGTGTTGGGGCACTACTATGTCCGCATTATATCTGGTTTCATGCTGGTGTATGGTGCAGTGGTTTTTATAATTGGAAACATGGAAAATTTAGTATTTTCAATTTTTTAAAAGTATCTTTACAGCTGTCCCTGCAGCCAATTCCACTTATAATACGAACAGCTCTTTTCTGAAGCAGGAAAATTCCTTTTGCTTCGGCACAATGACCCCACACTAATATTGGCGTAAGACATGGTTGACTGAAAAATACTATAATAGGCTGCTAACACAGTACTTAAGGAAACAGAGTTTGTCAAATGTCGTAAGAGATATATAGTCTTTGTTAGTTTGTTTGAAACGTAATCTACATGTTTATTCCATTTTAATGTCGAATCCAAATATATGTCCAAATATTGCACAGATTTTCTTTGTTAAAATTATTAATATTATCAACACTCCTCAAGGAACATTGCATATGTTGCGTTTTGTTTTCATTTAAGCAGAGTTTGTTATTTAAAAACCACTCATTTATTTGTGTCGTTTCATCTATAAAAGTTTGTGTCCCGTAATTGAAGTCTACAGGGTGTTTCAGTGATGATGCACCAAACTTCGGGGAAACGTTTCTGTCATTATTTCAAACAAAATATTTTAATACAATTTTGCAATCGGAGCAACTTGAAATTTGCATTATTTTGAGTCAATGTTTTCATAAATACCGTAGCGATTTAAATTTCTGCCGCCGTGAAACAAGACGAGCGATTTAAATTGTTTTATGAATGGCACGCGGCTGCAAGAAGACAATTAGCCGGCCATACACACAGAGGTTGATCCGCCGGTTTTGAACGCCGCGGTTCTAAAAAGGGGGCATCTTCACGATTATGGCGATTTCTGTATACGCGTCAGGCATAATAAAACAATTCGTACTTACATGTATAAATGGTATTGTTTTCAAGGTATTTAATAAAGTGTTTACATACTATGTTTTGTACGACTCTCGGCCATTTATAAGTTTACTTGAAACAGCAAAAAAAGTATCTTTCATTTATTTACGGTAAAATAAATAAAACAAGATTCACAAAATATTTTAAATTTGTCGATAAATTTCGGGCGTTGATATTTTTTTTTCCGTGTATGGCACGCATACGGAAAAAATCAGTAATTCAAAAATACTCAAAAATCTCCGTAAATACAGTGCTCTCTTGCGCAGGCCTTCAATGCGACCGAAAAGGTATGTGGTAAACGCAATGTACATTTACGAAAAGCGATCCTGCAAGATAAAGTGCAATTAAAATTAAATAAAATTCATTAAAAAATGCGGACAGAATAAAAAACACAATTCTCTAATTAGCACGCAAAAAAGAACTGTTTATGAGATTTTATGATGCCGCGCCGCCGCGCCGCTAGTGAACTTGGCCTTTTTGCTCGACTTTGTCGATGAAGCAATAAATACATTAAAAGAACCTTTGATTCTCACCGCTCTATCAAGTCATCGGGTTCAACAGCAGATTTTTTACGGAGAGAATTTAACCAAATTGTACTAAGCGCATGCGAAATAATAAAATTCTCCGCTTACTTTCTGGCGAGTTTATACGAACGCATGACATCCTGGACGCAATGATGTCCTGGACGTACCGTGAAGAGGCTCCTTAACATGCGTGTTTATCTTTTAGTTAGTGGTAAATGCACGCGCCAGATTTAACCGGTACAGATTTATCTGTCAATTTACACCGCCAGTGAAAACTGCTGCCAGTAACTAACAGCAACTAACAGACGATTTGAGTTTCAACCGCGACAGTCTGTTAAATATGTCTTCAGGTGTTCCTTGCTCAAAAAAATTTCTTACAAAATTTATAGAAATTTACAAAGAACATGGAAAATGGAAAATTAAAAGCAAGAAATATAGGAACAAAAATATTTTGTTTTGTGAGGGCCCCTCTTACTAAACTTAATAAAAATCCATATGTCTTTATATCCATTCTCAAATAATTCTTAAAATCATCCGGATTTTCTCTTAGCTCTTTTAATAGAGCCCGCTTTTTTATTGCAGAACATTTTTACCTTACTGGTTAAACACTTGAAAACAGTTTACTTGCGGTACAGAACTATCGCCAAATCGAAATTCCACAGTGCCGGTTCAATCCGCGGATATATCTGCCGTTTCATGCACACTAACACACGGTTTTGCATGGGATAGATCAACTGTGCAGATTAATCTGTGGATTTTTATTTTTATTAAATGGCTGAGAGTCGTACAAAACATAGTAAACACTTTATTAAATACCTTGAAAACAATACCATTTATACATGTAAGTGCGAATTATTTTATTACGCCTGACGCGTATAGAGAAATCGCCGTAAAAGCTTTACAAATTTGAAGAATCAATAAAAGAGGTTTCCAACGGCAAAATAAATTCGACTCTAGGCGTAATGTTTTTTTTATTGCAACGCCCATATTTTTATTCGATTTTAACCAAACGCATGGCATCCTGGACATATCGTGAAGATGCCCCTTTAGAACCGCGGTGTTCAAAACCGGCGGATCAACCTCTGTGTCTATGGCTGGCTAATAAATATCGTAAACGAAAAAATTTATGAGAGGCTTTTAACTCTGCCCTTGACCGCAATTCGTGTTAAAGGTGAACACTTTGAAAGAATGTGCATTTAGCGTGCGTTTTCGTTGCACTAACATTTATTATGCAAACCGTAATTACATCAAATTTGCCGAGTCTTAATAATGTACGATAATTAACGCTTGTAACGGGTTTTCAGTTATTCCTGTATCCAACATGTACATAATATGACGTACACAACGGCGGCCTAATTTTAAAATCTCGTAAGTCATGTAAAGGCATTTTACAGGGGAGCATAAAAACCATCTCATTTTCCAATAAACTGCCGAGTTACGAGTTTTGATTAAAGTCTTACAGATGTTGCTACGATCGAAGACAACTTACGAAATTTTAACATACTGTAGCCTTGAATCACCTTAACAATAACATTCTCATAACTCAATTTTGTCCATTTTCGGACTTACAAGGTTTTGAAATTAGGTCGACGACAACTAAGTAATTGAACAGTTGACTAAAATCGGTACAATTAATAAATTGGAAAAATTAGTAACTAGAATTATTGCTTCCGCCGCGCCGCGCCGGTCTGCCAAATTATTTGCCTATCAGACTGAACTTGGTCACATGAGGTAGAAACAAATTCGGAAGCGGGCGAATTACGAAAACGGCAATTACCTTACAACATGTGTTCGAATAATCTGCGTATTCTCGTAACGTGTAATCGCCCATTGCACACACCAACACACTCACACACACACACTTACATAATAAATTTAAAAATGAAAAGTATAAACTACACCAACTAATTACTTGTCACTACAACGTTAACCAGAACGGAGTGAACGAAGTAAATGTGTTTCATCATATCATCTGAGGCGCGACAGTTTATGGGGTAATAAAGCAATAACACGAACGTTAAGGCAGGTTAAGAATTCGGGCCGCTCTCATCTATTGTACTTTTTAAAAATATACGATTCTCCTTTCCCTTCGATTATCTCAAAACTTATTCATTAAAAAAAAATATTATAGGAAACTTTTATTTCAAAAGAAATTTAGGATTTGTCTTGGGTTACTAAAAGCTGCTAAAATGCTTTTAGTAACCTAAAACAAATCCTAAATTTCTTTTGTATTACGTTTTGGTTACTAACATCTTATGGAGATTCTTACCAAACTTTTATTTCTTTTCACGATATCTACCAACATACCCAGTTTGGTGCATCTTCACTGAAACATCCTGTATATGTCTATATAACAGTGTCGTATCATCTGCAAACAATATTAGCCGCATTCGATTCGCAGCCTAAATCAATTCGTTTCTATCAGTAGATCACTTAGAAGTGATCTGGATCAGCTTCATTATGTTTTGCTTATGGCATGCATAAAGTGAATCCTACACGAATAGAACGCGTAAATTCTTTTTGAATCGATTTAGATCGATCCAAATCGATGAATCGATTTAGATCGATCCAAATCGATGAATCGAATGCAGCTTGAATCTTTGCATCAGATACACAGCTACCAATATCGTTGATAAATATTGTAATGAAGTGTATTTACGCGTGACCTTTCACCCTCCGCTTGAACTGGTTTGTCAACACCGTGCATCGACAGCGCTACATCTTCGCGCTGCCCTATCTTCGAAGACGTCACGAAGAGGAGGCGCTTATCCTTATAAATGCCGCCTCGCTTCATAGAGAACCGTCAGTATACTGCTGGTTTTCCGCGGTATACTGACCAACCCTCCTACCTGGCGTGGTCATCCCGCCATTCCCTTCCTGCCTGGCGTGGTCCACCCGCCGCTTCCGTCTACCTTTCGTTTAGGGGAGTACTCTGCTGGTCAACCGCAGAATACGAACCAGTCACCCCTCCGGCGTGGTCCACCCGCCGCTTCCGCTACCGTTAGCGCTACCGTTACTGTTACCGCTACCGCTATTACTCACCGTCTTTTCTCTCTGGCGTGGTTAACCCGCCGCTACCGCTATTACTCACCGCCTTTTCTCTCTGGCGTGGTCAACCCGCCGCTACCGCTATTACTCACCGCCTTTTCTCTCTGGCGTGGTCCACCCGCCGCTACCGCTACCGCTCACCGTCTTTTCTCTCTGGCGTGGTCAACCCGCCGCTACCGTTTCTATCCCCTACCGTTTAATGCGTTTAATACAGGTGGCTACCCCCGTCCGTTTTACCGCCCCGCAGCCGTCCGAAGATACCGCCCCGCAGCCATCCGCTATAACCTGCAGCCACCAGGAGGACACCGTTTTCGTTTCATTATTATTATTATTGAAGTGTTACCTTTATTTTATTTTAATATATTTAATTCTTCGAATTCTGGAACTTAATTTCCCCACCGAGCTACACCGACAAGCATACGTTACAAATTTTGGCGCCCGAGCAGGGACCGACTAAATAGATGAGGAACGACGATGAAGGAACCACGAATGAAGCCGCTGACCTACGAGTTGGTTGGGTGTACCTGCTAAAGAAAGACGACCTAACTGCCGAATTAAGAAAATTCCAACTAGACACCGAAGGCAAAGTGGAAGACTTACGAAAGCGTCTCGTCAAATATTTAAGAGAAGGCGCGAGCATCTCACAAGGGACATCTGTACTCAAGCAGACGGAACTAGACGTTTTAAATCAGATTCGTAAGTGGAATGTGAATTTCGACGGGAAGTCCGATCCTGTACTATTCTTGGAAAGGATCGAAGAACTTACGAAAGGATACGGAATTACAGATGACATAACTTTACGTGCCCTACCCGAACTCTTAAAAGGACAAGTGAATCTTTGGTATAGAAACAACAAAGATTCATGGCACCGTTGGATTGACTTTATTCATGACTTCAAATTGTTTTACTTTCCACCAGAGTATGCCGAGGGTCTGGAGGCCGAAATTAATCGTCGTGTACAGGGTGTTCACGAGAAAGGCAAGGATTACATAATCACTTTGCAAGCGTTAATGCGAAGACATGGAGGTTTCTCTGAAGAAAAGCAACTGCAAAATATCTACCGTCAATTACGAGCCGAATACCGGTATTATATTAAGAAAGAATCATTTGCCTCTATCAACGAGCTCATAAGGCATATCGACGAGTTTGAGAAGCTCGATGTTGAAATGAGGGCCGACGCACGAAAGAAGATAAATTTCGTAATGAGACTTCAAACGCACTCACAAGCCAGAATCGAAGAAATCCAATCAACCGACGACATCGATTAGGAGTAACGAAATTTGTTGGCGATGTGGAAATACAGGGCATCGTAAATCCGTCTGTACACAACCGCAGAAGTTGTTCTGCTCTCGATGTGGAAAAGAAGGCGTCCTCTCCAGAGATTGTCCGTGTCCGGGAAACTCGAGATGGGCTGGGACCAGAGGCAACCCCAGCCGTCGCCAGTGAAGTCCTCTACGACACATGCACAGACGCCCGTTCCGTTCATTAATGGCACAAATATTGGGAGGATCATTGACAACAGATTGCAAATAGACGTCCAGATTGGCGATGAAATTTTCAAGGCATTAATAGATACAGGTTCTGTTCTATCTTACGTAAACCAGGAGACAGCTGCTCACAGCGAAAAATTCGGATTTGCACTAAAACCTACCGAACTCTCTTTTAAGGCATTGATGGTTAATGGTGCAAGCGTCAATATTGATTTTGAAATCGACATCACATTTCAAATTCAAGGATACGAAAAGAGGACCACATTTCTATGTTTACCGCAACTAACAAGCAATATTTTATTGGGCATGGATTTCCTTGCAGCAAATCAAGTGATTGTGAAAACTGGAAACAGAGAAATTGAATTCGGCAAAGAAGAAACCGTTATTGCAGTCAATGCTACCGATGTTGATTATCAGTTCTGCCCTACAGTGTCACCAACTCAACGAAAAGAAGCTAAAATACTGTTAGATAATGAGTTTATGCGATTTCAATAGGTGACGATGCCGACACCGCTAGTTAAACATCATATCCGTCTTCAAGAAAACACTCCGATTAAACAAAGACACCGTCCGTTAAATCCCGCTTTAATGAATGTAGTGAACGAGGAAGTGAACAATATGCTTCAGGATGGAGTAATAATACCATCACACAGTCCGTGGAGCTCTCCCATAGTTCTTACGAAGAAGAAAGACGGCAAACATAGATTTTGCATTGACTTTCGTCAAATTAATCGTGTAACAGAGAAGGATGCATACCCGTTGCCATTTATTAGCAACATATTAGACAAACTTCGCGGATCAAAATACTTTTCGACGATTGATTTAAAGCACGGATATTGGCAGATTCCGCTAACCGAAGACAGCCGGCCAATTACCGCTTTTACAGTGCCTGGAAAAGGATTGTTTGAATTCACCGTCATGCCTTTTGGGTTGCATTCAGCACCGGCAAGTTTTCAACGATTATTAGATACAATCATCGGGCCAGAGATGGAGTCCATCGCCTTAGCATATTTGGACGATATAATCGTATTAGGACAAACCTTCAAAGAACACGTACGAAATTTAGAAAAGGTATTCAAGAAATTATACGAAGCGAATCTACGTCCGAATCCGGAAAAGTGTCAATTTTTCCAGAAATCCATCCGATATTTGGGGTATGTTATGTCAGAAGAAGGCATTGAGACTGACCCAGATAAAATCAAAGCAATTAAAGAATTACCAGCACCAAACAATGTAAAGGAACTGCGAAAATTCCTAGGAACACTGTCTTGGTATAGGAAATTTGTACCGTTGTTCTCCCAGATAATAGCACCCCTGACTAAATTGTTAAGAAAAGCTCAGCTGTGGCAGTGCACCGAATCGCAAGAAAACGCATTTACCGAAGTGAAGAAGCAACTTACCCAAGCTCCGATTCTAACCTGTCCAGACTTTTCGCAAACTTTCATTTTACAGACCGACGCATCAAATCATGGTCTAGGTGCTGCACTATTACAGAAAATAGATGGCAGAAATTGCGTAATCGCTTACGCCAGTCGTTCATTGTCCAAAACCGAGAAAAATTATTCCACTACCGAGAAGGAATGTCTGGCCATTGTTTGGGGAATACAGAAGATGCGAGTTTATCTGGAAGGATATCATTTCAGAGTCCAGAGTGATCATCAATCTTTAAAATGGTTATTAAATTTACCAAACCCTACAGGTCGTTTAGCCAGATGGATCATGCATCTACAACAGTTTGATTTCGAAGTGGAATACCGAAAAGGAAGACTGAATCAGTTAGCCGATACATTATCCCGACAACCGATCGACAACATCGCTGTAAATGAACCGAATCCGACGCAATGCAACTGGTACCGAAAGAATTTCATTCAAGTACAGAGGAATCCCGATCAATATGAAAATTATTGCATTAAAGAAGATAAATTGTACCGACGAAATTTAACTGATGCTGTGGCTGACGTAGATTTCACAGAAACATGGAAATTATGCGTTCCAAAGGAAGACAGGCGTGAAGTGTTGCGGGAAAATCACGACGCTCCAACAGCAGGACACTTAGGCATTGCCAAAACCGTAGCTCGCATCAAGCAAAACTATTACTGGCCAGGAATGTTTAGGGACATCACTCGCTACGTCCGTTCATGTTTAACATGTCAGCGATATAAACCATCTCAACAACAGATACCTGGGAAAATGTACATGTCTCCGAACAATGAACCGTGGGAAACCGTTAGCGCAGATCTTATTGGACCGCTACCTCGATCTGCCAAGGGACACTGTTATATTATAGTATTCCAGGACCGATTTACTAAATGGCTAGAATTTCAAGCTCTCCGAAAAGCCACTTCAACCGCCGTCATTCAAGCATTCAAGGGAAGAATCCTAGCAAGATTTGGATGTCCTCAAGTAGTAATCACCGATAATGGGACCCAGTTTACCAATCGAGCTTTCAAGCAGATTCTAAGGGATATGGGAATTAAACATCGTTTATCGCCTTCGTACACACCACAAACGAATCCTGTAGAACGAGCAAATAAGGTTATCAAGCAAATGGTTGCGCAATACTGTGAGGAAAACCATCGAAAATGGGACCAACGTTTAAGTGAGTTTATGTTGGCAATAAATACATCAAAACACGAGTCCACTGGTTTTTCCCCGGCTTTATTAAACTTTGGAAGAGAGTTAAACATCCCGAATCGCCTGTACCAGAAACCTGAGATGCCACGTAACGAACCGGAGCAAAACGAAGAAGCTGGCGTCAATAGGCGTGTTCAACGTCTCGAGCAACTACAGGAAATTTTCGATTTAGTCCGTTTGAATTTAAACCGAGCTTTCGAAACGCAGAAGAAGTATAACGACTTACGGAGAAGAGATTGGAGATGTTACCTCGGCGATCAGGTCATGAAGAAAGACTACATTTTGTCAAACGCCAATAAAGGATTCGCGGCCAAATTAGCGCCGAAATATTCCGGCCCACTCACCGTGACCAAAGTCCTTTCCCCCGTCATATTCCAGTTGAGGGATAACACCACCGACAAGCTATTTAAGAACGTCCACCTCAAGGACTTGAAACCATTTCGTGCATAGTAACCATGGTACACACCCCGCCGATTTCCGTATGTAACGAAGTACTGCGATGTCCGCGAACACCACCGGCATCCAGAGGTCCAACATCCGATGTGCTACAATTGGACACGTCTCCGATCCGGTTGACACCTGTTCCTGCCATTATTACGCCGTTGCCACCCACCCCATTGCCCGTAACACCTGGCCGGAATATCCAGCAGGAGATTCGTCGGGAAGAGATGTTTGAAAGGCTGTTTGGGAAATCACCAGCCCGAACCCGGCAGCGAAGCATCTTCGACACACCACCGAGCAATCCTCGCCCCGGCGATACCCACGGACCACTTGCGACGCCCGGCAAAGATTTGGCTGTACTGGTGAGCGTCCCCCTATGGAAATTACGACCAGCCCGTAGTTTTCGGAAGCGCAGAGTGCGGGTTCCGTATCCTGCTTCCGGCAACCCAGAACAGGTCCGCTGGATAACTTTGCCGATGCCGCCAGCCAACGTCACCGATCAGTGTGTGCTAGGGATTTCGATACTGTGAGGTGAGAGCTAGTTGGTTTTTCTTGTAAGTTCCCGGATTATTTGTTAAACGGGTTTGGATGCTCTAATAAAGGCTTGGCCATGAAACGGGCTCCAATCCGTTCGATTTTAAGAAAGGGGGGAATGTAATGAAGTGTATTTACGCGTGACCTTTCACCCTCCGCTTGAACTGGTTTGTCAACACCGTGCATCGACAGCGCTACATCTTCGCGCTGCCCTACCTTCGAAGACGTCACGAAGAGGAGGCGCTTATCCTTATAAATGCCGCCTCGCTTCATAGAAAACCGTCAGTATACTGCTGGTCTTCCACGGTATACTGACCAACCCTCCTACCTGGCGTGGTCATCCCGCCATTCCCTTCCTGCCTGGCGTGGTCCACCCGCCGCTTCCGTCTACCTTTCGTTTAGGGGAGTACTCTGCTGGTCAACCGCAGAATACGAACCAGTCACCCCCCACTGGCGTGGTCCACCTGCCGCATCCGTCTACCTTTCGTTTAGGGGAGTACTCTGCTGGTCAACCGCAGAATACGAACCAGTCACCCCTCCGGCGTGGTCCACCCGCCGCTTCCGCTACCGTTAGCGCTACCGTTACTGTTACCGCTACCGCTATTACTCACCGTCTTTTCTCTCTGGCGTGGTCAACCCGCCGCTACCGCTATTACTCACCGCCTTTTCTCTCTGGCGTGGTCAACCCGCCGCTACCGCTATTACTCACCGTCTTTTCTCTCTGGCGTGGTCCACCCGCCGCTACCGCTACCGCTCACCGTCTTTTCTCTCTGGCGTGGTCAACCCGCCGCTACCGTTTCTATCCCCTACTGTTTAATGCGTTTAATACAGGTGGCTACCCCCGTCCGTTTTACCGCCCGCAGCCGTCCGAAGATACCGCCCCGCAGCCATCCGCGATAACCTGCAGCCACCAGGAGGACACCGTTTTCGTTTCATTATTATTATTATTGAAGTGTTACCTTTATTTTATTTTAATATATTTAATTCTTCGAATTCTGGAACTTAACTTCCCCACCGAGCTACACCGACAAGCATACGTTACAATATTAAAAGATGGGACCAAGCACAGATCCTTGGGGTACACCAAATTTAACGTCTATTTGAGTTTGGGAGTTCCCCTCTGTACCTAACAAACTGCCTTCTGTTACTTAAATAGGATTTCAAAAGTTGTACACTACACGTACTGAAATTATAATGTTTTAATTTAGAAATTAAGATGTCATGTGAGACAAAATCAAACGCCTTCGTAAGATCAAAATATACAGAAAATAGATTCTCTCTCTTTTCAAATGCGTCAGCAATATATTCAAGAGCATTTATGGTAGTGGTGGTAGAACAATTTTTGCGAAAGCCGTATTGATTTATACTAAATAAATTACATGATTCGAAAAATTGACATATTCTTTCTTTCATGGCAGTTTCAATAATTTTGGGTATGACCGGAACCAAAGAAATGGGTCGATAATTGCCACATTCATTGGGATTGCCCTTTTTGTAAATTGGTATAACAGAGGATAGTTTTAAAACATTCGGATATATTCCATATTTAAACATCATATTAATAAGTTTAGTTAAAGGCATGTATATTAAGTTTGCAAGCATCTAAGCTCTTACTAGGTTTAAGTTTAATAATTATTATATGACGAATTTCAATGAAAGTCACTTCATTAAAATGGAATGTATGATTGGGTCTACCAATCCCAGTGACAAGATCATTAGACGGAGCTGAAGGCAGTCTTATTTTAGATATTGTTTGATTAGCTAAATTTGCAAAGAAAGTATTGAATTCGTCTACAGAAATTTAATTTGTCTCTGCAGAATTAGAAAAATGTTTTCTTTGCACATTTATTATATCCCATATAGCCTTGGCATTATTATATGAATTTTTTATATACTTTTCGTACGCACTTTTTTTGAAAGTTCTAAGTGTCTGTTGTACGATAGCTTATAATTTTTATAATCTAAATTTTTATGAGTGGGATATTTAGTTTTTACTTCAAATAAAAAATTCAAGTGATCTCTCATTTTCCGTAAATCATTTGTAAACCAATTTATGAGTGGTTTTCCAGTGGTGATTATTTTTACTTTCTTTTCGGGAAAAGATTGTTTATATGCATTTAAAATTATAGAAAAAAAATTGATCAAAAGCAATATCTACATCATCCGTATTGTAGTTCCAATCAACATTTATTTAAATTATATGAGCTCAGCAAATCCATAAGTTCTGCTTTTTTTGGTCGTTTCCTCTAAAAGACTTATATTAACGTCGCCTACAACTATTAATTTGCTACTTAGAGTACAAAATTTATCTAATACGTTATTTAGAACAAAAATAAAATTCTTAAAATTTCCACTAGGCGAGCGATAAATATTTATTATACTATAAGAAATAGTACTGCGTAAAAGACAGATCCCAGTCGCTTCAAAATCTTTTCCTGTGCAAAATGATGATAAGCCAATTGGTTTGGCTGAAATATCATTCTTTACCCATATAGCAGTGCCTCCACCACTTATATCTGTACGACAGTAATAACTCACTAGATGAAAGCCAATTATATTACAAGCTTCAATCTCAGATTTTCGCAGCCATGTTTCATTTAAACATAGAATGTCACAGTTTATGTCTATCAGTAATGATTCCAGGTGAAACCTTACATCTTAAACTTCTAATATTTAAACACATTAAAAACACAGACACAGGTATCACAAGGTATTTCATTTTTATCCAACCTTAATCTAAAGAAGAATTACGATTATGGTTTACACTATCATCTACAATGCTTTTAGAAAATTCTCTAATTGAATTATTTACATTAATATTTATCATAGCACTTTTCTGCCAACTGTGGTTCATTAGTCTATTAATAAGCATCTTACAAAGTTTAGATTTTCCAGTCATATTTAAATGAAGCCCGTGTTGTGTAAAATCATTTCTTTTTAACATTACATTTACATCTAAAAGGGTAACATTGGATTTTGCATCTAAGCTATTAATGATATTATATACAGGGTGATTCAGAATAAGTGTCCGACCCGAAGGGGCGTATTCACTAAAGTCGTACAACCGATTTCTCTCTGGTGTCTTCGACACCAAGGGCACCTAGGCGTCAGCCCATCTCCCATTGAGAAATGGCCAGCGGGACGCCGTCCGGCACGGTACTCCCGCTGTCCATCAGCTATGACACTGCCACTAGGAGGCCAACGCCTATGAGGGGGACCGGCCGGGACAGGTGGGCTCCCCCTAGCACTCATGTCAGCAAGGTTTCCCTAGCTACGTTTGATGAGTAACCGTCGAGAACGCTTACGCGAATCTCTACCACACATCTCATACTAACCCCAGCATCCATTACCCATACACGTATGGGATAGGGCAGCTAGACAGGTTAGTTTTAAAACAGATATGCCTACTGTCCTTTTGTGAGGACAGTAATTTTCATGTTCTAACCTATTAAAATATAACTCAGAAACTGAGAAATAAGTGCACCAGTGGTTGAGTTACACCAACTGCTTTATGTGAATGACATTACTTTGTTAACTATTTAAGAGACATTGTTGTTTTGTGCTGTTAAATAATGGATTTGTCACGGCCACTTGATTTGCGATTAATAGGGTAAATATAAACTGTATACCTATTGCTTCAAAAAAATTGATTATATCGAATTAGTTTTAATAAAAGTCATACCAAATAGATTTAATCAATTAAGATATTTTAAATTTATAGGACTTAGCAAAATTTAGTCTCAAAAACTACTGTTCTTTTTGAAGGACGGTAGGAATATAAAGTATATTTTTGAAATATTGTTTTACACAGGGGTCTAACTTTGCATCAACTTTTGGAAGAGTTGGAAAACACTGACGATATTCACAGTATTCCAGAAGTGTTAGACATAAATATGATGCCACCTGAAAATGAGAACATGACTGACGAAGATTCGGGAGAGGAAGATAATTTCAATGTAAATAATTTACCAGCGTCGCTACTAAATGCTAATGCAGAAGTTAATACTTCTTGGACTGAAAATGAGGATTTTGAAGACAATCTCCCACTGATTACCCTAAAAAAGGAGCTGATATTATCGCAACTTCCAAAGAAAAAGACCTACCATTGGAAAGATGTAGATGACTTTTCCCAGGAAACAGTTTTGTGGCCGTATTTAAGCACTGTTTCAAACTCGAACTCTCCTTTGGAACTTTTCCAATTTTTTTTTGATGATGAAGTTTTCGAAATATTAGTTCAATATTCAAATTTATATGCTGCTAGAAAAAATAAGAAAAATGACATCACATTGGATGAAATGAAAACATTTATTGGCATCCTCATTTTTAGCGGATATGTCTGTGTACCAAGACGGCGCATGTATTGGGAAAATGCGAAGGATACTCACCAGCAACTTGTCGCAAACGCTTTATCACGAGACCGCTTTGAATATATTTTTTCAAATATTCACTGTTGTGATAATGAAGTCTTAGATAAGTCCGATCGTTATGCTAAAATGCGACCGCTTATTGACACACTCAATAGAAAATTTCAAGAAAATATTATTCACTCCGAGAATCACTGTGTAGATGAAGCAATGATACCGTACTACGGAAGACACCCTTGTAAACAATTTATACGTGGCAAGCCAATCCGTTACGGTTATAAGTTTTGGATTGGTGCCACATCACAAGGCTACATTGTATGGATGGAACCCTATTAGGAAGCTAAGAGCGTAATTGCCAAAAAGTATCGCGAATATGGTTTGGGACCCTCCATTGTTTTACAATATGCTGAAGTTCTCCAATCAACGGGAAGATTTCCGTATGACATTTTTTCGATAACTTCTTCGCTACATTTCCTTTGCTTCATGCTCTGAGTTTGCATAATGTAAGGGGAACAGGAACAATAAGAGAAAACCGCATATTGAAATATCCATTGAAGTCCAAAGACCAAATTAAAAAAAGCAATCGAGGTTACTTTGACACCAAGGTAACTACTTCAGATGCATCTATTTTAGTAGTTAGATGGAATGACAATAATATCGTAAACGTTGCTTCAAATTATTTGTCAGCAGTTCCTGTATCCAAAGTATCCCGATATGATAGAAAAAGGAATAAACGTATTTTGGTGGACCAACCAAAATTAATTTCAATTTATAACACCAATATGGGAGGGGTTGACAGATCTGATGAAAATATTAGCCTTTACAGAATTTCCATAAGAGGAAAAAAATGGTACATGCCTATTTTTAATCATCTTATAGACATTGCAGTCCATAATGCTTGGCAACTGCATAGACAGCAGAGTGGTAAAATGGATCAAGTTACTTTTCGAAGGCGCATTGCCATTGCAATACTAGAAAATTCTTCACGACAAATGAATAAAAGAAGCCGTCCCTCTAAGTTGGAAAATGCTGATAGAAGATATGACCGTTTAGATCATTTCATTACTTCACAGGAGAAACAAACACGTTGTCGGGTTTGTCACAAGAAAGTGAAAACAAAGTGTCAAAAATGCAGTGTGGCACTTCATATTGATTGCTTTGTACCGTATCACACGATGTAAAGAGCATGTTTTATTTCTTGCTTCAAGTTTGTTTTGTGCAGTTATTTGCCTACCGTCCTTTAAAAAGGACACCCCCCTATGTATTTATTTTTGCAAATAAATTTTTTTTGGCATTTTTTTATAGTTATTTTTACTTAGAATGACAAGAATTCTCACAAAAAAACACAATTTTTCCAAGTTTAAATTTCAGGCATATCTGGGTTAAGGGTAACAGGCGTGTGGTCTGCATCGGTTCTCGTCTCGGATCCTAGGCTTCAACACAACGGGGTCCGACACCTCAAACGATGGCTACCTACAACTCATCTCGGATACTAGTGCCCCGTGCTATAGGCCCGACACCTCAAGCGACTGAGCCGCCGTCACTTCTGCCAAAAGTGACATCCGGTTACCCGGACTAAAGTCGTACAAGTACGAAATTGTGAGAAATAAATTTATTGGAGACATTTGAAAAATCAGCGTCTTGTGAGTCCTAAATTGAAACCGACTAAATACCGCTGATGCCATATTTATAAAATTACGTAAGAAAATCATTTGTTACCGTCGAGGCATCTTTTTATAACGACAATAAATTTTATTGGCAGTCAGCAGCTGTAGCAATAAACGCATAGTAAAAACGAATAAACGAAGATTTCCAGTGCAAATTAAAAATTTGACAGTGCGAAATTAGTAATATCGATAATTAGAAACAAAAAAACTGCGTTTTGTTACCTAGTATTGTAAGCTGTAAATGTTTGTTTTAGAAAACGTGTGACTTCCGACGGCTTAAAAACAACGTAAAACTACGTGAATCTTATGTGAAGCATAACATATGTCCAAATAAATTTCTGATAAAGGTAGAAGATGGAAGACAAATTATTATATTATTTACATTAAAATATTGTCCAATTCTTGAGTAGTTAAGTAAAATTGAGGTTTAATTGGCCATATCTTACATCTTGATATGTCACTAACTTCAAAAACTGCTTGGTGTTGTAGATTTTTGCACTCCATGACCTACTTTTGTCAAAAATTTATTTGGACATATGGTAGAATAATTCAATTTATTTGAAATTAATAATTTTAACAACTTTACAGTCGGTATTGTCTAAATGTTTTTTTTAATCAGCTGCATTGGCGCTGTTATAAAAGTTAAGGTCAAGTCTTTTATGAGTTTCATATTAAAGTGAAACGGTGTATAAAACTTACGATTTTTATAATCGATGCTCGATTTGACAGCCATGACAACCTTAATAGGCTCTGAATTTAATAAATTTACACCAATTGCCACTACAAGTTAAGCGAACGTTTCACGCAGAATTTGTCAGTGCAAATTAGTTGGCGGTAGAACTAATTTGCACTGACAAATTCTAAGTGTGTCTACCCTTACTTAGTTGTAAAAAAATTGTGATTCATTGGTTCTGTCTGCATACACAAGTTCGAACTCCGCAATAAATGAATTGTCCGTTATAAATTTTTGCCGCATAAAGAAGGTCATAAACAAAAACGTTTTTAGTTTTGCTGCAGGGCAAACTCACGTGTTTCATTTCATTTTTTGCGCTTTTGTGACGTAATAAAGTTATTCCAGTGACCATCTACCAATTTACATCAAAATTTTCAATGAATTTTATCTCAAAAACTATGCATATTAGACCCCTATGCATATAGCTTTTTTGCTTTGTTTTTTCATGTATAATCTGCGGTTAACGGGTCGGACACTTATTTTGAATCACGCTGTATTTGAACATTTTTATTATAAATAAAGGAATTAAAATTTTCATGCAAATCAAATCGATAGGGTTGCGTGCTCAATATTAAGTTTGTATGATCGCAGATTTTGCATTCTTGCGCACATTATGATTTGGTGAATCGTTGGTGAATGTTTTACCAATAAATTAATGTCCTTGTTTGAAATTCGCATTTGGTTTGAATATTGTTAATATTTCGTAATCTTGTCCGCACATCTTCTCCAAATTGATACCCAGACTTCTGCCATGGCTGTGCGCGAGTATTAGGAGTTTTGGTTTTATATGTTCAGTTTTAACTACACGTGGATTCTTGTCAAAAATCAGTTTGTTCGTATTCGATGAGGAATTATCATTTTTGTTTTTATTTGTAACATTTTTAGGTTCACTATTGAAGCGGTCGCTAAATTTGCTTTCAAAATAAAACTTTTTGTTGCATGTGTTATTTCAATAACAAACACCGGTCCGTATCCTGTGTAATTTTTTTTCAAGCGATAAGCAGCCAAGTGACGTGCGTCCCTTCGATTAATGGTAGACCACACAGAAAGCCGTAAATCTGTTCATGCAGAAATCACAGATGCTTGTACGCTAGCGGAAAAACCATATCCATTACGCGTAATTTGTGGTTTTGTTTATCTGTGCTGTCTCGAAACTCGCGATACTCGAAGAAATGGTGCCACGCAGTCACCATAAACAAATCCATTTGACGTTTTAAATTGTTTTTCTAAATTTTTGGTATACATTGCCGCGTCAAAATTGCAGACGAGCGGGCCAAGTGGTCGAAGATATCGAGTTACATTGCGAGTTGAAGCGTCGCTGGAGTCTGTCTCGTTTCAGTCAGACAACGGATACTTTAAAAATGTCAACTTCCACACTTGAATAGTAAAATTTATAAGGGTTTCGTTTAAGACATACGAACAGCGAACATTCCGATGAGTTAATAGAGTATCTCTTGATACATTTTGGCATCTGTGAGAGGCGGGCGTGTGAACTTAAGGCTACGGTTGCCATTGGTCGAAGGGGTTCCAGAATTTTGCTGCAATTACGAGGGGGTGTGTTGTAATTGTTTTTTTGGGGAGCGGGAACGGGATTTTACGGCAGATACGATTGAAGTTTTAGCGAGAACGGTCGAGTTGAATTCCAAGTTGTCTTGATTGTGTTTATCCTTTGGCGCTTGTAGTCTTTATTCAAATTTGTATTTTTATATTTCCTTTGTTGTTGGTTAAATCATTTATTCCGGTCCAGTTTAAATTTAGTGATAAGAAAGTCAATGAAAACCATCCACGTGGGCGCCGCGACGCGACGCGAGTGTTTCTTAAATCCAGAGTACTGTGTGAGTGAATGGATTATACGCTAGGGGTAATTAACATTTATTTGTTTCCTTCAACGCACCTTTGGTGGTAATAACTGCGCAGAGATAATTTGTTTGGCATTAATCAGACTAAGAGTCAGTATGTTTCATAGTATCATTACACTGAAATAAATTTAATCAACTATTTTGAGTTACTTTACAGCAAGTATTAAACGCACTAGTGACTTTCATCTTGTAAAAATTGATTGGTCAGCGTTCGTAATTAGCAGTCTAATTCGGTACTTTTATCAATCAACAGCAATATTACCTACATCTACCTGGGCTTTCAATAGGTACAATGTACTTTAGAAATCATTGTACACTAGGGGAATTCTCTCAGGCAAATTGTAAACCAAACAATTTGAAATACATTCCTGGCCATTTTCTTGACAAAGGTTTTCATATCTTCTATATGTGGGAGGGTCAAACTGTGGTCTGGGCCGAGAGATTTGTCGGTTAATTAAAAGCGATTGCCTAGGAATTGTTAAACGCCATAACCACCCATAGTGGAGTGCGAATAAGACAGTCAAAGCGGATTCCTTGCGCTTTAAATTATTTAGCTAGGTTAGCCGGCGGAAGAGCGGTATACAGAGGGTCCTCCAAAGTGAAGGCAAAGGGTTCAAACACCGCTCTCATAATCATTAACTCGCTCAGGTGACGGAGCAGAAGATAGTTTTGGCTCACTGCACGCACCTGTTAATCAGGTTAGCTAGAGATAGGGTTAAAACAACTTCTCCCACGGGAGGCCCCTGAAAAACCAGGTGATTGCTACTGATTCACTTACAAATTGATCGCTGAAGGCGGCAGGTGTATCACATACTTCGCCCAAAACATCTGATCAATTCATTAATTAACTCCATTAGTTAAGTACACTGTAGACCTACTGAGACACTTTGTGCGTTGGTTTATTAAATCGAACAAGTCTTTGAATACAATCGAAGTGACGAACACTGTACCAAGACTCGAACTCATTTGAAACTCAATTAATTATTAATCTAAGTGAGGAGCAGAGCTCTCCAACAAACATCTGTGTAAAAATTATACCACCAACGGTGTGAATCGGAAGAAAATAGATCGCGCCGATATTCGAAAGTGAAGGTTGTTAAACGAGTTACACTGTACTTTCTGAGAATTGCAATTGTTGTTTATTTGTATTGATTTCAACAACAGGGTTTTCGCTCAAGGTCTCCGATCCCACAGAGGCAGGGACAAGGAGTTTTCCCTTTTTTTCTTTTTTTTCTTTCAATAAATAATTACTTAAATTTAATTGTTGCGTTTCATTATTAAATTGCCAAATTCTTTGTTGTAAAACAATTATTATACTGCTCCACCAAACAAAGAACCGGCATATCACAACGTAACTGCGGGATTACATCGACGATTGGGTCATAATTAGATAATATTAAAAGTAACTTCCGTACTGAACGAGCTCCATAAAAGTCATTCAACCTACACCCCATTTGTAGGATTAACCGTTAGGGTCTGACAAACCCCGTAAGCAGGTAGCGTCGTCGAGTGCTTGCATAGCGTTAGTCGAACCTAGAGTGATTTTCTCGGAACTCGAGGTAACGCCTAGACAGGCATTCCTTAGCAATAAATCTTAATTGGGGTTTTGTTGGTACACATTTATTATTTGTTTATACAATTTTATTGTCTGTTTACTTAGAATTAATCAATAACCAAGTAATTAGGGGGGCGCATTACACTATTAGCATTTTTTACATCTGTTTGTGTATCAAGTACGGGTACGAATATTATTTCTACCGGTTTGCGTTTCGCTGTCTTTTAAGGTTTTTTATTCGTAATTATGTTTCGCGAGAGAGTATCTATTCTCACATTTAATTCGTTTATTAGATTTAGGAATGATTGATTATCTATCCGCAATTTATCTATTTCACTTTTGTATACGTTAATTTTGTCTTCCAGTTCAACATTTGCACTAAAGGCAGCCGCAAGTTTGTTTCTGAGTTTATCAACTATGTCAGTTAATTCACCTTTACCTTTAGTTTCATCATCTTCACAATTTATTGTTGTGTTGCTGTTGTTACCGTTTCTTTTAGTTTTTAAGTCATCTATTTTTAGTGCTTGTTCGGTTGCAGCCGATTTAAGGTTCCTTTGACGCGTTTGAACACTATTTGACATTTTTCAGTATTTATACCGTGATTTTATTTTAATATGAAACATTGCTGTTCAAAACGTCGTCGTTAGGGTTTCTAATGTCATATCCATGGCCTTCTAAATGAAAAGCGAGTTCTATCTGGCCTGGGCAAAAGTGCAGTTCAAGCGTGCTCCGCCATGCACTGCTTACAGGGGGCTTTCTTGACCTAAAATCTTGACAGTTCTGTCACATGTGAATGGTGGAAGAACAATTAATGTTATTGTTGTAAAAATTTGAGCATATTGGATATTATTTACGAGCTCTGACAACTTAATATTCGGACAACTCTAATTATAATAAAAAATTGTCAAACGTGTACTGTTCTACTAAACGTAATTGCGTACACAGTACAACAGTAATCCAACTTACCCTATGTATATTAACTATGTTTAATACAAATTATTAAAATTAAAATAAAAATTAATTTGTAAGTAAAAAAGTGGAAATATAACTAACTAACTGCTTAAGTCAGGATACGTTGACAACTTAAAGTTCGAACGGCAATTTAAAGAACTAATTTAAAAATAATCAGTAAGGCGTTACATCCCCTTTCGCTTTAATAACTGCTCTTATTCTATTTGGCATTGTATCAACAAGTTTCAAGCAAAATTCTGCAGTAAAATTAGTCCAAAATCCTTGAATTTATTTTTTTAAGCCTTCAACAGTTCTTTGTGGGTTATTTCGTAATTTTTTTTCATAACATGCCATAAACTTTCAATTATGTTTAAGTCTGGACTATTCGCTGGCCATGACAAAATTTTCATATCGTTATTTGCAAGCCAAATTTTTGTTGACTTAGCAGTATGAGAGGAAGCCCCATCCTGTTGAAAAATGAAATCCTTATTTGGATGTAATTTTTCCACAGAGGGCAATAAATTATCTTGGTATTTCTGAGCGTTGATTATCCCATTAATAAATTTCAAATTACCAACTCCATTTCCTGACATACAGCCTCAAATCATTACACTATGAGGGAATTTTACTGTCCGTTTAAGACAATGAAAAGACTTATGAAAAGCTTCGTTTGTATTACGAATCACTCGTTTTCTGTAGTCGCCTACGCAGACATCGAACTTGGATTCGTCACTGAAGACAACTTTAGTCCAATCTTGAGCTGTCCACGATAATTTTGATTTAGCTCAAATCAATTTGCTTCTTTTTTGCTGCTCAGTCAACAGAGGTTTCTCCTTAGCCTAAAATATAAAAATAGGAATCTAATTGCATGAGACAGGAAAGTCATATACTTTATAAAAATGTAGTCCAGATTTAAGAATTCACTTTCGGCAACATTCTCTTGAAACGTTTATTTCGCAAACTTCGTTCCAATGTGCTGTAATGTCACGCAAAGTAGCCCGTCTGTTGTTTTTACAAATTTTAACTAATACTCTCTGTTCTCTTGGGTCACCGGCGAAAAAGTTTCATTAAAATCGATTCCTGGTTGTTGTGAGAAACCTTTTGTAACAACTCTTGCCTTCCTTTTCTCAAGTGTGCCATTTGCAGCAAATTTATTTCGTAGAACTATTCTACTGCTGATGACTTTACAATCCTCAGGTCGTTCAACAATTTTCCATGTGTCGTATTTAATAAGACTCTTATATTCCTTCGCCATGGCCTCGTACCATTCATCAGCATCCCCGCTAGTAATTGCTTGTTGGACTGGTACCACGGCCAAGAACGATTGCTGCTTCAAATCTATATCAATGTAACGATACTGTTTTCGGGGGCCACCTCTTTTTCCAGTCATAACTTTTTGAGGTCTTCCTGGAGCTCTTCTCATAATACTAGAAGTATTGTCAGTTTCATTTTATCATCATCATCATCATCATTGTCACTGATCACATTATTTGGTTCGTTAACTGGGTCATCAGATGTAATCATCGGCTGCACCTCGGTCTCGACCTCGGAATATTTTTGTGCTGGCTTTATTAAAATCTCTTCCGTCTGCGAACCTTCATTTTTCGATTTTCTTTGGGAAAATTCTAGGAATTTTACGTCCCTGCTTATTTCGACTTTCTTTTCTTTCGAAAGCCACACTCGATAACCTTTCGACTGCTCCGAACAGCCGAGTAAAATACCTTCTCTCGACATGCTCTCGAACTTTCTTTTCTTCTATGATCAATTCAGTACGAAAACTTTACACCAAAACTCTAAGGTGGTTAATATCCAGTTTCATGCCATACCTGACTTCGAATGGCGTCTTTCCATCAATTGACTTCGAAGGACATCGATTTCTGATATAATTAGCTGCAGAGATGGCTTCAGCCCAAAAAGACTGTGGTAGACCGGATTGAATTAGTAGGCACCTGTCTAATTTCTTCGCTCAGCAACACCATTCTGCTCCGGATTATTTGGTACGGTCAAACGTCGTTGTATGCCGTGCTTATCCAAGTACTCATTAAACGGTCTGTTGAGGTATTCAGTACCATTATCTGACTGTACGCATTTTATTCTGGTACCTTGTTGATTCTCCATCAACGATTTGACCTTTTGAAATTCAGCAAAGACATCACTTTTTCTTTTAAGAAAACGTACCTCGCACCATTTTGATTTGTCGTCAATGAAAGTTACCATATATTTGGCTCCACCAAATATATATTCAGTCCTCATCGGTCTACAAACGTCTATATGCAGTACCTGGAGAGCCTTCGTACATCGACTTTGTCGTTGTGGAAAAGGAGATCTTGTCATCTTTCCTTGGGGACAGACATCGCATTCGATGTCATGATCACCGAGATTTTCGACGTCAAACTTCGAATATGCTCCATTCCGTACACCTTCGACGAGACCCTTGACGTTCAAATGTCCCAACCGACGGTGCCACAGTTCTAGCAAACCTTTTTCTGATTTCCTAGATTCAGCGCTGGCTACGCATCCACCTACATTTTCTGCTTGAACGTAGTACAATCCATTCATGCGGTTGGCTGTCAGCAAGTCATCGCCGTCGTCGTTTAAGATCTTGGCGACATCTTTTTCGAGTAAGACATGATATCCGTGATCCGTGATTTTACCAACAGATAGTAGATTCATTCGTAGGAACAAACAGTGTGTCAAGTAGACCTATGTTCTTGATGCATCCATTTTGACTTATCTGGAATGACACCTTTCTCACCTTTCTGCGAGCCTTGATTTCTGTCGACGAATTATTCGCCAAATTTAGTTTTCTAGTGTCACTTGTACTTAATTGCGTAAAATTTTCTCCCAAGCATCCGTCTTTATGAGGACAGCCTACATTTGCATCTTCCAGGTGTCGTAATTTTCCCTAGATAATGTCTAGATCCTTATAGCACCCATTGCAGACATCGTTTCTTCACAATAGTAGAAACTCACAAGGGCAGATCACAATTTTTGCCAAATTGGACGCTTAAATTCACACAATCAAAATTTACTTTCCTTTTTACTTGAAATAACGCCCTGGGCCCATAACCTATTAGATGTCCGTAGGAAGTGTGAACTAAAGTGGAAAACACGTGGAGAAGACTTCTGTAGAATTAACTTCTTTATTTATATTTTAACAACTAAAAATATCGTATGTTATTCATAACAACGTACATAGCACACTAATATACACATAATCACATCAATGCACAACGTACGCGATATCATAGATATCTAACAGTTTTCCTAAACTTTTACTTCTTACATTAAAACTAGCGGTCTCTCCATAAAGTTTTATTAAATCTCCAACGGTAGATTTTGAAATTTGCAAATCCAAGCTAATTTCTCTAAATGTTTTACCTTCATGATAATATCTAACAATAATTTCTCGCACTTTTAAATTTGTTGAGATATAGCCAAGTCCGAGAGTCCGTTAAATTTGGGTACCCCAGACGCACTGAGTACCGAACCACAGTCGGAAATAGAAATAGGATCAAACTCTAGCCAATCAGAATCTGAAACTGAAACTCCTGTCGTGAGCAATAGAATTCACCAAGAACAAATAGGTTCTCCGCCAGTTAGCAGCGATGGCAGTGATGTAGTTAAACAATCATTTGTTAGTTCGGATCCGGTAATGTGGACGTTTCCCATAACGGATTCTCAGCGTCATGATATAGTTCAAAGTGGCCCTACACAGCAGTTAAATAACTGATGAAGAATATCCCAAAGACGATGATCATAGGCACTTTTCTAATTTTCATTTCTCAAGAAAACTAAATAATGGTGAAACTCAACATCGTCGCTGGTTGGTTTATTCAAATTCTCAAAATAAAATTTTCTGTTATCCATACAGACTATTTGGTAATTCACAAACTCAGATGGTACAAGGAGGGTGCTGTGACTTTGACTTGTGCCATTTTTACCAACAGACGATGGGAAATTGACCACTACTCACCAGTGACAAATAATTGTACAAGTAAACCACTCACACGGCATGGCAAGTATACGCCATCAACAAATATTGGCCAAGTACACCAGTCGTCTGAGTCCGGCTTGAGACCTTGACCTAGTTCTTGCAAACATAAATAAAAAAATTATTGCAGTTTATTAGCTTATTATTGAAAGTGGACTTGCCTCCACAAGTCATAAACTAAGCAGAGGTTTCAAAACAAAGGAAATGCACGCGATTGTGGTAGGTCAGTTTTTCATTTTAGAGCAATACCATTCATATTTGGGGAATCAATCTCTTTTATAATGAGGAACTTACAGTTTTAATTAAAGACATAGGTTTAGAGGCACTCTGTATTAGAGTAGACTTTGCTCACGTTATGAAATTTATTAGTAAGTGGAATTGCTTTAGAAATAAAGCTGGATCGGTGAAAAAGTTTTATTTGAAAGTAATGGCTAGGTTGATAAAGTGCAAGGAATTAAAAGAGAGTAATGATATTATAAAACACATGTTAATAACTTCCAATAGTATACCGGGTGTTTCCTGAAAAATGTTTCATCCCGTAGCGACGTTATTTATGATCCGATTTTAATGAATAAAAAAATAAAACAAATGGCTTTAGATGTATTTTAAAATGGCTCTAATTTCGATTTTTTCTAATATTATCTTCAATATCTATCGATAGTCAACTTTTTTTTTCAAATGGCTGCCCATATTTTTTTAGCATTAATCTAGTAGAGCATTTTTTTCTACATCGGATAAAGTATTCAAAATTATTATTTGGTGCGCAGTTAATTGGAAAAATATATTTCGGTTGGTTCGAAAAGTTGAATTTGGGATGGCGTCGCTTGCCGTGCGCAGTGTTGCCAGACATGCGGGAAATTCGCGTTTTCGTTGGAAATTTCCAGGCGTATGGGAGTTAATATTTAAATTGAGGGAAAAAGTTGCACTCAATTGTTTATTAGGTTGTTTAAGTGTTTGATGAACGGCTGTCGTGGAAATTGGAAAACGGGAAGTTTTTGAAGCGTAGAAAATTAAGCATCACTGTAAACTCGCTCATGAACGGTAATTTGAAATTCCGTCTTCGCATTGGGTCAGCATTCAAAAATATTTACGTCTCAATTTTCCCACTGGCTACGCCATTGTTTCTCGTGTAACCCCGGAAGTTTTCCGTCTGATCGGCCATTTGTTGCTTGTCGGTCACTTTTCGTTTCAACAGCGGCCGGTGAACTCGTGAAAGTTTTCTCCCGAGAATAGTTGCAAAAATCTGTGCAATAATCAAAATTAAACGGTACTACCGAATTAAGGAAGTTCATCGCGCTGCCCCGTAAAACACTGTGATATTTTAGTCGAACAATCTTACCAAAAGCAGGTAGGATTGCATTATTGCGTTTGTGATTTACGGCAAGCTAATGGTCGCCCATTTTGTTTTCTCCAGGGTCGTTTTAGGACGAGTTTTAGTACAACTTTTAGTGCAAGTCTTAAGCACTACATTCGGGTGCCTGATTCGAGAGCTGTCGTCAACAACCCATTTTAAGTCCCATTGGGTTTTGGCAAGCCGTTGCTTAGTGGTTGCGACCGGTTGAGGCAAGTTAGGAGCGTGTTAAACGACGCCGGCCCAGATAGCCAAGGTCAATTACTTTGACACAGCGGAACCTGAGAACATCATGAGTAGAGTAGCTATGCCGGTTCGGGGCCAAAAACCCATAAGAAATAACACAGGCCTCGAGATTGCAATTTTTGCGCGGATCGTGGTCAGGGGGGGTGAGGTAAGAAGGGGGAGAGGGGTCGCGCGCAAGCGGCAGCAGAAGCGAGACGCGAGAGGGGGAGACGCGGCAGTAGATATCTAAACTCGCGACCTTGGTACATTTTTAGGCATAGTTACGTTTTTGGAAACGGAGGGGTGTTTCGCGAATTCTAACTTAATATTTGATTTTTTTTTCTTCGCCTCATCATATGTATTAAATAGCGCGTCGACTTATGACCAGCGCTAATAGATGTTTATTTTAAGATATTTCTAAATAACGATTTTTTTTCTCGGTCCGGAGAGAGATTCGAATCCGTTCGCGCGCAAGCGGCAGCAGAAGCGAGACGCGGGCAAGCCGGAGCGAGAGGGGGAGATGCGGCAGTAGATATCTAGACTCGCGACCTTGGTACATTTTTGGGCATAGTTACAGCGGTTTTTGGAAACGGAGGAGTGTTTCGCGAATTCTACCTTAATTTTTGATTTTTTTTCTTCGCCTCATTTTATGTATTAAATAGCGCTAATAGATGTTTATTTCAAGATATTTCTAAATAACGAATTTTTTTTCTCGGTCCGGAGAGAGATTCGAACCTGTTCCTCGGCGTTCGTGAGCCGTTCACCTAAGCCGCTCGATCGTTGAGTTAGTTATTTGTATCTGTTCGAGATGTGTAATATTAACGACGCGCGCGGTGAATGATATCCTTTTTCGAACTCGTTCCTCGACGTTCGTGAGCCGTCCACCTAAGCCACCGCTCGACCGTTGGAATCAATTGCTCGTATCAGTTCGAGATGTGTAATAAGATGAACGCGTGGGCGGAGGCGCTCGCGGTTTCAGGAATGTTAATACTTGTCGAGACATGTTAGCAGATAGCAACACCTTAGTGCAATTTAGAAAGCAGCGAGATAAAGAAAAACGAATCAAGGTCGAATCGCACGTGATTAACCGAGAATGAAATTTAGCAAATTAATTGCAAACGGAAGTCGTTTCAGCATACATCATGAAGCAAATTTTCTTTCAAGCTGATTTAGGAATCACTACACTACTTAACTGTTTCAAACTGAACGTAAAATTTACTCTATTGCAAAAGCGTTGTAAATATCTGAGAAACGAAAACTGTGAAGCAATTAATTTGCTAAATTTCATTCTCGGTTAATCGAATGTGATTTGGTTGATTCGTTTTCTAATACAATTTTTTTTTAACTCCATATACGTTTTTTCGGTTTAGACATCTTATGCCGCCGCGACCTTAATTATAATTTTTACCTCACGCACTTCCACATGCTAAAGTTGAAGAAGAGTTATCGTACGTAACTCAAAACGTTTATGCAACGAAACGTAAACAATGAGTCAGATGAATAAAACGAACAGCGAGATAAAGAAAAAGAATCAAGGTCGAATCGCACGCGATTAACTGAGAATGAAATTAGAAATAGATACAACGAAATTTAGCAAATTAATTGCAAACGGAAGTCGTTTCAGTACACATCATGAAGCAAATTTTCTTTCAAACTGATTTAGGAATCACTACACTACTTAACTGTTTTAAACTGAACGTTTTAAACGAAAACTGCGAAGCATTGTATTCAATTTAAAAAACTTTTAAAAACGAACACTGATTTATAAATGATATAGAAATCCTTGATCTTATCTATTAAACATCGCGTTGAGTTATGACCAGCGCTAATAGATGTTTATTTCAGCAAGCAGGAGGTGAACGCTGCAGTGGAAAGTGGCCTTGGTACATTTTAGTATAGTTACAACGGTGTTTGAAAACGCAGGGTGTTTCGCGAATTCTATCATCAGTTTTGATAAAAATTAAACATTTTAAAAAAAGTAAATCTTAATGAAAACAAAATTCCAATCGCGCGTGATGGATTGTCTAACAGCAAGGGTTTGAACGCAGCTAATTCATCAGTATTTTACCACGCGATATCTGCTGCGTTTATTTTTGCGTACAACAGACAGTGACACGTGACTGAATTTCTTAATACAATTCTTGATACAATTTTTACATTTAGACGTAGGCGATTATCATTTGCCATTCCAACACGCGTGCAGTCACTTGCATTAATCATTGGTAAAAATTTTGTACATATTTCGAATGTCTCACTCCAACTACACATGACATCGCGCACTACTGGAACGCACATTGTGTTATGGAGTGTACCTAAAGGCACCTTTTACCTCTAATGCTTAGAATCTCTGCTAACAAACTGAATAAAATATCTGCATATATACATGTTAAGACTTGTTGAACAGATAAATTAAAGCTTTAATTATGCTAACTCTGAACATCCTACATATTCACAGATTTTCTGCAATAGTGGAATAATTTATAAATTGTTTTAATTAACCAGGGTCAATCCTTTTATACATTGTGCACTTGAAGCTGCTCGAAAAGTTACATACACAAGAGATGTAGACAGATTGACAGAATTTTATAACTACTAAATATATGATTATAATTTGCGCGCTTCAACCTTGAATGCATAAAAGTTTAGATAACTGTTTTAATTGAACAGGACCAATCCTTTTATACAGGGTGCAGTTTAAGCTGCTCGAAAAGTTACATAGACAAGAGATGTAGACAAAATGACAGATATTTTTTAACTGCTAAATTTATGATTTTAATTTGCGCGCGCTTCAACGTTGAATGCATAAACGTTTCGATAATAGCGTTTAATCACATACGTTTCAACCTTGATTCATTTCACTGCTCTCTCTACTGCCAGAGAATTTTATTGCACACTAACGTAATTGACCTTAAGGCTTTTAATTACTTACCGCTGAAAATCAAAAGTATAATGTAATATAAACAAATTTAAAAGTTTATTAAAGCAATACTAGATACACAAATGTCTATATTCATAAAAACATTTTTTGAATCAATTAAATGTATCGGTGTTCATGAATGAGTGTAAAAATATTTTAACTTGCATCACCCTACACCGTATTTCAGTGTGTTACTATTCTTATCATTAAGTACTGTATTGATTGATTGATCTGTTGTAAACTAAACTAAATGTAAAATGAGTAACGATTATGCTATCAGAATGTAGATGCAATCGAATTGAGCAAATTATATTGATTCTCGTGAGAAACATTATCTGCTGCTTCTTCGTTCAACAAAAATGCTTTAATAAAATTATATTACATACCAATATACCAATAAAAATTAAATAACCAATTACAGTCCCACTTCTATAACTCAAACCTCCACAACTTGAAATTTACTGATGTCCTTGCACACTGTGTAAAACTGAAATCTCTTTCTTTAACTCAAGATTTCAAGTATACGTTTCTGGTTTAGCAGTTTGAAATTTATAGCGCACCATAAATACACACAGCAGCTTCACTCTCCTTGGCGGGAAAATTCAGTATTCCGAATGAATAATCTGTCACGTGACCTGTTAGAGCGCATTCAACTGAACGCACGGAGTGTTTCTTTTTCTCACTTTTACATGCACTGAAACGCAGTCGCTCTCCCTTAAATTGCATAATAGATGCTTTCGATTATGCATGCCGGGATGGACTGAGTAAACTTAAACTCTAGGCTTTCAAGTAGTGATCAGATAATTCAAATTAAAAATCTTGCCCTGTCAGATCAAAGGTGTCGACAAACAGTTTCCATGCTGATTATGCTGTGCTTATAGGATAGCGAAACAAAGCGTTATTGCTGTAAGTCATTACTACCTTTAAGCATTATCTCTGTTGTGATATCATATTTTGCAATGAAATAACTGAACAATTATCAAACGATTTTGAATTCATTTTTGCTGCTGCATTAGGTGTGAGTGAAAAAAATATTCCTATAAAATTATCGTATCGATTAATCAAATTTATTTCTTAAGTGTGATTAGTTAGTTTATCGTAATCCATTATTTTAGTGTATATTAGAGGGTTTGGAATGATTCTACTGAATATATCCGAAATAAAAAAAACTTACCAAACGACCATTGATAAATTTAATGTGAAATCTCATGAAATTTATGTTACAGTTAATACGTTTAAAAACATAGTCTAAAAATCTAACGAAATTATAATGTATCCTTAAGTAATAATATGTAGGTACAGGGAATTTAGATATATGATAGAAAAGTGTGTAGGGGTGGATGGAGAATTGAAAAACAATTTTCTTGGAAACTCAATCTGGGGACATACTGTATATAGAAGTAATTATGAAGTTAGATGATCTATACAAAAAGATACCTCGAAATAGATGACACCTTGTATAAGGATGACAGCGTTAGATTCTATTCATTTATCAGTATTATCAACTAACCGAGACAATCAGATTGAGTAAAATATCTATATAATTATCTAAACTAGTAAAAAAAGGAGCCTGGTATAGATTAGTACTTATCATACACTGAGAACCTTATAAGACTGCACATAGTAGTTACCAGTGGAAGCTTTATTACATTATTATTTCCAAATTTATTTCATTCACCATGGTTACCGTGTGCTGTTATTAATGACACTACTGATTTTGAATTATCAGATTGAATTAAATTGTTCTTTTGATTTATTGTAAAATAATGTATATAACCACCGAAAAAGTTGAAATGTACACATTATTCTCAAATGTAGCTTCGTTGAGAGAGGTCTCTGCGTTATTTGTCGTCAAATTTCCAGCTAAATACATGCAATGAAATAAATCTTCCTTAATACTTTCTATGTGTAGTTTTTAAATGATTCAGCATTGAAAATTGAGTAGTAACCATAGCAACGTAATATAAAAACCTCTATGTGCAATTTTATATAACTCAGAAATGTATTATCTGATCACGTAATTTTCATCTATGTGCAGCGTTACAAGATTCTCACTGTATACGTTTCCACGCTTCGACCGATTAAAGTGTTTTTGTTTACGTCAACATAATAGTCTGTTTTAAATTGCGAACAATAATTAATACTATCTGCTTATAAAACCCGTTTTGTTTGTAGGTTTATACTGAGTACCTAGAATCTGAAGCGTCATTACCTTTAAGTTAATATTTTTGAGCAACGACCTCATCCGTAAAAGCAAAACGCTTTAACTTTTTATTGAAATATATTTGGACTACGGTCTTGTGCATATAATCTGTTCCATAAAATTTATTATATATAGAAGTTTAAACAGTGTGTCTACGGATTTTCTGTAACTGTTGAATGACATTATTCAATGCAATCCCCTCCCACCTCTCAGCACTTAAAAAATAAGTTTAATTAATCACATTGGCAATTCCGGCTAAAGGTTTGGTCACACTGGCTCCAGATTCAGCAGAACTTGTACGGCCGAACGATACGGTTGCACTTCGTTATTGTATTGCCGAATTAGGAAGAACTCTGCTTTCCTGACATATCCCTGTTTTGGTAACTTTATATTATGTGTGCCAAAAAGGCTGCCTGTCAAATACTAGTATGATTAGTTTATCGTAATCTATTATTTTAATGTATATTAGGATACATTTTCGTAGGAATCAAACATTTTATTAGAGGGTTTGGAATGATTCTACCGAATATGTCCGAAATAATAAATAAATAAATTTCTTTGTTTTGTGCGGTGATCTGACATAGTCGGGCAGTATACCCCAGTTCATTACGATCCTTCTGTGACCGTATACATTTGTTAATATATGAAGTTATTTTTAAATTGATTTTTAATATCGGAGCCAGTGTGACCACCCTTTAAGATGATAATTCTAAATGTAATTTGAACTTAGACAATTTTGAGAGTAAAGTAAGCATGTTTTTAAATTTAAAACCATAAACGCAGCATTTTGAAAATTCTTTATCTTATAGTTTTTAAATAAATCTGTTGCTGCAATGTGTCCGATCATTGATCCTTATGAAAATGTTAAAACTGTTTGATTCCTAAAATAAAATTATATACAGCTTTTCTAATAACAGATGCTATATTTTTACCGAAGATGAAAGCGTATGAACAGATCAGTAGCAAAATGTGTATGTATGTGTGTCACACTGTACCATCTGTTATTAGAAAAACTGTAAGGTAGCAGTACTAGTGGATAATAAATAGAGACAAGCAGAGTGATGTCAAGGTCAACGTAAGGTAATTGCAGAGCCGTTATCAGTCCACCGTAACCATAAGCGTCACTTCCAGTCTCAGGAACAGAAACGGATGATTTACATAAATAAATAATAATATGCCATTAAAACAGAATTTGGATATATGGTAGAAAGGTGCGTAGAGGAGCATGGGGAATACATTGAATAACAATTTTCATGGAAATTCAATCTGGGGACATACTGTACATGGAAATAATTATCAAGTTAGATGATACAGTAAATACAAAAAGATACCTCAAGATAGATGATACCCTGTTTAAGGATGATGGCGTTGACGGCGTTAGATTCTATTAATCTATCAGTATTATCGTCTAACCGAGCATACAGACAATCAGATTGAGTAAAATACCTATACAATAATTTATCTAAACTAGTAAAAAAGTTTTTCAAGCTGATTTAGGAATGTATACACTTTTAAAAAACGTAGCTGGTGTAGATAGTACTTATCATATATGCATCCACGCTTCTACTGATTAATAGTCTGTTTAGACCCCTACGTAAAATTAAATAGGAACTTAAATCAGTAGATGTGCTATTGATGTTCGATGTCACTTCTGTATGGAAATTTTACATGGATGTATCAAACTCGCATGTGTGCTTGCCTACCGTCACTTTTGATATTATACTGCTATCTGTCATATCTATACTGCTACCTGTTTCACCTGTTATTTTATAAACTGCTACCTGTTATTTTATAAACTGCTACCTGTTATTTTATCAGTACACTGAAGAATCGCTCGAAGTACAAAGTCCCTAAAGTCTAAGCTTCACCGAGACGGATATTCATTCAAATAATTCTTGATAAAAAAAAGTCTTAAGCTTTTGGTTACTGTTGACGCAATTCTTCAGAATAGAATGGTAAGATGTAGATGGTATGTATCATCGAACTTACCTTAGAAATTGTTGAAACAATGCATGCATACATAAGAGATGTAGACAGAATGACAGATGATTACCAAATTTATGATTTTAATGAAAATTAAACATCCAATTAAATCCAAGCTTATTAAATTCGAATTAAAATTTGTATAAGAAACCATGACCTTGATATCAATTCCCATAGAGGTCTAAAATCTCGAAGTGGTTCTAATCTATGGTAAACCTTGCATGTTGCATCATCGGTGCCCGGTTGTTGTCTCGGGTGAGCAGTTAAAATCAGTTTATAGTTATGATAGGTAGCAGTTAAAATCAGTTTATAGTTATGATAGGTAGCAGTACCCGAGACAACAACCGGGCACCGATGATGCAACATGCAAGGTTTACCATAGATTAGAACCACTTCGAGATTTTAGACCTCTATGGGAATTGATATCAAGGTCATGGTTTCTTATACAAATTTTAATTCGAATTTAATAAGCTTGGATTTAATTGGATGTTTAATTTTCATTAAAATCATAAATTTGGTAATCATCTGTCATTCTGTCTACATCTCTTATGTATGCATGCATTGTTTCAACAATTTCTAAGGTAAGTTCGATGATACATACCATCTACATCTTACCATTCTATTCTGAAGAATTGCGTCAACAGTAACCAAAAGCTTAAGACTTTTTTTTATCAAGAATTATTTGAATGAATATCCGTCTCGGTGAAGCTTAGACTTTAGGGACTTTGTACTTCGAGCGATTCTTCAGTGTACTGATAAAATAACAGGTAGCAGTTTATAAAATAACAGGTAGCAGTTTATAAAATAACAGGTAAAACAGGTAGCAGTATAGATATGACAGATAGCAGTATAATATCAAAAGTGACGGTAGGCAAGCACACATGCGAGTTTGATACATCCATGTAAAATTTCCATACAGAAGTGACATCGAACATCAATAGCACATCTACTGATTTAAGTTCCTATTTAATTTTACGTAGGGGTCTAAACAGACTATTAATCAGTAGAAGCGTGGATGCATATATGATAAGTACTATCTACACCAGCTACGTTTTTTAAAAGTGTATACATTCCCTAAATCAGCTTGAAAAAACTTTTTTTACTAGTTTAGATAAATTATTGTATAGGTATTTTACTCAATCTGATTGTCTGTATGCTCGGTTAGACGATAATACTGATAGATTAATAGAATCTAACGCCGTCAACGCCATCATCCTTAAACAGGGTATCATCTATCTTGAGGTATCTTTTTGTATTTACTGTATCATCTAACTTGATAATTATTTCCATGTACAGTATGTCCCCAGATTGAATTTCCATGAAAATTGTTATTCAATGTATTCCCCATGCTCCTCTACGCACCTTTCTACCATATATCCAAATTCCCTGTTTTAATGGCATATTATTATTTATTTATGTAAATCATCCGTTTCTGTTCCTGAGACTGGAAGTGACGCTTATGGTTACGGTGGACTGATAACGGCTCTGCAATTACCTTACGTTGACCTTGACATCACTCTGCTTGTCTCTATTTATTATCCACTAGTACTGCTACCTTACAGTTTTTCTAATAACAGATGGTACAGTGTGACACACATACATACACATTTTGCTACTGATCTGTTCATACGCTTTCATCTTCGGTAAAAATATAGCATCTGTTATTAGAAAAGCTGTATATAATTTTATTTTAGGAATCAAACAGTTTTAACATTTTCATAAGGATCAATGATCGGACACATTGCAGCAACAGATTTATTTAAAAACTATAAGATAAAGAATTTTCAAAATGCTGCGTTTATGGTTTTAAATTTAAAAACATGCTTACTTTACTCTCAAAATTGTCTAAGTTCAAATTACATTTAGAATTATCATCTTAAAGGGTGGTCACACTGGCTCCGATATTAAAAATCAATTTAAAAATAACTTCATATATTAACAAATGTATACGGTCACAGAAGGATCGTAATGAACTGGGGTATACTGCCCGACTATGTCAGATCACCGCACAAAACAAAGAAATTTATTTATTTATTATTTCGGACATATTCGGTAGAATCATTCCAAACCCTCTAATAAAATGTTTGATTCCTACGAAAATGTATCCTAATATACATTAAAATAATAGATTACGATAAACTAATCATACTAGTATTTGACAGGCAGCCTTTTTGGCACACATAATATAAAGTTACCAAAACAGGGATATGTCAGGAAAGCAGAGTTCTTCCTAATTCGGCAATACAATAACGAAGTGCAACCGTATCGTTCGGCCGTACAAGTTCTGCTGAATCTGGAGCCGGTGTGACCAAACCTTTAGCCGGAATTGCCAATGTGATTAATTAAACTTATTTTTTAAGTGCTGAGAGGTGGGAGGGGATTGCATTGAATAATGTCATTCAACAGTTACAGAAAATCCGTAGACACACTGTTTAAACTTCTATATATAATAAATTTTATGGAACAGATTATATGCACAAGACCGTAGTCCAAATATATTTCAATAAAAAGTTAAAGCGTTTTGCTTTTACGGATGAGGTCGTTGCTCAAAAATATTAACTTAAAGGTAATGACGCTTCAGATTCTAGGTACTCAGTATAAACCTACAAACAAAACGGGTTTTATAAGCAGATAGTATTAATTATTGTTCGCAATTTAAAACAGACTATTATGTTGACGTAAACAAAAACACTTTAATCGGTCGAAGCGTGGAAACGTATACAGTGAGAATCTTGTAACGCTGCACATAGATGAAAATTACGTGATCAGATAATACATTTCTGAGTTATATAAAATTGCACATAGAGGTTTTTATATTACGTTGCTATGGTTACTACTCAATTTTCAATGCTGAATCATTTAAAAACTACACATAGAAAGTATTAAGGAAGATTTATTTCATTGCATGTATTTAGCTGGAAATTTGACGACAAATAACGCAGAGACCTCTCTCAACGAAGCTACATTTGAGAATAATGTGTACATTTCAACTTTTTCGGTGGTTATATACATTATTTTACAATAAATCAAAAGAACAATTTAATTCAATCTGATAATTCAAAATCAGCAGTGTCATTAATAACAGCACACGGTAACCATGGTGAATGAAATAAATTTGGAAATAATAATGTAATAAAGCTTCCACTGGTAACTACTATGTGCAGTCTTATAAGGTTCTCAGTGTATGATAAGTACTAATCTATACCAGGCTCCTTTTTTTACTAGTTTAGATAATTATATAGATATTTTACTCAATCTGATTGTCTGTATGCTCGGTTAGTTGATAATACTGATAAATGAATAGAATCTAACGCTGTCATCCTTATACAAGGTGTCATCTATTTCGAGGTATCTTTTTGTATAGATCATCTAACTTCATTAATTACTTCTATATACAGTATGTCCCCAGATTGAGTTTCCAAGAAAATTGTTTTTCAATTCTCCATCCACCCCTACACACTTTTCTATCATATATCTAAATTCCCTGTACCTACATATTATTACTTAAGGATACATTATAATTTCGTTAGATTTTTAGACTATGTTTTTAAACGTATTAACTGTAACATAAATTTCATGAGATTTCACATTAAATTTATCAATGGTCGTTTGGTAAGTTTTTTTTATTTCGGATATATTCAGTAGAATCATTCCAAACCCTCTAATATACACTAAAATAATGGATTACGATAAACTAACTAATCACACTTAAGAAATAAATTTGATTAATCGATACGATAATTTTATAGGAATATTTTTTTCACTCACACCTAATGCAGCAGCAAAAATGAATTCAAAATCGTTTGATAATTGTTCAGTTATTTCATTGCAAAATATGATATCACAACAGAGATAATGCTTAAAGGTAGTAATGACTTACAGCAATAACGCTTTGTTTCGCTATCCTATAAGCACAGCATAATCAGCATGGAAACTGTTTGTCGACACCTTTGATCTGACAGGGCAAGATTTTTAATTTGAATTATCTGATCACTACTTGAAAGCCTAGAGTTTAAGTTTACTCAGTCCATCCCGGCATGCATAATCGAAAGCATCTATTATGCAATTTAAGGGAGAGCGACTGCGTTTCAGTGCATGTAAAAGTGAGAAAAAGAAACACTCCGTGCGTTCAGTTGAATGCGCTCTAACAGGTCACGTGACAGATTATTCATTCGGAATACTGAATTTTCCCGCCAAGGAGAGTGAAGCTGCTGTGTGTATTTATGGTGCGCTATAAATTTCAAACTGCTAAACCAGAAACGTATACTTGAAATCTTGAGTTAAAGAAAGAGATTTCAGTTTTACACAGTGTGCAAGGACATCAGTAAATTTCAAGTTGTGGAGGTTTGAGTTATAGAAGTGGGACTGTAATTGGTTATTTAATTTTTATTGGTATATTGGTATGTAATATAATTTTTATTAAAGCATTTTTGTTGAACGAAGAAGCAGCAGATAATGTTTCTCACGAGAATCAATATAATTTGCTCAATTCGATTGCATCTACATTCTGATAGCATAATCGTTACTCATTTTACATTTAGTTTAGTTTACAACAGATCAATCAATCAATACAGTACTTAATGATAAGAATAGTAACACACTGAAATACGGTGTAGGGTGATGCAAGTTAAAATATTTTTACACTCATTCATGAACACCGATACATTTAATTGATTCAAAAAATGTTTTTATGAATATAGACATTTGTGTATCTAGTATTGCTTTAATAAACTTTTAAATTTGTTTATATTACATTATACTTTTGATTTTCAGCGGTAAGGAATTAAAAGCCTTAAGGTCAATTACGTTAGTGTGCAATAAAATTCTCTGGCAGTAGAGAGAGCAGTGAAATGAATCAAGGTTGAAACGTATGTGATTAAACGCTATTATCGAAACGTTTATGCATTCAACGTTGAAGCGCGCGCAAATTAAAATCATAAATTTAGCAGTTAAAAAATATCTGTCATTTTGTCTACATCTCTTGTCTATGTAACTTTTCGAGCAGCTTAAACTGCACCCTGTATAAAAGGATTGGTCCTGTTCAATTAAAACAGTTATCTAAACTTTTATGCATTCAAGGTTGAAGCGCGCGCAAATTAAAATCATAAATTTAGTAGTTAAAAAAATCTGTCAATCTGTCTACATCTCTTGTGTATGTAACTTTTCGAGCAGCTTCAAGTGCACAATGTATAAAAGGATTGACCCTGGTTAATTAAAACAATTTATAAATTATTCCACTATTGCAGAAAATCTGTGAATATGTAGGATGTTCAGAGTTAGCATAATTAAAGCTTTAATTTATCTGTTCAACAAGTCTTAACATGTATATATGCAGATATTTTATTCAGTTTGTTAGCAGAGATTCTAAGCATTAGAGGTAAAGGTGTTTTAGGTACACTCCATAACACAATGTGCGTTCCAGTAGTGCGCGATGTCATGTGTAGTTGGAGTGAGACATTCGAAATATGTACAAAATTTTTACCAATGATTAATGCAAGTGACTGCACGCGTGTTGGAATGGCAAATGATAATCGCCTACGTCTAAATGTAAAAATTGTATCAAGAATTGTATTAAGAAATTCAGTCACGTGTCACTGTCTGTTGTACGCAAAAATAAACGCAGCAGATATCGCGTGGTAAAATACTGATGAATTAGCTGCGTTCAAACCCTTGCTGTTAGACAATCCATCACGCGCGATTGGAATTTTGTTTTCATTAAGATTTACTTTTTTTAAAATGTTTAATTTTTATCAAAACTGATGATAGAATTCGCGAAACACCCTGCGTTTTCAAACACCGTTGTAACTATACTAAAATGTACCAAGGCCACTTTCCACTGCAGCGTTCACCTCCTGCTTGCTGAAATAAACATCTATTAGCGCTGGTCATAACTCAACGCGATGTTTAATAGATAAGATCAAGGATTTCTATATCATTTATAAATCAGTGTTCGTTTTTAAAAGTTTTTTAAATTGAATACAATGCTTCGCAGTTTTCGTTTAAAACGTTCAGTTTAAAACAGTTAAGTAGTGTAGTGATTCCTAAATCAGTTTGAAAGAAAATTTGCTTCATGATGTGTACTGAAACGACTTCCGTTTGCAATTAATTTGCTAAATTTCGTTGTATCTATTTCTAATTTCATTCTCAGTTAATCGCGTGCGATTCGACCTTGATTCTTTTTCTTTATCTCGCTGTTCGTTTTATTCATCTGACTCATTGTTTACGTTTCGTTGCATAAACGTTTTGAGTTACGTACGATAACTCTTCTTCAACTTTAGCATGTGGAAGTGCGTGAGGTAAAAATTATAATTAAGGTCGCGGCGGCATAAGATGTCTAAACCGAAAAAACGTATATGGAGTTAAAAAAAAATTGTATTAGAAAACGAATCAACCAAATCACATTCGATTAACCGAGAATGAAATTTAGCAAATTAATTGCTTCACAGTTTTCGTTTCTCAGATATTTACAACGCTTTTGCAATAGAGTAAATTTTACGTTCAGTTTGAAACAGTTAAGTAGTGTAGTGATTCCTAAATCAGCTTGAAAGAAAATTTGCTTCATGATGTATGCTGAAACGACTTCCGTTTGCAATTAATTTGCTAAATTTCATTCTCGGTTAATCACGTGCGATTCGACCTTGATTCGTTTTTCTTTATCTCGCTGCTTTCTAAATTGCACTAAGGTGTTGCTATCTGCTAACATGTCTCGACAAGTATTAACATTCCTGAAACCGCGAGCGCCTCCGCCCACGCGTTCATCTTATTACACATCTCGAACTGATACGAGCAATTGATTCCAACGGTCGAGCGGTGGCTTAGGTGGACGGCTCACGAACGTCGAGGAACGAGTTCGAAAAAGGATATCATTCACCGCGCGCGTCGTTAATATTACACATCTCGAACAGATACAAATAACTAACTCAACGATCGAGCGGCTTAGGTGAACGGCTCACGAACGCCGAGGAACGGGTTCGAATCTCTCTCCGGACCGAGAAAAAAAATTCGTTATTTAGAAATATCTTGAAATAAACATCTATTAGCGCTATTTAATACATAAAATGAGGCGAAGAAAAAAAATCAAAAATTAAGGTAGAATTCGCGAAACACCCCTCCGTTTCCAAAAACCGCTGTAACTATGCCCAAAAATGTACCAAGGTCGCGAGTCTAGATATCTACTGCCGCATCTCCCCCTCTCGCTCCGGCTTGCCCGCGTCTCGCTTCTGCTGCCGCTTGCGCGCGAACGGGTTCGAATCTCTCTCCGGACCGAGAAAAAAAAATCGTTATTTAGAAATATCTTAAAATAAACATCTATTAGCGCTGGTCATAAGTCGACGCGCTATTTAATACATATGATGAGGCGAAGAAAAAAAAATCAAATATTAAGTTAGAATTCGCGAAACACCCCTCCGTTTCCAAAAACGTAACTATGCCTAAAAATGTACCAAGGTCGCGAGTTTAGATATCTACTGCCGCGTCTCCCCCTCTCGCGTCTCGCTTCTGCTGCCGCTTGCGCGCGACCCCTCTCCCCCTTCTTACCTCACCCCCCCTGACCACGATCCGCGCAAAAATTGCAATCTCGAGGCCTGTGTTATTTCTTATGGGTTTTTGGCCCCGAACCGGCATAGCTACTCTACTATCATGCCCCGACCTGACGTATAAATCATTTTGTTTATTTATTTATTTGGCTTCACCGTTTAGGGCCAATATTAGGCCAATTATTAACGTAGAATTTTAGAATATACACGACAAATTAACGTTATTGCTTGATGAGCAATCTTTTCGTTTTGCAAGATCAGATCTGATTATCGGCACGTGTTAACCTTTTGTGTTTGTTATCGGCCAAGTTACCGAGTAATAGTTTACACATTTTATGCCTTGCTTTTCATAGCGTGTTACAATAAATTCTGTACCACTCTGAGTGTTTTGTTTGTGTCGATCCCTACTCTGAGCGTACAAGTGAATTTAAATCTCCTGGAAATATTATTCTAACTGAGGCGAACACATTGGGACCTAGGGAGGGGGTTTCGAATGTGGAGTTCTTACAATCGGGGGTATATACTCTCTGGCGCCCTTAATAAATACTCACCCCTTTTTCCATTGAGCTAGTTTGGGAGAACCGTTGTTTAGAGACAACGCCACTTGTCATCCGGTAAGTCAGTAATTTAATTCAGGAGTATTTCTTATAACATTTTTCCGGTGACATACTTCAATATCAATTGAATAATTTCAAAATTAATTTCATTTAAATTTCTACAAATTGTTACAAATTAATTTAAAAGTGTTTTAATTTGTTTTAAATACATACATACTTTTTAGATTTAGCTTAAATATTTATGTTTGTTTAATTTTTGCAACAGTCATCTAATGTGAGAGAAGTTTTAAAGAAAATTCTCTTTTAAATTTCCATTTGAAGTTTTAATTTTAACAATTTTAAATTGTTGTTTAATTTTTTGCTGATATTAAACATGCAACGTGCAGTTTTAAGTGGGACAGAGAGCGTTTATTTGTAATGACTTTCACTCGATAGAATATAATGCAAATTTTCTGTTTCGAAATTTGGAAAAATTAAAAACAGATTCAATACCAAATTATAAAATGTGCAGTGAAGAAAATTAAAAACGGAATTTAATATGTATTACCTAGGTACCAATAAAATAAGAATTATTTAAGAAATTAGAATTAACGCAATAATTTTAAAAATAATAATTTAAAACATTCTTATTCTTTAAAAATTATTTTAAAAAAATATAAATGTAATTCGTTATAAATTCAATTTAACAGACGACGTTTCGCTGTGTATTGACAGTTTATTAGGATAAATAATAAATAAAAATTTTAATCAAAACTTGGATATGTTCATAATAAATTCAATTTAACAGACGACGTTTCGCTGTGTGTTGACAGTTTATTAGGATAAATAATAAATAAAAATTTTAATCAAAACTTGGATATGTTCATAAATGTTCCAGTAGTCAGCCACTTAAACATAATTTTTTTCGGTTAGCTATGGCATCTAACAGATTCAATGAAATAGTATAACAAAAACTGCATGATTTATATAAATTAATAAGTTTTCAGTCAATAATATTAGTTATATTATAATAACACTACAAAATTTAAGAAAAATTAATTTCGTGTATAAATATAGTCAGCCGGTTAAGGCATAGGGCCAGTTGCACAAAGTAGGTTTAAACTGACGCTCAACTGAACCAGGTTCAAAGTAAACAAATTCACATAGGATCTTAATGACATATGGCAATTACTGCATTCATAAATAAAATTTGATGCGATTTTGTTCACTTTGAACTTGGTTCAGTTGAGCGTCAGTTTAAACCTCCTTTGTACAACTGGCAGCCTTTAACATTCCAGTAGTCAGCCAAAGTCGCCGAAGCACATTTTGGACATTTAAATTGTATTATATGTGTGTTAATTTGTTATAATGAACTTATTATTCTTAACGAAACATTATAAAATGTATTAAATAATAAAAACTAAAGAATGCTGTAAAGCTACAGATTTGTCAAAAATAAAATACTTTAAAATCAACTTTATTTTCAGAAAACAATAACAAAAAAGGAAAATAATTATTGTAATCTTGCATAATAATTAAATGTGTATAGTACTTATAAAAACATATTTGATATTTCTATTTATCAGTTAAAAAAACAAAGTTTTTTTTTTAGGTACCCGTAATTCGGGTAAAAGATAAAGTAATACGTATTTTTATTGTAGATTCCTTTACTTGAATTGTAGGATGATAGTTTCCAAGTCATAAATACGGACTTGCGCGAAAATTTCATGACGTAACAAACGTTTAAATCGGGTGGCGTTTTGAGCCGTTTTTGAGTGTATCATAAAGGTATTTTTGGCGAATAACCGGTTACAATAGGGTTAGTTAGCAGTACTGACGTCACGGTTACGTGGTAACGTCACGGTTAGTAAGAGTCGCCAAAATGAAATAGTTACGGAGTAAAGCAGAATCCTATTAGAAATTAGGGATATCTTAAATACTGAAATAAATAATCTTAAATAAATAAAAAGATAGATACAACAGTTGACAAAAGGACAAAATTAATTGAATAAGAGAGAGATAGCAATGTTCCACAACTCTCTGACCGGGTTAGGAAAATAGCACAGTATAAAGAATACAGTAGCGCAACTCGCTTGTCGGCACTTTGATCTCTTTACTGGATTTTCATTGACCTCGAGTAGATTAAAGGGGATGTGTCGAACTGTTTGTTCTGCTTTAAGTGTGAGCGATTTTGTTGTAAATTGTAAACTCACACGTGCTCACACACCAGGGCCGGATTGTAGTGTTTAGTGGACGTGGTAAAAAAATAACAAGGCATAAATAATGTGTATTAACATAATTATAAAGATCCATTCGGCACCAGAGCCGTGAATGAATGAGCTCTGCATCCCGAGATTGTGACTCAGACCTTGCGCGGGATGTTATGCGCGAATTTAATATTTTCATGAGAGTCGCGCTACTGTGAAAATAGTAACCGGAGTAACGTATGTGACGTCATAACAACAGTTACCGATAACTCATAAAAATGGAATGGTTACTTATTTCACCTTACCACACGTAGGTAACCGGTTACTCGTCAAAAAAACCTTATAGCTTCTGGTATCGGTAAGTTTGAGCTTTTAAATGCAATGCAGCATCACTTTTAGATACTGTGAACGTTATTATTTTTGAATATATAAACATATTTGAGAAAACAGAAGTGTCAAAAAATTCAGGCTCTAAAAACGATTTTTCGGTATTTTCAGGGGTAATTTGGAACAATGCCCAAAAAGTATGTAAGAATGGTGCTCGTTATACGGCGCGATTATAATCTAGAAGATTTGGAAAGAGCACTGAGTGACTTTGTAACTGGTCGTAATAGTTTGTCCAATGCTGCCAAACATTATGGGGTACCAAAAACCACTGCATATAGGAGGTACAAAAGAACTAAATTCCGACAATTTAGGAAGGCCAACGGTATCATCAACTCTTGAAGAAACTGCAATATGTAAAGTGGATATAGCAGCCTCCTTTGGCTATCCATTCACTATTCAAATCGGGTTGTCATTGTTTTTAAAGATAATTTACCAGGAACGGATTGGATGAAAGACTTTTTGAAGCGAAATAAACAATTATTTGAAAGATTCTCGGAAAACATCAAACATTGCCGTGCTGAAATTTCACCAGATGTTATAAACTGACCATCTGGAAGGTACGTTAAGAGATGTTCCTGCTGAAAACTTTCTCAACTACGACCAATCTAACCTAACAGATGATCCAGACAAAGAAAAGGTATTTGCAATAAAAGGAAACAAACATGCGCGTCGAGTTTTGGATACTTCGAAAACTTCAACATCCGTGATGTTTGTTATTTCCGCCAGCGGAGATTTGTTGCCGCCACTTGAAGTCTACAAAGTTCTACACTGTTATACCGAATGGATACAAAATGTTCCCGAGGGAACTGCCTACAACAGAAGTAAGAGCGCTTGGTTTAACACCGATATTTTTGAAGACTGGTTTCTAAAAATTGGCTAACCTTATTTTCGAAGAAAATTTTCAGAGTATTTTACATTTTCTTGCAAATTTAGTCTAAGTCACTCACAAGTGGATAGCTGAAACGCATTTAGAAATTCCTTGTAAATTTTATCAGGTGTTTCACTTTCTGCTAATTCACCGATTGTCGAATTACCTGGTACTCTTAATCGCGCCACAACGAACGGATGGTCCCTACATCTATTGTATCTTCCTATCATGTTTTCATCCGTTCTTAAAATGCTTAAACCCTCTGTTGATCTTAATCAACAGTCTAGTTTACTAGATTCACAGAAAGTGTATCACTCCCAATAGTCGGTTTCTTGTGATTCTAAAATTCTGTGAAACATAATGTGCACGTGTTCTCAAACTCGCCGTAAAATTACCACCACTCGGACAACCAATCACTTAATCATTACTGAAAGCCAATCACATTTTTTCATCCCCACAATTCACAGTTCATTATTTTCGTATTGAAATTCTTCTACATAGGGAGATTTTATATAGTCCAAAATAGAGTCTAACAAGTAACATAATAACAAACAGTACTCACAGTACAAACAATTACACACAAAAATAAACTCAAATATTCACGAGGAGATTTACTTAAGTTTTGACACCGCGACCACCTCGGTATAGTCAGTGTATGTGATATGTTAGGTTTAAGTGATTAAATTAAGTTTAAAAAGAAGCGCATTTTTATTCACACCTATTTTTCAAATTAACTGTTTCACCGAAGTTTAAATAAAAGTGTCTATACGACTTTACAACCCGTGGGCGGAGAAGTTTCAAGCAACCAACGCCAACAACGGAGTGTTGCCAAAAAGTCTCTTTTCACAGCTTCTTAAGAAGACTTTTGATTCAATTGAATCCAGAGTTAAAGCTACTTGTCAAGCCGGATTAAAGCTTGTGAGATTGTTCCACTTGACCGCAATCAAGTCCTAAAACGCTTATCTGGACAGAAAGAAAATCCTGCTGATGATGCTTTACTTGATAGTTTCCGAGTCATAATGTTAGACACTGTTAAAACAAATGAGAAACAGAACGCACCTAAAAAACGAAGGAAAATAGACCTTCGTCCTGGAAAATCTGTAACCCTAGCTGATTTTGAAAATATTCAAAATCCACGCCAAAACTCAGAAGCTGATCCAGTCGAGCATCTTGAGGAACAACAGCGAGACCTTCATGAAGAAAATGCAGTAGTAGAGTCGGAACAAGATTTAGGAGATTCTTTTAGTGAGTGATTTGGATTTATCTACCTTCTTACACAATAAGGGTGAAGGACGTTCTGGGCAGTCACGAATAGTCAAACAACCAGCCCAAAAAGACTTCCAGAAAATACAAATAATATTGTAGTTAACACTTTTATTGTAGTCACATTCATCTACAACGAGCAAACAAAAAAAAAGACCAAAAAGTTGTGGAAACGTTAAACGACAACAAATTTAAAGTAAGCTGTCTACGGCAATATTGCGCTTTTTCAGCGTGTTATTTGCGTACGTTTTTGATGTTTTCTTGTTAAAATATGTATAGTGTAGCAAACGACACTACCCCGTCTGTACTATATTATTTTTTTCTTAATTCTCCTATTTTATTTTAAATAAAAATTGTTCCATATTATACCCGCACTGGCAAATATGAAATAAATCTGTTCTTCCGAGAGTTATTTTATGAATTATTTAATAAATAAACATTGGTATTTGCAGGAAGTGCATAGCAACAACAGTTTTTTTTGTTGGCGAACACAATATGGTGTGCGTTGAAACAAGACAACATCGAAATTGTTTTTAAATTGTCAGTTTTGTTAACTATTCTGATTAATCATTTCTTGAAATTTAGTTCTTATTAAAAATGTCAAATCCGAAGGTAAGTTTCTACGCCTAAAAGATGGTATTTAAAGTTGGTTCTTGTCCGATGAAATTTGTATCACAAAATCTTTTAACCGGACACTAAATAGCGCACAATACACTTAACGTTTCGCCGTCGTTCGACAGCTTCGTCAGAAGTGAAAAATATTTTTCACTTCTGACGAAGCTGTAAAACATTTTGTGATATAAAAGATGGTACTTATTGGAAGAGACATGTGGATCAACTAAGACCTGCTTGGAGTCGATTATATGATAGTGAGCAAGAAATGATAATCGATTCAATTTCAGTTTTAAGAAGATCGTCAAGACTGAGAAAACCAGTGACTTATACTTAAAAAACTTTTGCTTTTCTTTCTGTTTTTGTGAAAGCAAGCATAAAAAATATACGTAAAGTCAAGGGCATAGCACTAGTGCTGGTTAAAACTCGCACACTCTACAGCTGTACCTACCTAATAAAGTTTTATTGTTTCATGTCTCAGTGCGACCTTCACATCGGCGAAAGGCTTTACAGTCAGCTGTAAATTTGCATAAATGACGAAATAGGTTGGTCCGTTAATAAGTAAAAAAATTGTCAGCAATGAATTGTAGGTACAATAAAGCGTTTCACATTTTCGAAGAAAATCCATATGTTTAAACGATCATTTGGAAATGTGACCGTCGCATGTTCTCGCGATAATTCCTTATTATTGGTAATTTTACCTAAATCAATTTTTAGTAATCTTGTCTGAGTCACTAAGATTTCCAAACATCCCTAGCAATTTAAGCATCATGTCGTGTAAAAGAAACATAACTGTAAAATATGTAATAAAACGAAACTCGGATGTGTGTAAAGGTTATATCGTGCGTAGCCAATAAAATAATAATCATACAACTTTATACTTCAATTTACTGCTGCATTTATAAAACGTGGTGTTTTGTTTCGTACGCAGTACCGCAGCATCCTTTTAGGGTAAATTTTTAATTAACTATAAACTATTCTGCATTTTTTTAAATATTTTTCCTGTATTCTCTGACGGAAATCCATTATAAAGTGTAGAATTAATTTAATAAATAAGGCAAAAAATTCCTATAGTCCTTTTATTTATACACAACGTGTTGGTCAATTATATAATTAAAACCCGACTAGTTTCGACCAATAGGTCATCTTCAGGGGTAACTGTAAAAAGTTACGTAACTAGAATCAAAATTAATTAAGATGTCTAATTACTTACAGTAACTGGAGAAGTAAACAGCGACAAACACATTAAACACATTAAAATATTATCACAGATGCATGGTTGTTTGCTCGGCCAGGTTCGAAGGCGACTGAAGAGCCCGAAATAAAATGGGGAAATCATGTGTGGATTTCAAGTTTAAAGACAAAAACTTGTCGTCTTCAATATTTTTAAAAATTTCTAAATGTTCTAAGAAATTCAGTTTAATACCATGAGGGCAAAAATGTAAAACAGAAAAGCCTTTATCAGTTGAAAAAGTGTGATTATGAACTTAATAATAATAATAATAATAATAATTTTTATTCGTGCTATGGCATTACATAATATGCTTACACCCGTCAGAGAAATAGTATCAACTTACAAACATATAAGTATCAGTACAAAGTTTGCATATTTAAGTGCGTATCTAATCACAATATGTGTAGGTAACAGTACAGAAACCTGCTTACATAATTACACGTCTAATCACAGATATGTATTGGTTACAGTATGGAACTTGCATATATAAATGCGTATCTAGTCTCAAGTATATGTAAGTGACAGTACAAAACTTGCTTATATAAATACATGTCTAGTCATAGTATGAACAAACAGTACAAGACTTGCATAGTGCAAATACGTATCTAATGTATAAGTATCAGTGTAAAGCTTATATATATGTATGTACAAACAATTCAATGTAGCGGCTTATGTTTATACGTTCTTTAAGCCAATAAAGATTTCGTTTAGCGTGTAGAATGCTTTAGATAAGAAATATTTTTTAATCTTTATTTTGAATTGTTTATTATTTAGGTTTTTTGTTGCGGAGCTTAAGGTGTTATAAAATCTTACTGCGTAATAGCTTGCACCCGTTTGTCCTCTGTGTAACCGCGTGTATGGAGTAGTGAGATGGTTTTGGTTTCTTGTATTGTGTGAGTGTATGTCATTGTGTTGCATGTATAATTTTGGGTTCTGTTTAACATACATTAAGCATTGAAGGGCATACACGCAGGGAAGTGTTAATAGCTTAAGTTTTACAAAAGATGGTCGACAGTCGTCTCTGTATCCAATAGCCGCGATTATACGTATAACACGTCTCTGTATAGCAAAGATGCTGTTAAGCCCTGGGGAGTGACCCCATACAAGAATTGAATAGGACATGTGAGAGGCAAAAAGCGCGTGATAGGCTGTGATTAGAACATCGGAGGACACCTGAGTAGATAGTTGTCTTAGAGCAAAAGTAGCCGAAGCTAGTTTTTTTGATAAATAACTCACATGTTCTATCCAACTCTGCCCAGGGTCTACGCAAACTCCTAAGAATTTGACACTTGCTGGGTTATTTTCACATGCCTCTATGTTCCTTAGGGAAGATACCATTGTAATGGTCTTTTGTGTATTTAGAGCTAATCTATTTAGTGTCAGCCAGGTTGTTGCTTTATTGACAGCGTCAGCGCATTTATTTCTTAGTCTATCTAAATTTGTGTCATTTTCTATAATAGTTGTGTCGTCTGCATAAAAAATACAATTTGAGGGTTCCATGAAAGTGGAGAGATCATTAAAGTATATTATAAACAGGAGAGGCCCCAGAATAGACCCTTGTGGGACTCCAGCTGTAATAGGCAGCAAAGTTGATTGAGAGTGAAGTGTTTTTACTTTTTGCGTTCGGTTATGTAAGTAAGATTCTATGAATTTAATACTGTTCTCACTGAAGTTGTATTTCTTTAGTTTATTTAATAATATTGCGTGGCTTAAACAATCAAAGGCCTTACTCAGGTCGCAGAATACTGCACCTGAGTAAAGACCCTTTTCCATAGATTGTAGGGTTTTCTCTGCAAAATTTAACAGAGCGTCCGCCGTAGAGAGGCCGTAGGTGAAACCATATTGATTAGGATTGATGTAGGAATTTTTATTGAGAAATTTTACGATTCTGGTTACCATTGCTTTTTCGAAAATTTTTGAGATAATGGGCAAGACCGCTATAGGTCTATAGTTATCTGGGTCAATTAGGGATCCTTTATTTTTGTATACGGGAGTAATGATTGCTATCTTCAGTGCATCAGGGAAGATGTTACTTTTAAAAGAAACGTTTATGAAATAAGTGAGTGGTGATACTAGAATATGTGTAACTGATTTAAGCATCTGTACAGTCATCCCGTAGAAATCTTTACTACTTGTGTTGTTTAGAGAGAATATTATATCTCTGACTTCATTCAGTGATACATCATCGAATTCAAAATGAGTCAAGTTACACTTTTCTTTCCCTTCAATTATAAGTTCAGCAGGGTCAATGTCACTTGTAGGTAGTTCCGCGTTTGTTCTGTCCGCAACTGTTACAAAATGTGTATTTAACAAGTTAGGGTCAAGGTCGGTGAGAATGCTTGTGTTTTTGTGACTGTTTGTGTTTTGTTTTATAATTTTCCACAAGTTTTTGATGTGATTACCTGATTTTATGAAATTATCATTTGTTCTTATTTTGGCTTCTCTAATGGCTACTTTATATTCATGCTTGTATGAATGATACTGATCTTTGAAAAACTTTATGTCATTCTGTTTAGCAAAGTCATTGAGCATAATTAAATTTTCCCGCATACCTTTTAACTGATTGTTAAACCATTTAATTTTTGTGGGGTTTCTATTATTGATTTCTCTTTGTTTTTCTGGATAACTACCATTGAGATTTTCTTGCAGAATGTTTATAAATTGGTTGAAATTATCGTTTAGATCCTTAGAAGGGTCTTTAATAAAGCTCCAGTCTACTAAAGAAAGAGAATGAAAAAAACTGTTGGTACCTGCTAAAGTTATTGGTCGGAAAATGCTAGCTTTGGATTGTTTTGTGTTTTTTACATTACTGTTTCGTATTGTGAAATCTATCAGCTGGGCCTTATGATCAGATAGTACATTTTGCAATGTGCATACAGTGACATCGCTCAAGTCAGTGGTAGTGAATATATTATCGAGTAGGGATATACAATTATTCTGTAATCGAGACGCTTCATAAAAACATTGGCTTAAGCCATGTGACTGCAGCACATTTTTGAATTCATTCGTTTTAGGCGTATCTACAAGGAGATTATAATTGAAGTCTCCACATAAAAAGTTCTTGTGGTATTTGTTGTCAACACTACTCAATAGTCTATCTAATAGTTCTAGGAATTTTGCCTCCTCTGCTTGTGGCGGCTTATATGCGCAGGTGATAGTACAAACCTTCTCATTGCCATTGTATATGTCAACTGTAAATGTCTTGTAAATGTCTCAAAAAAATGGAGTTTTGATTTTTTAAATGTTTGGCAATTCTTAGCTTAAATTGTCTACCACATTGGCCAACATAACTGGCATTGCAATTGTCACATTTTAGTCTGTAAACACCTGAATGTAATAATTTAGGTATCCGATCTTTATTACGAACAAATAAAGTTTGAAGATTAATCGAAGTTTTGAAACTAATATTAATATTAAAAAGCTTTGAATGTTTCCTTAAAATAGAACTTATTTTATAAGAAATAGGGCCAAAGTAACTCAACTTAAGAAAATATTTGTTGGGTACATCAATAGGCAAAGAATAAGCATCAAGATTAAGAAACTGATTTTGTTTTTTATTATCAATTTATCAATTAGCTCAGTATTATGGCTATTTTCACCAGCAATTTGTTTCAAAATATTTACTTCATTATTGAAGTCTTGTGTCAGTAAAGGTACAGTGAAAAGCCTATGAATATAGCTATGTAATGCTGATAGTTTTTGTTGATAGGGGTGATTAGAAGAAGCAGGAATAATATGAGAAGTTTGAGTTGGTTTTCTGTAAATTTTAAAATTATGTTTATTTCCAATTTTTGAAATTGTAAGATCCAAAAAATTTAGGAAATTATTATTTTCTAACTCGAGTGTAAAATTGATATCTATATGCAAAGTGTTGATGTAATCTAAAAATTTATTAAGTTCATCTTTAGTATTAGTCCAACAAATAATCATCTACGTAACGATACCAATATAAAACATGACTAATGAGGTTATTAGTAGAATTGAACAAAAGGTTCTCCAAGTGGTTCATGAAAATATCTGCAAGCAGTGGGACCAGGGGGTTACCCATGCCTAAACCTTTTCTCTGACTATAAATTTTATTATTAAAGGAAAATAAATTTTGATCAAGACTAACCTTAAGTAAATTAAAAACTGTATTACAAACCACATTACTAAGGTGAGAATTCATTAACAAGTTTTTGATAATTTGAAGAGTTACAGGAACAGAGACGTTAGTAAATAAATTGGAAACATCAAAGGATGCAAAAATGGAGTTTTCAGGTAAACTGATGTCTTTAATTTTAGAAATTAAATTATTAGAATTAGTTAAAGAATATTTAGGTTGGAAATTCAAATTTTCTTTCAGAAAAATATTAAGAAATTTGGTAATAAAATAACAAGGTGAATTAATAAATGAAACAACCGGTCTGATGGGGTGGCCTGGTTTGTGAACTTTAGGCATCCCATATATTCTGGGTAAAAGACTATTCATAGGCATTTTTAACGTTTCATTAAGTATATGTGTGTAATTAATTTTGATTCTAGTTACGTAACTTTTTACAGTTACCCCTGAAGATGACCTATTGGTCGAAACTAGTCGGGTTTTAATTATATAATTGACCAACACGTTGTGTAGAAATAAAAGGACTATACGAATTTTTTGCCTTATTTATTTTTCCTGTAATCTATAACGTTCATTCTCTTATGCGTTTGTTTTTTGGTGCAGAACAATTAACAGTCACCCTGCGTAGTTAAATCGACCCTATCATTTTTGAAATGTAACAAATCCGTACCTATAAGAATTACACTTTATTACGTATTTTATGCGAAGAATTTTTTCGATAATTAACCATCGATGGGCCCATCACCACCCCGGATTATGTTCTTTCCCTATTTCTTTTAATCTCATTGGTTTAAGCGGAGAATCGAATCAAAATATTTACTAATTATTTCACTAGGTAAATTTACCCGTCAATTAGAACATAATATTAGTGGACCATGGTATTAGTTAAAGCCTCTTTTACAATATCATAGAAAACGATACCATTTTGTACCATTTTCTCGTAACAGAAATTAGTATACAGTGAGAATTTTTTAACGTAGAACATATGCATTCTTGCTACAATATTGAAGATGAGTTTTTTAAAATGGAACATAGGCTTAATATGTATGTGGCCTTCGTTACTATGGATACCATTCGTACTTGTTTGTCTAGCACTGAAGCTCTTTTTCCGAAATAGATAAAAATAATCATTAATCAGTTTTCTGGAAGTTTGAGAACATATCCCAAACGGTCATAAAAATTGTTAATTGCCTTAAACTGGATCCTGCTCGATACCAGTTGTACCTAGATTTGTATCCCTTCATTCGTTGAATATATGTCAAATTGCATTGTCAAATGTGTGAAAGAAACATTTTTGAATTTGGAAAAAAAAAGGTCGGGGATTCCGTGGAAATTTCATTTTTAGAAAATAATGACAATTAATGTTAACCATATCCATGGTTACCACGTACTTTTCGGCCTACGTTCGATTTTAAAAAATTCAATAGCACTTATGTATGTTCTACGTTAAAAAATTCTCACCGTATTGTAAAACAGATTAGACAATCTTATTCCGCAGCCGCTCGAGATCTGAGATTTTAAGAATCATGTTACCTTTGTACTAGGAGCGACAACGTTGGCTGTCATACTTCATAGGTACTTTTTTGTCAACCAAACCAAAAAATTCTACGTCGACGTAAACGTGAGTTTTATGAGTTAACGGTTTCTTATATATGAATATATTTATTACAGATTTTTGTTGGTAGCATCACGAAGATGAGAACTTACTGGTTTTCCTTGACAAGTAATTTTCCAATTTTTTTGCAGCAGTTCACATTTTACTTGTCGTCGGTCAGAATTGCTATTTATAACTCATTGCTTGTGTCTAACAGAATTCAGCGTTTCAGCAATATGACTTCAAGCGCCAAATGACTTGCTGCAAACGTATTAGACGGTTTAAGTGAACGCTGACGTCACTCTAACCTTATCAGATTAATCTGAAGTTTCAATAAATACGGATTTCAAAAAATAGCGTCTTTACCAGAAATAAAATAATCAGCTGTAACTAATTTTCAGTACCTGCGCATATGAAAGACTAAACAACACTCTGGTACAAAACGTATTTAAAAATATAACTTACAAATTTGTTCCTCAAAAGCGTTTTAAAAGCAGTCAGCGAAAAATTTTTGGCTGTAATTTTCTGCAGCTGCTTTATGCAGTCGCTGTATGCAGCGCTGTCGTCTAACGTCAACGCTGTAAAAAAACATGCAGCCGCTTCAAAGGCTAGATTCTGTTAGACACAAGCAATATCAATTAATTCTTAATTGCGAAACTTTAAAGGTTAAACTTTAACTATAAAGTACGCGTAAATCATTTACGGTTACTATAATTTATAAAAACAATCTTATACAAAAACTATCATTGAAGAACGAAGATACTAATGTTGACTAGCGAGTAATATTGGTCAAAGACCTCTTGCTAAACAAATTATATAAATTGTAGAAATTAATACGAGAAACTTCAAAATATTTTTCGCTAGTACAACTACTAAGAGGAAGAGTGAGAGTAAAGGTGCGTTTTTGTTGGTGCGACCATCGCTGCGACTGACTGCAGCGACTAGCCGCGTGACACACCTTTAATGAGATTTACTGTTAACGTTTTCTTTGCTACGGCGAGCCGCTGCGACTAGGAATCGAAACGGCTGCTGCTGCGATTCGACTGCTTCAGTAGCAGTGCAATCGCAGTCGCGAATGAATTGACGTCAAGTTTTAAATATGATATGCCTAAATTTGTAAAATTTACTAATGGAGAGGATGAAATTCTCGCCTCCAACGTACAAAAGTTTCCTGCTGTGTGGGATGCTGGTAACAAGGACTACAGAAATACTAATTTCTCGACGTGACTTAGTTAATTGTTCAATATCTTCTTCCTCATCTTCTAGGAGCAAAATTGCTGTTGCTAAATGTCGCTTTTTGGTACACATATCCATAATGTCCTCTCTTCCTCGTGACTTTTCATTCACTAATCGCAACAACGAAATGATGCCTAAGTTGCGACTAATCGGTACGGCTAGTCGCTGCAACCAACCGCAGCGACTGGTCGCACCAACGAAACTCCACCTTAAGGCTTATCCTCAGGGTTTGTCGCGTAAATTACGTGATACATACTTTACATAAATTACGTGTAATTTATACGTATTTTACGTCGTGTAGAAAACTATTTATTACACAACTTTTTTACACCGCGTAATATATTATTCTTGTGAAATTATTTTAAGGAACGGCATTGCTAAGTCAATACAAAAGGTAAAAAGTATGAGTTTGCAAGTCTATAAATACAGAAATTTACAATTATTCACTTAAATTTGTACTGTTTGAATAATAAATATCTATATCACAAAATCTTTTAAACGGACACTAAATATTTTTTCACTTCAGAAGCTATCAAACGATAGCGAAACGTAAAGTGTTTGTGCGCTATTTAGTGTCCGTTTAAAAGATTTTTTGATACAATTTTCATCGGACAAGAACGAGCTTTAATTAATAATAAATATCTCATATAAAAAATATTGTCAGAATGTAATAATCGTAATTTTGACCACAGGCTGTTTCACATATTTTCCTACATCTTTTCCAATTGTATTTCAGATTAGTAAATTGTAGTTAAGAAATCGTCAATTGTAGTTCAGATTAGTAAATTGTATTTCAGAAAGTAGTACCTAATTGTAAGTTTTTTTTTGTAAATTTGTAAGTGCCTGCATGTTAATAGCGAAGAACTGCATTTCTTAGCATGGACGCCATGCAAATTCTACAATTATTTAAATTCATTCTTCACTTTATTTCAATGCAATCGTAACAGTAACTATTCCACGAAAATCTGTTGCTGGTTCCTAAGATATTGTTGTAAATTTGCGACTGAGATTAAAACGAAAACACGATTACTACTAATTAACTTTATTAAAAGTAAAGTAACTAGTACAGTAATCTATAATGTTTCGAACGTACTTCGACAAACGATATGTGTTGCCCGTTTGAAGTCTAAAACTAATCTCTACTCATTTACCTCGGGGAACAAATATTATACCTACGAGATAATGAAGCTCTTTTCACAATCGGAGTTGCTCGTCGAACCCGGGTGACACTTGAACTGAAAAAGTGCTATGACGACGTTCGGATTAATTTAATCTTTACTCGTGACGCCCTAAAGTGACTCTCAAGACAGACAACTAAAAGATATGGAAACATAAATTTAACTGAAATGGGTTTGACGTAAACAACATTAGAAAATCTGTAGGGTCGAACACATCTGTGAAAAGATAATCTAAACCTAAACACATTCACTTAATGTCTACGATAATTAATTAATCGCGCACTACACTGGCGTCTTGTTAGTTTTACAACACCTCCCCTCGAAAAGTGAAGCTGGCGGAGTCGGCGACGGCTTCACTGGTCATCAAAGAGACGGGGTGTCCTTGATCGGCTGTTGGATCGGCGTTCCCGTTCTCGTGACATGGGCCTTGTATGTGGCCCGGACTCGAAGACAGTCTTGTATGTTGGGGTTGTTGATTCCTGGCTCGATTTCCTCTGCTTCTTGAATTGCACAGAGATCGGTCATACGGACACTTGTGGATAAGGTCGGACTGTTCCGACTGTGACATTGGTTGTAAATTTTCACTAAACAACCATGTTGGTCGGCGTTGGTCTTGAAGTTGAAGCAGCGTTTGAGAAGGTAGATTAATCCGATGTAATTTAGTATCTTGTAAAGAATCGCTGATCCGATGATTGCGATGACCACAGATAATGCAATTGAAAACCAATTTGCATATCTGACAATGTGTGACCGTTTAAGATTATCGTCAAAATCTTTGTTTAAATCGTCTAGTTTGTGGGATGCAACTCGTAAGTCGTCCAGACGAATATTAGTAAAATGTATTGGTTCGAGATAAAATGATTCGAGGGTCGAATTTATTCTTTTAGAGGTGCAGCATTCGTCCTCGATAATTGGAACAGCGGGGATAATATTTTGAAATTCAGATTTAATTTGAGATGAAGCGATAAGTTGCGTATCTTTAGAATAAGCCTTGCAATTTGGGTCTAATTGAATAATTCCAATATCATGGAGTTCTTCGTCGTATATGGCGACGTTAGGACAGAGAATTTCCGGTTTTGAAAGAATATAGATCCATTGATTGTTGGCTTTCAATCGATGCCACACCTTGAGAGTTCCTTTAAGTATTCTGATGTTGCACGATTCAGGAATTTTGGGGTTATAAGAAGTGATGAGAAAAATTTCACATTTTGTGTCCAGTGTCGAATAGATCACTGTATTGGTGCATGAGTATTCATGTTCGGTGACCTTTATGCAATCTGCAAAAGAACTTAATTATGCATAGTGAGCTCTGTTTTCCGCAATAGCTAAAAATGGGTACTCAGGTTGAAAAGTTTTGATTAAGACAATTAAGACAGATAATTCTTTGTTTGCTTCCTTTGATGTCACTAATTTATTCACTAATGTACCAGTTCCCTTAACACTATCTCTTGTTAAGAATCTTTTAATTAACTCTGACTCGACAGATAGTATTATTGAAAGTGTCTACAATTTACCTACAATTTGTCTTAATCAAAACTTCTTCAGTTTCAATAATAAATTCTACAGGCAAGATAAAGGTCTGGGAATGGGTAACCCTTTATCACCATTTCTATCAGAAGTTTTTATAAATGATATAGAATCTTTAATTTTTAATTCCAACAATCCTCTCACAGAAAATATTTTTTATTGGTATCTGTATGTCGATGATATACTTATATGCTGGACTGGTAACGTTGATTCACTACTTAATTTTCACAATTTCATCAATTCAATAGGAGATATTTCCTTCATATTAGAAATAGAAAAAAACAACACTCTTAATTTTTTAGACCTAACAATTTCAAAAATAGATAACAAACATCACTTTAATATTTACAGAAAGCCGATACAAACTTCTCACGTGATACCCTTTGATTCTAATCACCCATTCCAGCAGAAAGTTTCGGCTTTCAACTGTTATATTCATAGAGCTTGTACGATTCCCCTTTCTTCGGAAGCTTTTAATTCAGAAATTAATTTATTGAAACATTTGGTTATTGAAAATGGTTACAGCCCCAATTTAATTTCCAAAAACTTCTTAACTCTTCAGCTTATGCGTTACCTTGTGTTTCTCCTGAAGTTAAATTCATCAAATTGAATTTCTTTGGTCCTTTGTCTTATAAACTAGGATCCTCAATCAAAAAATATTCTAAGAATATAAGAATAGCTTTCAAATTTTCAGTGAACTTACATAATTTGTTTGTACGCAACAAAGACGTGATCCCAATGTTGAATAGATCCGGTGTATACAGGTTACAATGCGACGATTGTAACGCATCTTATGTTGGCCAATGTGGTAGACAATTCAAAGTTAGAGTATCTGAACATTTAAAAAATCAAAATTCGATTTTCCATAAACATTTAGAAATCCATAAACATAAATTTTCTACTGAAAAAGGTTTTACACCCCTACATTTTGTGAGCATGGTCTAAGATTAAACCTTTTAGAACATTTAGAAATTTTTAAAAATCTTAACGACAATTCCTACAGATCGCTGAATCTAAAGTCTACCCAAGATTTTCCATCTCTATTTTATATGCTTCAGTCGATCCCAGACCTCCGTGATTAACACTTGATATTTGTTTAAATAGTTCTAATTTAATTTTAACATGTTGCTGTGAGTTTCTCAGTTTAAATCAATTTTAACTTGTTTTATGTTGCTGATTTGTCTAGATTTTTTGATAAGTTTTGTTAATTCCTCTTTTTAATGTTTTATTGCTAATTGAACGTTATTGTAGTGGAATTACCCCTGATGATGGCGTTTAGCCGAAACTAGTAGGGTTGTGACGATATATATTGTGTAGAATAAAAATTTGGACTCTATTTGATTTACATTTATTTAAATTAAATTATTTCTGCACTTTAATGATTTCCGACAAGAAAAAAAATATAGCATTGATCAGTATATCGAACTATTCACTTAGCTCGTTTACTAAATATTTTAATAGACTGATATGATTATTGGCCGTGTTTAAATTTTCTAAATTTATAGTACGATTTTGTACAGAATTTGCAAATTCGTTAATCGACTTAATATTATTGTTAAAAATACGTTCATTAAGTTTCAAGGTAGCTATGGACTCATTGAAACTTGAAATGGTAGATTTGACTACTAGAATTTGGTCTTTCATTAAATTGAATTTCCTTATCGGTTTTGTCCGTTTGTTCTATTATTTTGTAGTAATATTCAGCATCGTCGGCATCTAAAGACCTTGTGAGCCATTTCCATGCGGTACCAAGACCGTTGAAAATTCCGCGTTTGAATCGATTAGAAGAATGGTTAATTAAATGTTTTAATGATTGTTCTTTAGCTTCAATTATGTTAACATGACTAATTACAAAATTTAGAGATTGCTGACAAGATATTAATTCTGAAGTTAAGCCAGGTATGTTGCACATTGTCTGAGTTTCAGCAAGAATTTGTTTGATAAACTTTAATTTTGTTTCGTAGAATGAAATATTGATATAGGTTAATAATTGCCATGAATCGGTGTACATTTTTACTTCTCCGATGTGCTCGTAGAAGATGCCGCTGGCATTTTTTATTGGCGAAATTTTGAAGCCTGATGGGATGTTGAAGCATCCGAATTTCAGATTCGGATGCAAGATGGGCAAGTTTCAGTCGGTTGATATGAACTTTGACCTTGCGTTTTTTGATTTGAATTACGACATTAGCACAGTATAAAGATTACACAGTAGCGCGACTCTCATGAAAATATTCAGTTCGCGCATAACATCCCGCGCAAGGTCTGAGTCACAATCTCGGGATGCAGAGCTCATTCATTCACAACTCTGGTACCGAATGGATCTTTATAATTATGTTAATACACATTATTTATACCTTGTTTTTTTTTACCACGGCCACTAAACACTACAATCCGGCCCTGGTGTGTGGGCACGTGTAAATTTACAATTTACAACAAAATAGCTCACAGGTAAAGCAGAACAAACAGTTCGACACGCCCCTTTAATCTACTCGAGGTCAATGAAAATCCAGTAAAGAGATCAAAGTGCTGACAAGCGAGTTGCGCTACTGTATTCTTTATAATGTGACATTAGGTTTGTTAATAGAAATAATTTTATAAGGTCCCTTCCAGTCGGGAGAAAGTTTTTTGTTTCTACCTACTTTTGTCGACTCATCTTTTAAGAAAACTTTGTCGTTCATTGAAAAATTTTTATCTGTCGCAACTGAATCATAATTAGATTTTGATTTTTCTTTTCCGGTAATTAAATTTTCTCGGGGATTTGTTGGATCTTATTCACGCGAAATTTCAATTGATCGATGTAATTGTCATAGGTATATTTGAATTCAGGGTCACGAGTTATATAACTGGGAATTATTGGTTTGTGACCGAAAAGTAATTCGTACGGAGTAAATTTTGTTGCCGTATGAATAGCAGTGTTATATGAAAACATTGCGAATTTTAAATAATCGTCCCTATCCGTTTGATTACTATTAATGTGTTTAATTTGGAATAGTTTGGTTATTTCTTTTAATAGATTTGAAGTGAAGTCAGTGCCTTGATCCGTAAGAATTGTTTTAGGAATACCAAAATATGTTATGGTTTCTACTAATTTTTCAGCTACGGTCTGCGCTTCGTGATTAGCGATAGCATGAGCAAATGAATATTTAGTTAAATCATCTTGCATCGTAAGAATGAACTTATTGCCGTTTTCGCTAAGAGGTAGTGGACCTACAATGTCGATAGCGAGTCGTTCGAAAGGCTGTGTTGAAGTTGTCGTGATTTCCATCGGAACTCTTAAAGTTTTTGTAAATTTCTTATTTGTTTGGCATTTCGTGCAAGTCTTAATGTAATTTTTTATTTGTTTAGACGTGTTTGGCCATTTATATTTTGATTTTATGCGATTATACATCTTAAAGAATCCTTGATGACCTCCTGTAGGAGTGTCATGGAATTCCTTTAATATTATTTTTATTTCTTCCTCTGAAGGAGTAATTAATTTGTTTAGACAAATATTAATTTTGATTTGGTCCTTGCGAAATATGTAATTTATCACAGAAATTAGTCTTTCCATCTTTAAATTTGAAAATGCGTCGGACGGGTTTGGAATTGTGATTTCAGTTACACTGTCTTTTATTAATTGAGACCTGAGATTTTGAACTGCGTAAAATACAGGGTGTTAATAAAAAAACTGTACACCGTTTGGCAGGTGATAGTAGAGGTCAAAAAAATAAAAAAATTCTAATAAACCCATATCCAATTCTCAATACAGGATGTCCACGCCATGTGTTCACTCTTCCGGAATTTTTATTTTTTGCACAAAATTCGGGAGCGATAAATTAAATAAAAAGCTGAATTTCTCGACATACAACTGGCCACAGTAGAACTTCCGGTTTCGCCGGAAGTGATATCAACTTTCTTATTTTAAATGAAACGCCCTGTATATTTTTACATATTTGGAATCTACAGATCATTGTGAGTCCGAATATGTATCACTTGGTAATTTTGGTTTCCATGACAACGAACAATTTTTGTTTTGTTTTTCAGTATGCAAAGCTGTGTATGGTGTATTTTCGTTCTAATGCGACCAAGTAATTCGAGAAAGCAACTTCTTTGGTTGCACTTTGGTTTATTAACATTTTTACAGTATGTGAAATTTTCGTTAGGTCCTAAATTTTTTTTTTTTAACAGAACCTCTTGCGTTTTTTTTGGCATGGTTTAATAAAACATTTTTTTAATACGCTGATACCAAATAGAGGGTTATGTTTTAAATTCTTTATCAACTCTTGCAGTGAAATTTGGGATGGCATGTTGCAGCTTAACTGAAAAAATAAGCCACCGCCGGTATACAAGTGTTAATATAAAAACTTTACACACTTTAGCACGTGATAGCAAACAAAACAAAAAAAAATTGTAATAAACCCAGGTTCAATATTCAATGGTATTTGAAGTATGGTTTAATTAAAAAGGAATCAAACAATCAATAACGAATTTAACACAGCAAAATTATCACAGAAGATGTTCGAACTGTCGTCCTTGCTGTTGTAAACAAAGTTGCAGTCGCCGCGCCGTCGAAGAAACTCGCGCACTTGATTGAAAGCAACTTGATTTTTAGTTGCTGACAAGCGTTTACAACTATCTGCCAAAGTGCTACCTACCTGCGTAGATAGGCAGAAGTTTTACATTGGAGCGAAACTTTACTCCAATGTTGCCAGCCAGCACAGTGGGACGGGGGGTTCTCTAACCAAAACGCGAAGGCCAAACCAAAAACAGGCGCCACTTAATTCTTTTTGTAAAAGGAAACGCGTGAAAAATTAAGAAAACACGTTACGTCCAAAACATGAACACTTTTATTAATAGAAACACAAAACAAATAAAACAAATTCAACGCAAGTCGAACGATCTAAGTACACAACAAGGCCATAAACATAATACGTTATTACCTAACTTTTCGGATCCGAAATCGCTACACAACTATATTAAAATAATTCAAGCCGTAACTAATGCAACAGAATACAAAAGAATGCAATCTCCGGTTATTTGCACGTCAACGTTCGTCTGCTTATATCATATTTAAATTACACCGGCAGTTACGCAATAAGTTGCAAGTTTTATTGCGGCAAAATCAAAGTAATGGATCAAAAATAAAATCCGCGAAATATCGCTCAAAACTAAGAAAAGAAATTATAACGCTCCGACCTTTATTCCTTTGATGTCCGATTCGTTTGTCGGTGTCTTTGCGGCAATGTCGCAGCGGCACTTTGTAGTGTGCCGGCTTCCGCGTAGAGGGGCGAGGGAGGGATTTTCCAACGCCGTAATTCGCGATGCACCCAACGAGAAATACCTCTTGATATAGGTCCCAGATTAAAGTCTAGGATTAATGATAGCTTTTGCTAGAAGCTCACGATAAAAGCCTATAAGAAATGAAATAAAACGAACACATAAGTCGAACCGAGAGTTGCTGCGTATAGAACTTACCTCGGTTTGTTACCGAAGCTGGGACAAACCACGGAACACGCGGTTTTTCTGTCTCACAACTGGGTCTAATCAGAGTCGGTAATTAGCCGTAGAAATGCACTAACATCCCTTCGATGTAATGGCACGCACAAATAAAAATATTTACGAAAAGAGAGTGTGACCCAAGAGACGGCAAGTTTCGTTCTGACAATGGCGCAACATTTCTCGTTTGACAAACAAGGAACGATTATAAACAAGCGAGACACCTTCTAATCCTACCTCCGGGGAACCTTCTTAGTAACAATGGGAACTAATCGGCTGAAAGGACAAAGGTCACGCATAATACGCGTCCAGAAGTAGAACTTCGTTATAATTCGTTCAATTCCTCACATACACGCGATTTTGAACTCAATTAAGGAGGGATTACGTATATAAAATGAATTTGTTTAAATAAATGAAGGTCCTGTTGATAGAAATATGCTAAAACGAAAGTTTAAGAAAAATTACGCCGGCGAAATACGGGTATTCCTACACTGACTGCAATGTGTACAACGACGCGGTCCAAGGAATAATCCGACACGTCGAATTTCGCATATACAGGGCGTGTTCGGAACAGAAATGAAGGCTGGACGGTGGCAATGCATATACAGGGGGTATTCAGAACAGGAATGAAAAAAATGAACTGTAACAAAAGTTCATCTTCTGTATTAATTTCTCTGGCATAAACAGTGTTTTTTAAAATAAGTTCCCTTTAAAAAAAAAATAATTTACGACCTAATGAAAATTTCACATGCTGTAAAAATGTTAATAAACCAAAGTGCTACCAAAGAAATTGCTTTCTCAAATTACTTGGTCGCATTAGAATGAAAATACACCATACATAGTTTTGCATATTGAAAAACAAAAAAAAAATTTTTTCGTTGTCATAGAAACCAAAATTACCAAGTGATACGTATTCGGACTCAAAATGATCTGTAGATTCCAAATATGTAAAAATATACAGGGCGTTTTATTTAAAATAAGAAAGTTGATATCACATCCGGCGAAACCGGAAGTTCTGCGGTGGCCAGTGGTATGTCGGAAAATTCAGCTTTTTATTTAATTTATCGCTCCCGAATTTTATGTAAAAAATAAAAATTCTAGAAGAATGAACACATGGCGTGGACACCTGTATTGAGAATTGGAAATGGGTTTATTAGAATTTTTTTCTTGTTTTGACCTCTACTATCACCTGCCAAGCGGTGTACAGTTTTTTTATTAACACCCTGTAGATCGCTATATTTGATAGTGTCATAATGTTTTAATTTAATAAAGGATAAGTAAATTTTCTTTCCGTTATCTGATAATTTCGATACGGTATACAGTTCTTGAGGAATTTGTCTGCAAATATTAATGTTGTTGAGAAAAGATATTTCGGAATCGTCTAATTCCGTTGATAGAAAGTGTGCAATATCAGTTTTCGCATCAATTATGGAAATATCGGTTTTATTAACGTTAATGTTTTCGCAAGTTTCTGACATTTGATGGAATCTGTAGAAGTCCTTAAAAGATTCTTGTTGATCATCGATATTGAGAACCGTAGGTTTTATGCGTGAGAGACAATCAGCGTTAGAATTTATTTTGCCGGGCTTGTAAACTATATCGTAGTCATACTCGTCTAATTTGAGGCGCCATCGAAGTAATTTAGATCCTGGGTCCTTGATAGAGAACAACCAGGTGAGTGGTCGGTGATCGGTTATGACTTTGAAACGTCGACCGTACAGGTAAGGTCGAATATGATTTGTGGCCCATACAATAGCTAAAAGTTCGCGTTCTATAGTAGAGTAATTGCACTCTGCTTTATTTAGAGTCCGCGACGCGTATGCTATCGGCAAATCTTCACCTACCTTGCCTTGCGATAAGACTGCGCCTATTGCCAAATTAGAGGCATCGGTGGTTAAAATAAATTCGCGCGTAAAATCCGGGTATTGTAATATTGGTTCGGTAGTTAATTTTTCACGCAACGTATCAAACGAAACTTGTTGTTCTCCGGTCCATAGGAAAGGTACGTCTTTTTTCAGCAGTTTGGTAAGAGATTTAGAAACTTTTGAAAAATTCTCTATGAACCTTCTGTAATATCCGACAAGTCCGAGAAAGGATTTAATGTCTTTAGGATTCTGAGGAACGGGAAAATCCTTAATTACCGAGATCTTTTCGGGGTTGGGTTTCATACCTTTATCTATGATAACGTGGCCTAAGTATGCTACTTCACGTCGCATAAATTCGCATTTATCGGGCTGTAATTTCAGGTTATTAATTCTAAGACGATCAAAAACAGCAGCTATTTTATTTTCATGATCCTTTAGGGAATTTGCATAGATGACAATGTCGTCTAAATAAAACACGTTTCGCATACCTTTCAGTCTTCCGATTCCATCCGACTTGCCAGAAGAAATAAAAGTAGTTCCAATTATGTTACACTATAAATTCGCTATGTGGGAGAGAGATAAATGTCACTATAAATAAATGTAGATGCCACTTTTAAAATTAATTTGATACTGACCTAATATGAAAGTGGTAAGTAAACTTATTATGATAAATATTGCCGTGATATTTAGTTATCACATAAGTAACTTGTAAATAAATTAATAAAATAAAAAGAGAAACATTTGAAAATGAGAGTTACGATTCAGTTTTTACACAAAATTTTAAAATTGTATAGTCGAGCAATCATAGTACAAGTAAAAGTAAAAATAAAATGCAAAATACCGAAGGTGAAGTAGCAGTCCGATGGCTACGGGCCTCGGTTTATAAACCGTGAGCACCGAGTTCGATCCCCACGCGGGACGAACATAGTCTCGGACGGCGGGATATTAATAAAAATTAAAGGCTAATGCCTAGTGGCTACGGGCCTCGGTTCGTAAACCGAGAGCACCGGGTTAGATCCCCAAACGGGACAGACGAGATCTCGTCGGCTAAATTAATCAATTATTGCCCGAACTTCAATCCGAGCAGACGTAAAACGTTCTGGGAGCAAAATTTAATTTGATTTATTGAATATTTTCTTGAAACCAATTTTAAATGTTTCTTGAAACGAAAAACAAAATCATTTTACGTTAATTAAAATTATTTAAACTTGAAGTTTCTTATTTATTTAATAAAAAACATTATAAACATTCAAATAAACAACTTAAAAGAGAAAAATAATTTACATTGGCTCGAATGCAATTTCGCCAATTGTTAAATTATTTAAACAAAGCCAGCAAGAGGACTCTTAAAATAAGAAGTGATGGTACAGTAGATGAGGGATTGTGGCAATTGGAGGTGCCATTGCGTTCTGTTGGTCGTGAAACGATAGCGAAATTGTTGTCAAAGCAAAATTGATTGTTGCATGTTTAATTTCAAATAACAAACACGTGTTCGAACTGTACGCGAAAAAAAATTGCGGCCCGGGTAATTAACGCTCTGTCCTTTCTCAAGAGGTTGTATACGACCCGGAGAATTCGATAATGACGGGCACCATTCAGATTACACTATAGCTGCACAGACATCATAAAACAAATCTACTTGATATTTTGGATTACTTCGTTTAGATTTTTGTACAGAATTTAGTCGCATTAAGATTGCAGATACATGTCTGTTAGGTAAAGATATCAAATTACATTGCGAGTTGAAGTCCTTCGCTTCAGTCTTGTCTCTTTCAAACAAGCACCAAATACTTTTAAAATGTCAGCCTGGACACTTGTAAACTCAAAATTATGAAGAGCTCATTTGCGATAGACCACCCAACCCCGTCATAAACAAATCATCGTAACTTTTAGCTTGGTGTTTTCTAAATTTTATGACAGGTCAGATATAGGAAGAGATCTAATTACTTGCATGTTGAAGCATTTCGCTTTTGTCTGTTCTGTTTCCAAACTGGCGCCGTATGTCTTGGGGCTGTCAAGGGGGCACTTGTAATAAAGATAACAGGCAAGTTCAGATTTCGTGAGACCACCGCGATTCTTATGACAGCTAATTGGGAGTGCGTAATTTATGGATTTGTACAGGGAAAATACATGCAGAGGTGTGGGGCGTGGGTTGAAATTCGAAGCAGCGATGATCATTGGTCGAGGTAATTTCAAAATTTAGCTTGCAAGTTCGAGGGGTGTGTTTAATTTTTACTTGGAAAGGACGGAGCGCGAAAAACAGGCAGACACGTTCGAATCTCTCCAACGGACGGTTGAACATTTTAAACTCTGACCTAGTGATTTTTCTTTAGCGCTTGCAATCATTTACTCATTTTTCTAGATAAATCATTTATTTCAGTACGGTTAAAATACAGTGTGTTAAGAAAGGGCAATTAACAAGACAAACAAGAGATACATTGGTTAAGTACTTTGTTAGTAATGCTGTGCAACATTATTTTTTTATTTTAACCTGTAAGTTAATTTATTCACAAATCTAATAAGCACATTATAAAATTTGCTTTACAGAAGAATTACTTATTGATATTACCATGAACTGTATGAACAAAAGACAAAAGTATTACAAATATTCTTTATTTTAAAAAGTTCAAATTGTAAAAAGCTAGTTATAATTTTTCTTATTTTACAGAAATAACGTGTCCCAAAAGTAATTACAAGTGTTCATTTTATAAATTTCAAATAATAAAAGCAAGTTCTAATTTCTTATCCTTATAACTTATATAACGCGTCTCAAAAGTCTTGTAATCTAGATGCACGCTTTTGACGAGTAAATCATACTTCAATAGACATGTAGATTACAAAATTTTTCTGACATACGTTATAATTCAACCAAACAGAATCTGCAAAATTTTTCTCTTTTTGACTCTTTTAGCATTCTCATCAAATTCTTGCAAATGTAATGCTACTGTGGTAGCAAATGCTTTATCTGCTTCTGATACAACTTCAGTTGTTCTCTTCTGCTCTAAGAAGCCTGTTAAGGATTTTAAATTTTCTGATAAATTTGTTGACAACTCTCCATCAATTGATGATCTCTTCAGTAGCACGTAATTCTTCTGTAAGTTTTTCATAAGTTAGAGTGTTAGCTCTGCTAGAAGAAGTACTGGATGCTGATGATTCGACTCGATTTGCCGTATACTGTGAGATGCTATTCCATCATCAGTTTGCTGCGTTACAGTGTAAATGGGCTCTTTTATTTATTAGGCTTGCTTAAATGTTGCATATTTCCTAGGACAGTGGTGGCAAACCTTTTTTTGTTCACATGTCAAAAATTTACAAATAATATTTGTCCCGTTGCTGATGCATTCAGTAGAAACAATACTTTTGCTTTTACATATTGTAACGAAAAAATTTAATAGTCTATATACGCAATAATAATAATAATAATAATAATAATATTTTATTTATCCATTTGATCACACATGTAATATTGGACATGTCAGTCTAATCTAATTTAATCTAAATTAGTTATAAGTTATTGAAACATTCGCTTAGTGTATATGCTGACAAGCAGCTTTTTGAGTTCTTGTTTAAAAATTTTTGGACATTCAATGGAAGTTATTTCTTGAGGTAAATGGTCGTATATTTTGCGGCTTTGGTAGTTTGGAGAATTCTCATAGAAAGTTGTACCACAGTATACATATCAGTCAGTAGGGACAGCTTGGGGTTTTCGTTGCTACAGTTTTTGAATGCGCATGTCTGAAAATTGGCGGACCTTCCACAAACGGCTGTGTGTGGCACGTCGGTGAATTCATCAATTGCTTTTAAATGGGCGTTTTTTAATTCAGCATTTTGTGTGATGGATGCGGAGTAATGAAAAAGATTAAACAAAAAATCATCTATTACATCGTCATCTATTACTTCACTGAACTGTTTTTCTGCAGTTGTATCTTCTTGTGGAACATACTTTTAAAAAATTGTGTTGTTTGTGGTAAAGGATTCATTCCAAAATGCTGCTACGCGTCCCAAAAGGGTTCGCGCAACAACCACTTGTGCGCGGGGAGTATTCGGGCGAGCCGCTCGGACCTACCTGTGTGGCTCTCTTTTGCAAGGATACGCTGTCGTCCCAGAAGCTCAGTGAAGACGGTCGTGCAGTGCGAAAATTAAAACGCACAAGTGTCAATCCGCTCAATGGGGGAACGAACCCGATGTTACGAAATATTAGGGCGCCACCTAACCGTAATGCAGCGTTCCTTAAGGTCATGGACCGACGCTAGGAGAGGGTCCAAAATATCAACACTGGGTAGAGCTCCAATACCGAAGCGCTCGCCAGAAGGGCAAAACAAAATGAGAACAACCCCCAAACCCCACCAAGGTGAAAGAAAACCTCAGCGAAAGTCTTAACAAACGGTATATTAAATAATAAAAAAAAGAAACGAGCGCAAAAAAAATACAGCCAGCGCTCGGAGGTCGCTGCGTCAACCGCAAAGCTAACAAGAAATCAAATATCTTAAAGAAAAGAACGACAAGCCTAAAGGGCGCAATATCTGTACATAGTAAACATTCAACTAAACAAACAAATAAATTATCCGCTCGCGTACGGGCCCATTCGCGAGGTTCACAAAATTTTTTTACCCAAACGGGTGTATCAATGTTAACAGATCAAAATTTCCGTAACAAAAAAAAACTGTATGCTTGTACTACGGTTAAAAGAGGTTACGCCTCTTACAAAATTAAAACTCGGAAAGTACAAAACAGGAAACAAAGATTAATGCATTCGCGAACGGTTTAGCGTGACCGGAAGCACGGCAAACACGCAGTGCGAATCGCCAGGTTCGTACGAAGTTATTTGATGAACTGAATCGCAGTCGGTGACAGAACAAAAACCAAAAGGAGGAACAGAAATAATGGTGTTAACGATACCAATCACTCCTCGTATACTTCGGTAGCTGGTCGAGCGTGGTTATCCAATCCCCCGGAGTCGGTCCGAGTCTGGCGGTGGGATACGTGCAAAGAATAGGGGGGTCAGAGACTACCGGTCAATCAGGGCCCCAGCGAAGTCCGTGTGGCGATTTATGAAGATGGAAAAATCGGCCACTTGCTATACAAGGGAGAAAAGGAAAAAAAATAATCGCAATAGTAAACGTAGCGCAAATGACCGAAACACGAATTCACAAAAGAAAATGTAACTACACTTACCCCGTATAAAATACGAGCCGAGAAGTCGCAGAAAAGATGCTTGTTTACGGTGTGCCAAAAAAAGATTCGGTGTTCACAGCAATTAAATCCGCATAAGCGAAAGACTTGTAAAACTACAAACGGCCCAACAACCTCCGTGGACACGATCCTCAATCGAGTCTCCTTGCGCAAACGAAATTAGCAAATCTCCCAAAAAGGACGTCCGACGGAGTTGAACACACGAGGCACACGTGGAAAAATGAATGCGACCAAAGATGGCTTCCAGCCGCACCCACGGAAAAAGGTGACGTAGACGAAAGTTCTAGAATTCAGGGAAACCAACCGAAAACCACACCATAACAAAATTCTCTACAAGGTAAATCGACATAAAATCCGACATAAAATCCTAGAATTCAGGGAAACCAACCGAAAACCACACCATAACAAAATTCTCTACAAGGTAAATCGACATAAAATCCGACATAAAATCCTAAGCGAGAAAGGGGGAAATGCAAGGCGATTAAATTTTAGTGAAGAGGCTCCATGCTTCGTGCGGGAAAAGAATACGGCATGACACACACGTACGTCGGTAAATCAGGGGTTGGCAACACTGTCTCGCCTTGTGTTGACAAAATCAAATGTAAACAAATGTTTGCCGTCAATTACCGGGCCCCCATATCGTACAGAAATGGGCTCGGCGACAGGCGCAATCCGCTCAGTGAAGCATCCAACGTGCATCAGGAGATAAACCAAGTAGTCGTGCAAAATACCAACACACGACACGCGCGTAAACGAACGGGGCTCCAGCGAAATAAGGTATGAAAATTAAAAGCATCAAAAAAAAACGTAACAAATTCCACCCTCACCTCGGAAAGAAATTTCGTTAGAAGAGAAATTTCTTAAAAGACGAAACATTATACACGGGGTCGCAACCAAAACAATCTCCACCAAGGCTTCCCAACTACGAACTTAAACCTAAGACAACACAACCTACGCTAAAAAAAAAGGAATAGAATCATCGCAAGACTAGTACACGACTCCCTTGAAGGTACCGAAACGGTACACGTCAATACCAAGTGAAGTCAATTCAAAATTTGCGTCAAATCCGAGAGAAGTCGAATCCGAGAACAGTCAAAATCCGAGAAAAGTCAAATCCAAAAAAAAGTCAAATCCGAAAACAGTCAAAATCGGGAGGTTCCTCTCACCCACCACGCTAGTCGACCAAACAGACGGAAACAGCACCCAAACAGCGCACAAGAATACCGTTCAAACTAGTGGCCTAAGACATAAATCGACGAAACAAACACGAAGTCAATATCCAAAAAGGGCTAAACAAAATTCACCACCAGTAGAACCGTTTCAAAGCGGGATACTTACACGTTCAAACGAACGGGTAGGGAGGAATAAAATCCAAAAGAAACAACTCAGTTCCCACTCTGAGTCCAACCTAATTCTCAAATCACAATTCCCAAATCACGCAAACAACAAAACAAGTGAGCTCAAAAGCAACACCGAGGGGAACAAAAGTTGGTTTTCCTACGATGGTAGACGGAAAACTAAGAAACCATTGGTCGCCTTTTACGACCTGTAGGACGGACAGCGGTAGAATCCGAATTGTGGTTTCAAATGCTCCACGTTCCAAGTTCCAGGGAGAATTCGTCCATCGAGAGTCTTCAACTCATAAGAGGTTGACGATGCGCAACGATTTACAAGGAAAGGTCCAACAAACTTCGGGGCTAGCTTAGCTGTATAAAACCTAGATGCGTCGGACAGAGCGAAATTTTTACGCCAGACCATTTAGTTCGGATAGTACCTTACGACACGACGTCGAAGATCGTAACGAGATTTGGACTTGATATAGGCATTCTGAAGTCGTTTTTGTACGTCGGCGTAAAGTTTGCTAAAAGTACAAGGTCGGTCTTGAAGTTTATCTTTGTCACGTTTGACCACAAGGGGTTCATCCACGTCCTCGTCAGTTTTAACAGAGGCCTGACCTAACTGATTTATTTAACGCCCGAAATTGATAAAATAAGGGATTAATCCCATGACTTCATGTTTAGCAGTGCGGAGAGCGCACGCTACCTTAGGGAGGAACTTATCCCAATCGCGTTGATTGTCCGCTACATAAGAAATCAACATGGTCTTAAAAACACGATTCACTCGCTCAGTAGGATTACTCTGAGGGTGATAGAACGACGTGAAAGCAGGCTTGACGTGATAAGTCTTCAGAAGGTTCAAATAGTCTTTCGACCGAAACTGTACACCGTTTTCCGAAATCATCACACGTGGAACTCCAAAGAGTAAAAAGAGATCATTTTCCAGATGCCTAACGATAACACTCGTAGTGGCTTTGCGTAAGGGAAAACAAAGGCAGAACTTACTGAAGAAATCCGAAATAACCAAAATATAATTGTGACCTTTGGCAGTACGCGGCAGTGGGCCTACAATATCTACACTCAACATCTCCCATGGTCGACTATTTTGAGAATGTCCACCCATTAAACCAGGTTTGGCTGTCTGTAAAGGTTTCGTTTGCAGACATACTTCACACTTTCTTACGTAACGAGTGACATCAGCTTTCATCTTCGGCCAATAGTACTTTTCAGCTAAACGATGATATGTTTTATACACACCGAGGTGACCAGAAGTAGGTAAATTATGACAATCATAGATGAGTTTTTTCTCGCTGATCCTTAGGAATGACCTTCTTCCATTGACTACGCCCATCATTTAATTTCGAATAAGGGTCGCGAACAAATCGATATAATTCATTGTCTGCAACGCGGAAGGTCGGGTAACGAGAAGGTTGCGCCAATACGGAATCCTTAAGGCGTCGTAGCCAAGGGTCTTCTACAGATGAAACGTTAATGGACTCAATAACCGGGACAGATCGAGATAAAGCGTCGGTTACCACATGTTCTTTCCCTTTACGGTGAATGACGTCAAAATCATACTGTTGTAAACGTATGCTCCAACGGGATAAACGTCCAGAGGGGCTCTTCAAATTATTCAACCAGACTAACGAGTAGTGATCGGTGACCACAGAAAAATGAGAGCCTTCGATATAGGGGAGTAATTTTTCTATTGCCCAGAGAAGAGCTAGGCATTCTTTTTCCGTAGTGGAAAACTTGTGTTCCTGCCGAGTTAGGGAGCGACTTAAATACGCGATAACCTTTTCGCTGTCTTCATAGACTTGAGTTAACACAGCACCTAACCCAAAATCTGAGGCGTCGGTTTGTATAACAAATTACTTAGTGAAATCAGGGCATGTAAGAACTGGAGCCGTAATGAGATGTTCCTTGATTTTGTTCCATGCCACCTCGCAATTTTCTGTCCAATTGAAAGGGCGATTTTTTCGAAGAAGTTCGGTCAAAGGGGATATGACCGTCGAGAAGTTAGGGACGAAACGTCGATACCAACTGGCCATGCCGACTAATCGACCGACTTCAGAAACCGATTTAGGTTTGGGTATATCGAGGATCGCTCGAACCTTTTCAGGATCAACATGGAGACCCAATTTATTTACGACGTATCCAAGGTATCTAAGTTCTTCTCTACAGAATTGACATTTGTCTCTACTCATCGTAAGACCAGCTTCTTTCAGACGATTAAGAACTTCTTCGAGAACTTCTAAATGTTTACTGAAAGTTTGCGTCACCACCACAATATCATCCAAATACACAAAAACGTAAAGCTCGAGATCAAGGCCAAGTACATTGTCAATAAACCGTTGCCAAGTGGCTGGAGCGTTATGGAGGCCGAAAGGCATTCTACGAAATTGAAAGAGTCCTCTGTTAGGCACAGTAAATGCAGTGAGTGGTCGAGAGGCTTCGGCGACAGGTATTTGCCAATAGGCGGATTTGATGTCTAGGGAAGTTAGAAATTTCGCGTCCCTAAATTTGTCGAGGGTGTCGGTGACGAACGGTAAGGGGTACGCATCCTTCTGAGTAACCTTGTTCAACTTCCTATAGTCCACGCAAAACCTATAAGAGCCGTCTTTCTTTGGTACTAAAAGGATCGGAGAGGACCAAGGGCTTTTAGATTTCTCCACAACTCCTAATGCCAACATTTCATCAAGTTCTTTATTGACTACCTTCTGCATCGCCGGTAAAATGGGGTAAAATCTCTGCTTGATCGGAGTGCTATCAGTGGTTATGAAATGTTCCACCAGAGATGTACAGCCTAATGGGGTTCGATCCATGTTACGAAAATATCTATCTAACAATGCATCCATGTGATGCTTCTGTGATTCCGTAAGAAGGGATTGTGAAACAACAGCGTCAACAGTACTGACATGTTGAGAAGAAAACTGCCACTCTCCACGACGGAGGTCCGGTACTAAACCCATGATTCGCCAAGTCTGCTCCTAGGATCAAATGATGTCGAAGTTCCGGAACGACAAAGATTTCTATAACACGGATTTCGTCTCGTAAACGTACAGGGACAAAAATTACTCCCGGGCTATGGCAAGATTCGCCGTTCGCTACGGTGCACGAAGAGGGTTGACTTACAACATTAAAACTTAAGTTTTTAAGTACCTCCCAACCAGATTTGCCTACTAAGGTTCATGAAGCAGATAGGGTCTTTCGTCACCAGTGGCATGAGCTAAAATAAAATCCAACAGTACACGTTGTCTCAATTGAACCGACTTAGGAAAATCATTCGGATGCGACACGCGGTTCTCTAGTGCATCCTTCGATCGTTTCCCGAACACTTGGAACAAGTTGCGCGAGTGACGCCGGGCATCCCGCAAGGGAAACAATGTTTCTTAAGGGGTTGTCGGCACGAGCTGACAGATGACCTGTTTGTCCACAATTCCAACACTTCCTATCAGAACTTTGAACTAAATTACAGGAAGAGGTAGACGCTTTCGACGAGGCGTACGCTAAATCAGACTCCATATTCTTTTTCGATGGGGGTACATAGGACTCTACTGCAATCTTTCTGGCATCTAAGGTTCGACAAGTGTCAATTAATTGTTTGACCGAAGAAACTTCCACTAAACCGAGTTGGGTTTGATAGAAGGGTAAAATATTTTTCAACAAAATCTTAAGTTGCGTGCGTTCAGGTATTCGAGAAGTTAACCGCGAAAACAAGTTCATCATAGCTGAGACGTATACACCTGTACTCTCGTGAGCACCCTGGGTACGCTTTTTAATTTCCTCGAAAAGTCTGTCGTCATAGTCATGGGTCAGGAACTCTGCTCGTAATTTAGTCGTAAAATCGTCCCAATCCACCAAATCTTTACGATTCGCACGGTACCAAATTAAAGCAGGGCCTTTAAACAAATCGGGGGCCGAAAGTAAAAGTTGAGCTTTAGAAACGTTACGCGAAATTCTCAACTCTTCTATCCGTTCTAGAAATGTATTCAGGGAAAATTCGTGATTAAGGCCTGAATACGTAATGTTCCACTTAACTGGGAGTTGGGCCGTAGTAAAGGATACCTTAGGATCACTCTTATTTGGACTCAAGAATTCCTCATCCCAAGACTCGGAACTAGATGTGACAGTCATCGCAGATACTGAATGTGCAGCCATACTAAGATCTAAAACCGTGTCGCCTACAGTCGACGATCGACGAGCGGACTTAGCTTCAGCTTGGAGTTCGGATAATAAGGTAACCAAATCAACCACGTAAGCCGATCGTTTTTTTTTTTCATCGTCAGGAGTTGTAGCGACACGAAAAGTCCACAATACAACAATAAATCGCGTCGTTAATAACGATAATTGCGACAATACCGAAAGCGAAGGAGGGGTTTGAGATGAGAAAAGAAATTCCCCCAATGAACCAAGATCCTTATTCTTTTAAAAGGGCCCCACGTTGGGCGCCAAAAATTATATTGCTACGCGTCCCAAAAGGGTTCGCGCAGCAACCACTTGTGCGCGGGGGGTATGCGGTCGAGCCGGTCGGACCTACCTGTGTGGCTCTCTTTTGTAAGGATACGCTACGAAATATTAGGGCGCCACCTAGCCGTAATGCAGCGTTAGGAGAGGGTCCAAAATATCAACACTGGGTAGAGCTCCAACACCGAAGGGCTCGCCAGAAGGGCAAAACAAAATGAGAACAACCCCCAAACCCCACCAAGGTGAAAGAAAACCTCAGCGAAAGTGTTAACAAACGGTATATTAAATAATAAAAAAAAGAAACGAGCGCAAAAAAAATACAGCCAGCGCTCGGAGATCGTTGCATCAACCGCAAAGCTAACAAGAAATCAAATATCTTAAAGAAAAGAACGACAAGCCTAAAGGGCGCAATATCTGTACATAGTAAACATTCAACTAAGCAAACAAATAAATTATACGCTCGCGTACGGGCCCATTCGCGACGTTCACAAAAAAATTTTACCCAAACGGATGTATCAATGTTAACAGATCAAAATTTCCATAACAGAAAAAAGACTGTATGCTTGTACTACGGTTAAAAGAGGTTATGCCTCTTATAAAATTGAAACTCCGAAAGTACAAAACAGGAAACAAAGATTAATGCATTCGCGAACGGTTTAGCGTGACCGGAAGCTCGGCACACACGCAGTGCGAATCGCCAGGTTCGTACCAAGTTATTTGACGACACTGAATCGCAGTCGATGACAGAACAAAAACCAAAAGGAGGAACAGAAATAATGGTGTTAACGATACCAATCACTCCTCGTATACTTCGGTTCGATGGTCGACGATCCGGAAGCGGCGTCACCAGGTAGCTGGTTGAGCATGGTTATCCAATCACCCGGAGTCGGTCCGAGTTTGGCGGTGGGACACGTGCAAAGAATAGGGGGGGTCAGAGACTACCGGTCAATCAGGGCCCCAGCGAGGTCCGTGTGGCGATTTATGAAGATGGAAAAATCGGCCACAAACCACTTGCTATACAAGGGAGAAAAGGAAAGAAAAATAATCGCAATAGTAAACGTAGCGCAAATGACCGAAACACGAATTTACAAAAGAAAAATGTAACTACACTTACCCCGTATAAAATTCGAGCCGAGAAGTCGCAGAAAAGATGCTTGCCTACGGTGTGCCAAAAAAAGATTCGGTGTTCACAGCAATTAAATCTGCATAAGCGAAAGGCTTGTAAAACTACAAACGGCCCAACAACCTCCGTGGACACGGAGTGACCGCCCGCCGCCTTGGAGGGCCAGGGGGCGAAACGTCGGCCCGAGTTTTCGGGCGGAGTACTTTTCGAGAATTTTTTTCGACCCTCGAACGTGATCGAATCGAGACGAGCCTTTCGGCATCGTGGGTGAAAAATACCGAAAAATCCGAATCCGGAGTCCGTCTCGCGATCGGACGCCGGGGGGGGGAAGATTTCGTATGGGGGTTTCCGCGGGTCGCCCTCTTCGGGGCTTCAAAAAATTCCATCGCCCTTATTTACCGACCGAATCGAACCAAACTCGGAACGTAGACGTGAGACCGGTCGCGGTTTCTACCTTCGGACGCAACGGGCCCCAGTTCGGTCCTGGATCTTAACGAGGGCCCGAAAAGCGACGTTTTTACAGATCGGCGAAAATTGCTCGAAAACGTGATCTCGAAATTTCTTTAAACTCCCTCGCAGGCCGGAAGACCCTCCCTCGTAGCCGACCTGTGGGGTCCGTACCCCGGGAAAACGCGTTTTTTTGAGTTATGATTTTTTGAAAATTATGAAATTTGTAAGCTTTTTTTCGAGAATTGTTTACGGTACCTGGGGGTGCTCGAATCGAAAAGAGCCACACGTCAAAGTTGGGCAGAAAATGACGAGGAACGCGATGCCGCCGCAAATTCGAAGATCGGACCTCCGGGAGCGCCGCTACGGGACCGGAAAAGGGCGAAACGACGCGAAAAGGGCGGTTCAAACGCGCGTCAGACGGCGACCGTCGACTAGGAGTTATAACGACAGTTATATATAACGGAGTTATAAAAACAGTTATAACTCCGACTCGAAAATTCGCTCGGAATCGTCCTGGGACGCGCCGTTCGGCCGCCGCGGCGCTTCGAAGTTCGCCAGCGCTCCTCCTACAGAGTTTTCGCACTTTATCGAAAATTGCTCGAAAACGTCAACTCGGAAATTCTTTAAACTTTCTCGCTTGCCGGAGGACCACCCCCGGGTACCCGACCGACGAGGCCCGCACCCCGGGAAAACGCCAAATTTTGAGACGCGAATTTTTAAAAATTTCGCCGATTTTTTTTTTCGAATTTTTTTTCCTCCGAAATCCGAAGAAATACGGTTCGGGCGTTTCGACGGGAGGACGGCCGCCTCTTCCACCTTCGCGATTACGCCGGTTTCGACCCTATTGTGCGGTAAATAAGGGAACGGCGAATTTTCTAAATCGGGGCCGTCGGACGAGGGTTTTCTTCGCGAGATTCGTTCGTAACGCATAGCGAATTCGTCGGACTCAGATTCGATAAAAAGGCAGGTACAGACGAGCCGCTTTCGGGCGACGAAGCTTTCCGCGGCGTTCGCAGAAATGAACGCGTAGCGTCGCGCGACGAATTAAAGGAGACCCCGCGACGAGAGTTCGACGGTCGCGACGGCGCCGTCTCGGAATCCAAGATGGTGACGCCGCGATCGAAAATCGCCGCGCGAGAGATAAACACGTCACGTCGCGTATCAAATGAAAGGTCTCGATGGCGCGAACTCGAATGTCTTAGCGACTCCTTTTCGGAATCAAAGATGGCGACGCTGCGATCGAAAATCGCCGCGCGAGAGATAAACACGTCAAGTCGCACATCAAATGAAAGGTCTCGACGGCGCGAACTCGAATGTCTTAGCGACGCCGTCTCGGAATCGAAGATGGCGACGCCGCGATCGAAAATCGCCGCGCGAGAGATCAACACGTCACGTCGCATATCAAATGAAAGGTCTCGACGAGGCGAATTCGAATGTCTCAGCGACGCCATCTCGGAATCAAAGATGGCGACGCCGCGATCGAAAATCGCCGCGCGAGAGATAAACACGTCATGTCGCATATCAAATGAAAGGTCTCGACGAGGCGAATTCGAATGCCCTAGCGACGCCATCTCGGAATCGAAGATGGCGACGCCGCGATCGAAAATCGCTGCGCGAGAGATAAACGTCATGTCGCATATCAAATGAAAGACTCGAATGTCTTAGCGATGCTGAAATTTGCAAGGAAATTTTGTATAATAGGTCTTTCTTCGTAATAGGTACCAAATGAAAAAAAATATTTCAATTTCAACTGTCCTTTGAAGTGCAGGCTTTGCAAAGTAATTTCCAAATCCCTAATAAAACTTTCCCCGACAATAAGTTTAGGACCGTTACAAAAATTAAATCGTCTTAAACAAATTCAAGATCGAAATATAACAATAGGACGTCGTTATATGCGACGATGAACATTAAAATTATGTACGGGCCGCTCCCGACTCCACCCCTGTATTCTTTAAATGCAAAAAAAATATGAGGCAAACTTGCGAGACGTGAAAGGTAATGTTAAAGAAATAATATTTCACTTATTAAGGTGCATAAATATGATTTTATTTAATTTATTTACATTTTTCGGTTATTGTTTCAAACCGAGAAAAATATGTCGCTTCGCCTACGTCTGTTATTAGTAAACGTGTCACATATATTTTCGCATGATGTAACGTAAATTGTTGGAATAAATTTCTGCTAACGACGGTTGCAGATATTTCTATACAATTATTATTATACATGAGATACGTTATGTACGTTAGGTAAAAGATTGTTTTTAAAAAAAGTTAAAAAAATTAGTAAGCAAGTGGAAAAAAATCTAAAAAAAGTACATATTTCATTTCATTCATAAATAGATAATTACAATTTCAATAGGCTAAATAATTTAAATTTTATTAATGCAACTATGAAATTTAGGAATGTAAAATAATACAGTTTTTTTTTAATTTTTATAAATAAAGGTCATAGGAAAGCTTTTAAAAATTTTTCTATCTCGATAACGAGGCATCTTAAAGGTCAGAGGTCAAGGAAAGTGAAAAAAATTGTGGGAAATTTTTAAAAAAATTTGAATTTCGAGAACGAGGCATCGTAAAGGTCAAGGCAAGAAATTGGAAAAGATTAAGGAAAATTTTTTATTAATTTTGATTCTCGAGAACGAGACCTTAAAGGTCAAAGGTGCCGGTGAAGTCAAAGACATCGATAAAATTTGGGGACAGTCTTTATTAAAATAAAAATTACAGTTTAGAGAGACGAAGTTTGGAATACACTAACGTCAATTTATGAAACTTCGGACGAGTTTCGGCGGCGAACGCGGCGATCGCCCGTCGCTACCGGTAAGCAACGGAGAAAACATTTATGAAACTTTGAAAAAATTTAGAAACTATTTTTTTTTTTACAAAATAAAATTTTATATAATAGCTATCAAATGTTTCCGATGGTGGAACCTGTTACCTGAATGTTAGGATATTAAAATAAAAATCCGTCCCACATTTTGCTAAAATTACTTTTACGCTGACAGATATTTATAAAAAGAAAAATACAAATAAACAAAGTAAATACGTATACAGGGTGCTGCATTGATGAACGCAACATAGGAAATCCCATGTTAATTTAGAGGTATTCGTATATGGCTTCCCTAATTATTTTACAGCAAAATTCCATTTAGGTTTTTTAAAGTACTCTTCAAGATTAATCTGTTTGTGCAGTTTGAGAATTTTTCATTTGCTCATTTTCAAAAGATTCAATAAGCAAATATAATTTATATCGAACTATCAGTAAGGTCTTGATCAGTGAACGTTAAAATGAAGTAAAGCAACAGATCAAGGCTATGCTGATAGTTCGATATCAATTGAATTTGGTTCCTGAATCATTTGAAACTGATGAAACAAATGAAAAATTCTCATACAGAGACACATTCATCTTGAAGAGTACTTTAAAAAACCTGAATTTTGCTGTAAAATAATTAGGGGAGCCAATATTTGAACACATATAAATTAACACGGGATTTTCTATGTTGCGTTCATCATCAATGAAGCAGCCGATATGTGTAATGATGATATGACTATAGAACGACGACCATAGAATAGATGCAGGCGCGTTATGGGCTCGCAACCAAATTAGGTCGATCTGTATTCTTTTAATTCGCATCGTGCAGAAAATACAGTCGCTGACTTTTCAAATTCACGGTAAACGAACAAGATCGCTCATATTATTTATTTAAAACAAATTTTAAAAATCATTTTTTTAACCTACAAAAAAATTACAAAAATACTAATAATAGTAACCTATCCTCGCCAACATTCGCTATGAAAACTAAGTTAAATTCAAATTTAATATTAAATTCAGATTTAAAATTCGAGCGTTGCCGGTTGTATCCACAAGGTAAATTGCGAGGTTGGTGGTTTTTCGATTTTGATTCGGATAATTTGCGAGAAATATCATAACTTTGGCCATTTTGAAAGACAAATAAATCAAAGTAATCATTACGAATTATTAAAGACTTAAAATTAAAATTTTGAACAGATCTTTTCATCTCCAATTAACTTTATCTGGCGAATAATTTCCATAGTAACGATTATGATCACAATTGTTACTGTGGAAATAAATCGTCAGATAAAATTAACTGGATATGAAAAGACCGGGCCTTAACATGAGAACGTAATTCAGACTTTGTAAACAGTTCAGTGACGCGCAAGTTATTAAAACCTAAAAGTAAAAATGATTTTTATACGGCACGTACCGATCACTAGACAACATATACAGATAATTTTTGCGGATATGACAAAAACGAACGATCAAGATCACTTTCAATAATTATAACGAAATTAGATTACAGAACAAAGTTTATACAATAGAACGGACGTCGTTCTGCAGGAGCGATCTCCGTTTTTGTAATCGATGAGCCGAGAATGCGGTTGTCGTCGGTAACTTTACGAATTCACAGTTGGTACTGCAAACATTCCCGTCCGGCGTCCATTGTAATACAACGGAAGTTGAACTCCAGCGCCAAAAGGTGATCGATTAAATAACATTTGTGCTCTTACCTATTTTATTTAAACACGGTAAGTAGCTAGTAAACTTCATTTTCCACGTTTTAATTAAATAAAATAATTCATGACTAACAATAACTTCATGATCTGCAAACGAATTACGCCTCAGGGATTTACCTACCTGCCAAATGCCAGATTGAAGTTTGCATAATACGCACGCATTCGGCTGTCAAATATTGAAAATTCATATGATTGGAATAATTAAAATTTTTAACTGACTGGAATAATTAAAATTTTTAACTGATAGGTAGGTAATATCATGACAATATTTATTCAGGTATTGTTTTAAGGTAGCCGGCGGAGATGCGATGCCGTTAAGTGGTACTTAAATGCGTATGTAGCAGTACAATATCTTATGTGACGAAGCAAATGGTAAAGGACACCCCCAACGCATCGGACCGCAAGTGTTTCTCATACCAAGTGCGTTTATTTTATAAACGTGGAAAAGTGAGAGCACCCGATGGTAACATGAAGCAGCCCGCAGAAGTTCGAATCACTTAAAGGAGTATGCATGACTTTGCACAATACTCATATGTAAGTGACACTTACTTTTAAATTGTACACGGTCCGCAGCATTACTTCCCATGCGTCAGCAACACTGTAAAAAAACGCTTATATAAAAAGTGTTACGAAATAAAGACGCTCTCGATTTACAGGAGCATAATCTCTGCGCATTGCATTATTTGCTCTCCGCACTGAATCTGCACTAAATATCAAGAGAAGGATATGAAACTAGGAAATTCGAACTACTCTTTGTGCCCTTCAAAATTGATTTTATTTTCATTTATTTCTTTTATTACAGGTAAGAAGCAAAGAACCACCTCGGAAACATATACGAAATGGATATATGTATCGTCGTTGTCCTCGGCGCTCATCGGAGACCTGAAGAACTGCGCTTGCTTATCAAACTGTCATGCAAATACTAACTGAAAGGAGCAGTTTCTTTGATACGTACAGATTTTTATATCGCATTCATTGGTATAAACAAAGTCAAACGTCGGTTAATTTTTATATACATTTTTATTTATTTATTTTTATATATTAAATTTATGACTATCACATTACTGCCGGCATCACAAGCAGAAGCAGAAAAGGCAGCAGCAATAGCGGCAGCATCGCCACCAGCAGATACACCGCCCACCTCCACCTGCTCACCGCGTCCATGGCCACGTCCACGTCCCTCTCTTCTCCACATGCGTTGATGGTAGTTCCGCACAGCTGCTGAAATTCTGCCGCCGCTTTTCGCAGCAGGGGGAGCAGATGCCTTTGAGATGGAGACTTCCATCGGTTCGAACTGCGGAAACGACTGCGTGAGCGGCTCCGGGATTGGCACTCTAATCGGACTTTGCATTCTGTTAACGTTATACAAAACAATAAAATTATCAAAGCTATTTATTTACTTTCGTGAACTTATTCTCATCATTAATTTGGATTTTCCATGCACGTTTTGCTTGACAACTAGGTACGCAAACATATCAAATCGAAAATAATACAAAACAAACCTCCTCTACTGTAGAGCGTTTTCGTTTATATTTTGAACGGTACCTGCACATTGTATTATTATTAGTTTAGTTGTAAAAGAAAAATTTTTATCCAAAAGTGTTAGGGATTTACCTGAACCAACGAAACTTTTTTCTTTATTAATTATTTTTTTATAAAAAGAAAACAGTCGACGATGATCGAACACCTAACTAACGAGTATCAACTTTGTTATTTTAAATGGAACGCTAAGTACACGTTCCCAGATTAAAAGAGAGATATTAATTTTTGTAGATAAATACACCGCGCCACGAGTCACTGATTTTTTGAATAAAAATAGAGCTAACTGATTAAAAAAATTGTTCTATTTTTTGTCCCGTAATTAGTTAAATATTTAAAATGAGTAGGGCGTCTGATTTTGATGCGTTTATTACTTAGCTACTGTTAGCACAATTTATAATTTCTTCAAAAAATCATACATACTTGTAAAAAATATGTAAACAAAAACAATTGAAAACGATATCAATAGAATATTCTTCGTCAAAAAGGTACTTGTACCAACGAAGTTTTCTTTTAATCAAATTGAAACAATAAATACAGTCCTCAGTCCATTATATCGAAGCTGATTACACAACGTAAAACTATTTGGTCCGATCGAGCCGGATCGAGTATGAACTAGGCGCATCAGCCAGGAGAAGAAGCACCCACCACACATCAACTCAGGAATTCAGATAAGGTTTAGAATTTATACTCTCCTATCTGTGTTAAGGTTGTATTCATTTATAAACACACTCATATTTTTATATTCATTTTGCAAAAGAAAATATTTTGACAAATATTTTTAGACATTAATACAATTTCACTTGTAACTAAGTTACAATAATTCAATTAGTACGTTTCTGAGTTTGAAAAGTCATGCAAGACGTCACAACTGTTGAAAAACTCGTGCGTAAACGAGGTACTATAAAATATAAACTGACAAATTTTATAAAATATTTGCGCACAGTTCAAGATGTATATGCAAATGATCAAGTATTAGAAGAAAAAATAATCATTGAATTACATTTTTTAATTTATAAGGTATTTCCCCTTAAGATTGACCGGTCATTTTTAATTTTGTGTGGGTTAATGAAAAACTTCGGTCATTTTGTTTTTTTTGAATTTACTTCTGCATAGTACTTTCGGACTGGATCCAGTCCGTCATCAGTGCTTTTCTACAATTGTTAACAATAATCATTTTTACTTAATTATAACAAAGAAAAACTTACATCAAGTGCGAGTTTGTTCTGCCTACGGGAGAGAGAGCGAACTGAACTGTTTTCCACATCTCAGTTCCCTCTCCCTACCGCAGAGCGGGCGAAACGTGTCATATTTAAAATAGGTACATAACTGTTGTAAAGATTGTCAAAATCCGATCTTTTGTTCACACTGGTTTTATTTTTTGCAATGTGGCACATTTCTAAAATATTCCTCTTGTAATAATTGTTTTCTTGGATCAGGACTTGGGCGGATTCAAAATTGAACGCGTGATTGTTTTCTATGGCATGATTGGTCAGCATGGAATATTCATTATTTTTTCTTTTCAAATGATATTCGTGGTTATAGAGTCGTTTTTTTAAATAATTTTTTGTCTGTCCTATATAACAACCATTACAGTTAGAACAGTCCACTTTGTAGACTACATTTGATTTTTCTGAAATTTTAATATTATCTTTTAAATTGGAAAAAACTTTTAAATTTGGATTTTTTGGTTTGTGGGCTAAAAGGATGTTATGTGCTTTTAATTTTCTATGTAGAGGTTCACTTAGACCAGGTAAGTAATGCATTGAACAAATTTTTTTGTATTGTTGTATAGGATTTACAGTCGACGTGTGTGTATTTATGTTCGGGTGAGCTATTTTATTTTTTAAATATTTTAGTCTACTATTGATCACTGAGTTTACTATGTGTGAGGGATATTCATTATTTTTCAAAGTGTTTTTAATTAATTTAATATTATTAAAATGGTATTTTGGGGTTGACAGTAAAATAGCTCTATCTAGCAACATTGAATTACAAGATCGTAGTAATAAGTTTGCATCATTGTTTGAGGAATTTGATGAAACCCAGAGTAAAATAGAATGCATTTGCGATGAAGATGACTTAGAAAGACAATATTTAGAAAGAGAAGATTTCACGGAGAAGTATTCATCCGCAATAACAGACGCAAAGGTTATTTTAAAACAAGTCCACACATCTGTCAGCCAAATTCAAACTGACAATGTCACTGGCACATCCGATTCCTCAAAACAAAACGGCATTTTCCAGAACATCAAACTTCCAACAATTAAGCTTGCAAAATTTAATGGTAAATATCATAACTGGCTGGAATTCAAAGATACTTTTGAATCACTAATTAATTCAAACAAATCAATTGATAATGTTCAGAAGTACCATTATTTGCGTGCTTCACTAGAAGGTGACGCACTAAAAGTCATACAGTCTCTAGAATTCTCATCTGAGAATTATATAATCGCATGGGAATTACTTTGCAACAGGTATGATAACATTAGATTATTGATCAATAATCATATCAAATCTTTATTTGAATTAAATCCACTTGCAAAGGAATCCTCAATAGGAATAAGAAACTTAATTGATACCATTTTTAAACATTTAAGAGCTCTTCAAACACTAAAACAACTAACAGAACATTGGGACACTTTGTTGATCTTTTTAATTACGTCAAAGCTTGACAAACTTACTGTTCGGGAATGGGAAAAGGTTAAAACAGGTAATAATTTCTCAACACTTTGATTTCAAAAGCTTTTTGAATTCAAGCGCAGATTTTCTAGAAACACTTGAAATTAACTACAATAAAAATACAAAGGAACATAGACAGTTAAATAATAATTTCAAACAAGTTTCACTAACATCCTCAAATATAAAATGTTCTGTATGTAATGGGACTCATTTAATTTATTATTGTGAAAAATTCTTAAAATTAAATTTGTCAGATAAATTAAAAACAATAAAGCAACTGAATCTTTGTAATAACTGTTTACGTTCACGCCACACAACTAAAACCTGCAAATCTGGATTTTGCAAAAAGTGCAAAGCCAAACATAACACTTTACTCCATCCAGAATTATTAAACACACATGAACCAATCACATCAAAGATAACTCACCCAAATGCAACAACGATTTCATCAGAAGTTAGTTTCGCAAGTCATTATCCTAATCAACACGTTTTACTTTCCACTGTATCAATTTTAGTTCCAGATATCTCTGGAAACATTCATACTGCAAAAGCCTTGCTTGATTGTGGCTCTCAGTCAAATTTTCTTACTTCAAAATTTTGCAAAAGGTTATGACTCGAAGAACATTCAACAAACATGACCATTGTAGGAATCAATGGTGTTTCATCCGTCATTCAAAAGAAATGTAACATTGTGATACATTCACTCAATTATGAATTTTCTACTAGTCTTTCTTGTTTTGTTTTGCCCACAATTACAGGTAATTTGCCTTCATTCACTATTAGTACCAGCTCATGGAATATTCCAACCAACATTCAATTGGCAGATCCTCAATTTACCGAGCCTAGCGAAATTGATGTACTCATTGGCGCAGGTATTTTTTGGAATATTCTTCATAATCAAAGAATCCAATTGGGTAAGAATATGCCAGTTCTTCAAAATACAAAATTCGGTTGGATTATATCAGGCATCATTTCAGAATCCATTCCAAAATTTCATTGTAATTTTTCTAAAACCGACGGTAATCTTGATTCTAAATTGCAGAAATTTTGGGAAGTAGAGGAAATTAATAACGAACATTCTATGTCTTCCGATGATGTTTACTGCGAAAAACATTTCTTAGAAACATTCTCTAGAAATGAACAAGGACGGTTCATTGTTCGAATACCACTGAAACATTCTGCCTCTAATTTAGGTAATTCGAAAACATTATCAATTAAACGTCTGCAACAATTAGAACGTAAATTTTCAAATGATTCTAATCTAAAAGCTCAATATTCTCAATTCATGAAAGAATACATAGATTTAAATCACATGTCTCAAGCAAATTCAATTCATTTCAATACAGCATATTTCTTGCCACATCATGGTGTTATTAGACAAGAAATTTTAACTACTAAATTAAGAGTAGTTTTTGATGGATCAGCGAATTCCGATTCAGGTTGGTCAGTTAATGACTTACAATTTACAGGGCCACCCATTCAGAATGAAATATTTTCCATACTCATAAAATTCAGACAACATCCTTTTGCAGTTTCGGCAGATATAGAAAAAATGTATAGGCAAGTCATCATTCATCCCGACGACAGATATCTTCAAAACATTGTTTGGAGATTTAATTCAGACGATCCGATTTCCATTTACACTTTAAATACATAAATCACAAAATCTTTTAAGCGGACACTAAATCGCGCACTATAACACTTTACGTTTCACCGTCGTTCGACAGCTTCGTCAGAAGTGAAAAATATGTTATCAAAATAAACAAGGTTGTCAACGGAAACTGAAAAAGTAACTTGATTTCTTTTTTAATTTTTATTTTTTAATTTAAAAATAATTTGAACATTATAAATGTTAAAAAATTGACAGATCTATATTCTATTTAAGGAATCGAGAAAACTACAAAATGTATCGTTTAAATTTGCAAAATCAGTACGTTTATTAATAGAATTTGACGACATTTTTATTTTACACATTTCTATAAAACGTCTTTTGAAAATATTAGACTCGTAATATAAAATATTAGTATTTTCAAAATCAAAATTATGGTCATTTTCTAATGAATGTTCTACAAGCATTGAATGATTTTGATTATTTTTTTGGATATGATATTTATGTTGGTCTAGACGTTTTTTTAAATTTTGGCTTGTTTCTCCAATATAACATGAATTACAATTTAAACATTTAATTTCATAAACTACGTCAGGTTGTTTTAGTTTTGGTGTTTTGGTTTTTAAATTTGAGAAAATACTATTTAAATTATTTACAGATTTGCTAGCTAAAATTAAATTGTGTTTTTTGAATATGTGTTTAAATGTGTCATATAGTGGTTCAATGTAAGGTAAATGATATGTATTTTTTGTTTGAAGTTTGTTTATTGTTATTGTGGATTTTTGAATTTTGTAAATATTTAATACGATTTTTTATTACTGATTCTATAAGATTTATTGGATAAGAATTTTGAACAAGAGTCTTTTTTATTAAATTTAAATTATCGTAAATGAAAAGTTTATCAGAAAGTAAAACAGCTCGATCTGTTAAAGAAATAATTGTTGCAATTTTATAGTTTTTAGAAGTATCCGAATGAAAATTAATATATCTACCTGACCACGTAGGTTTATGAAACCAATTTGTTATTAATTTGTTATTACGTCTGATGATATTTACATCTAGAAAACTTAGTGAATTGTTAAGGGGTGTCTTGCAGTATTATTTTTAATTCGCAAATAAGAGATGGCGCGGTAGGTCTTTGCTTGCAGTATCGAAGAGGCGGCACATAATTTATATTTATATAGCAGCCGCTTTGTTTTTATAGAAGTCGGATTACCTCGTGGGCGGTGCTATTACGGACAGAAATCTTAACCCTTTACTGCATGATTTTTTATTTTTGATTGGAAAAAATCGAGAACCTTTGGGACATAGTGATAATTGTGGGAAAAATATTGAAAAAAATCAACCTTTAATTTTTCCTATAATTTTTCAAAAAAATTTAAATGTCATAAATTTACAACACCATGCGAATATTGCATTAAAAAATAGAAATGGTTATTTTATGTGAAATTCTTTAAAACAGTTTCTTTTCTTAGTGAAGCACAAGGCAACACCACACTTCTCACAAATAGTTTGCGAATATCCTTTACAGCTTGGAAATTTGCACCGTATCTGTTTATCAGCCCAGGAGGGCCAGTGACCAACTTCATCAAGTCGCACGTCTTTTACCGGGATATGCTGTGCAGCTCCTTTTTTATTTTTTGCTGCAGCATCTGTTCTACTATTGAAGAACTAGGACTTCCACGTTTTATTCCGGTGCTACACTGACCTGCTAAACTCAAAGCTTCAGCAAGATCCGTTTTGAATTTTGAGAATTGGACATAAGTGCTGCTATTATGTGTCTGTACACGTCGATATAAAAGCCAACTATTTGCAATTGTTAAATCAAGTAAATGATAAAATATTCGCATATACCATTTTTTGCAGCGAGTGCAAGTTTTGTAACGTCCTATTATACTATCTAAAAGATCTACTCCACCCATGTGGCGATTGTATTCCTTTATAATGAAAGGACAGTTTACGTCAACTTTCTTCTTTTCCTTTTTATCAAAGCGTTGTATTGTTTCGGATGGATTTATACCAGCAAAAGTAGAGGCCAAAGTTACAAGTTTATTATCTTTCCATACTACTGATGAAATTTCAACTTCATTGCTTATACCTACATATTCTACACTGTAACCCCTGTTTTCTTTTTTCAGTGCCTTTTCATCTGGAAGCTTACAATTCGGAATGCGATTTCGACGTATTGTTCCTAAACTATAAATTCCTCTATTTGCTAAATGGAATTGAAGTATAGTAGTTGTCGAAATAAACGCGATAGTTTTGATTAGTAGGCACATTTCTACATAATCTAACTACTACATTCGACGAGGCACCTAAATTAGGTTCGTTATTCATTCTAGTGTCTTCTCCATTTTCTTGACCTGAATAAATTTCGAATTTATATGCATATCCAGAACTACCACATAACACGAAAAATTTGAAACCTCATTTGTGTGGCTTATTTGGTAGATATTGCTTCAGAAACTGGGATTTTTCCGAAACCCCTAAAACAAGCTGTAATAAAGCCTTTGTACAAGACAGGAATTAAAACTGATATGGCTAATTATAGACCTATCTCGCTTCTTAGCAATATATCAAAAATTTTTGAAAAAATATTGAAACTCCGAATTGTTGATTTTGTCAATAAATATAACATCTTATCTGAACGGCAGTATGGGTTTAGAGAAGGTATCTCAACCAGTGATGCTTCTGCGGATCTGATAGCAGAAATTTATAGATCCATGGACGAAGGTACTAAATCACTCTGTATTTTTGTCGATCTTACAAAAGCTTTCGGCACGGTTAGTCATTCAAAATTAATGGAATCGCTAGAAAATATCGGTTTTCGCGGAACTCCATTTAAATTAATGGAAAGTTACTTAAGTTATAGAACGCAGCGGGTCATTATTAATAATCATATTAGTACCGAAAAACTCGTCCGTTTTGGGGTGCCACAAGGCACAATACTAGGTCCCATACTATTTAATATTTACATAAATGATCTGTTTAATTTAAAATCAGCTGGTAAGATTATTGGTTATGCCGATGACACAGCAATAGTCTATAAAAGTAATAATTGGACAGACCTTAAATTAAAAAGTGAACAAGACTTTATTAACATAAACAATTTTTTTAAGAGCAAATTGCTTACAATAAATTACAAAAAAACTATTTTTCTACCTTTCTGCTGTCACAGTGATATTTTGCCTGTTTTTGGTTCGTTGGATATTCAACTATCAGATCAGAAAACAATACAAATTGCGTCGTCAGATAAAGTAAAATATTTAGGTATATACATTGACAGACATTTAAGGTGGAACTTTCATACTGACTACGTAGTTAAAAAGCTAAGAAGTCTATTACCTCGTTTTAAGCTATACAGCAAAATTTTCGATCTAAGACAAATGAGAATGCTTTATTTTTCTCTGATTCAGTCACATCTTTGTTACAGTATTCTAGTCTGGGGAGGGGTGGTAAAAACGTATTTAAAAAGAGTCGAAGTTACTCAAAAATGGTTACTAAAAATTATTTACAAAAAAGAATATTGTTATCCTTCAGAACTACTCTATCAAGAATCAGCCATTTTGGACGTCAGGCAATTATTTTTTCTAAAAATAGCGCTATACAACTTCAAACATAAAAATAAAATAACAAATTTTGCTCACTCTTACAACACACGGCAGAAAAATAGAATTGCTCAAATCCCAAAAATTTCTAAGACCACCGGTCAACGTTGTTTTACGTACTTATCCACAATAATTTACAATGAAATTCCCAGCGACATGAAAACAATAAACTCGATTGAATTATTAAAAAAAAGGATGAAAAAATGGTTGTTAATAGTACCAAGAATAAGAGTTCATGAATTAATAGAGAGAAAAAACCTTTAATGTCGTTTAAGAGCCGTTCTGATGGAATACCACTGTTTCTGTCACAATTTAGCCTCAGATTGGTTATTCCACGTTGGTGCTGTGATTGTAAAGTCCGGCCTAGATGTTTGCATATGATGTGGTCTATGTAACGTTTTATGTCTAAAACTGTGATTTTGTCTATACTTGAACAGGGATTAAACCGTTAAGTCATATGGAGATGCCTCTTCCCTCTGAAGGCCTATGTTGAGTAATTGAATTTGTAGTTTATATTATTATTATTATTTTTTTTAGATTTGTATCGGTGTACGGCAAATCATATCTTAATGTGACCTTCTGGGAGGCTGGGGGTAGTCTTAGTTTCCCAAAACTTGTCTTTACCCTATCCACACACAAGTTTTTTCTTTTGTGGATATCTTCTATCTATTTATTATTACTAGCTGTAGATACTTAAGACACATTTTGTTGTTTAGTTTTGTTGCTACTTTTTTAATTAAATAAATTTATTATATTATTTATTAGATGATGTCTAGCTTTAAATGAACATATTTGTTCGTCAACAGACAAGTACTGTTCAAGACTAATACTTGAGAATCTCTCATTGAGGTTAACAATAAGTGGCCTAATTTTAAATAATCTATCGTGTCCTTCATTACCTCGAGGAATCATATCATCGTTATTATTGAAATGAAGAAATTGGCGAATCTTTTCATACCTATTGACAGCCATAATGTTTTTTACTTTATCAAAACCTAAATCATTTGACCAAAATAGACGTGTATGTGGTAAATGGATCAGCGACATATAAATTGTAATACTAAGAAATTGTCTCATTTCTGATACAGACAACCCTAAAGGTTTACTGGCATCTTTTTGGATAGAATATCTATTGCTCTCATTTACTATCATTTCTAGTAAAAAAGTATTTGAAAAATTGTAGAGGTCCGTCAAATTCTAAAATATTATCAGATAGTATACTGTTTCCATGAAATTCTAGCTGGTGTTCGTTTAGAAGTAAATTTTTTCTTTTCCAGGTCATACCTATAAAAATATACTGTAATATGAATTATCAACAATCAACTTTTTGCAGATACTTGTTTTAGTAATGCTGCTTTTCTTTGATGTCATATTGCTATTACAATGATTTTCTTTAGATCCAGTAGATGTATACATTGCTGAATTTATATCTACAACTGCTACATTGGCTTCCGATTCATAGTTAATTTCTTCGTTTTCATTCTCTGATGGTACATCTTCAATTTCCAGATCAGACTCTAAATCCGGTAAATAATTTGGGTCAACTAAACTATCATCATCACTAAAGTCAAAGCCGTCTTCCGAAACATCGGAAAGGTGTTCAATAATTTCCTGAAGTTCTTTATCTGTAAGATATTTTTTACGCCCTGTCCCACGCAGCATCTAAAAAAATTGTGGGTAATGCATGGTGTTGTAAATATATAGCAATCAAAAGAATTGAAGGTTATTTATTTGAAAAACAGTACCTACCTTTTTTATATAAGCAAATGGTAAACAAACCTTCCTAGAAGGTAATTATAATTTTTATTTATAAATTACAAACTTATATAAAGTAAACTTGTAATGTAAAGTTCGAGCACATAAGCACTACGTACAATTTGTAAACTAAACGAACTGTTTTTAAATTCAAATCAACTGGTTCCATCTAGGATAAAAATAGTGTACTACATACATTATTAGTATGTTGTAGAATTACGACACGATGCATTACCTCAAACTATATAGTTCCTTGGTAAGTAAATGATGGCTTTAGAATACGTTGTATTATTACAACATAATGCAGTAAAGGGTTAAGCATGTTTCCGTACGACATGTGGATTTTAACATGTGTTCAACAATTATTGTAGTACTGGGTGGTTGTGGAATAAAACATAAATGTCAATTTTTACTTCGTATCGTTGAATTGACTTCACAAATATTGACTGTTAAACAACAAATCAATGCTTCTTTACGTATTTAATGTTTTATTGCCATTTGAAACAATAAATAATTAGTTAAAAATGTTTGACTACACAGCCAACCAGGACTACAATAATTGTTGGACACATATTATGTGCGTGTTACATAAGAGTCCGTTATATTCTTGCTCTAAATATAATTAGCATTAATGAATCGAAAAATATAGTCATTCTTTGGCGTTGAAAAATTTTCCTATCCTCCTAAGAATGTTTAAAACAAGTTCAAATAATTTCAAATATGACGTCATTGTTTCAACGCGAAAATTAGAAAGTTTGAAAATAGTGCAAAATATTGTAATATCAAAGAAATAGCTTTATTACTGCATATCAATGAAAAAGTAACAAAATACAAAATATTTAGTATAGGTGCAATATACAAACAATTTATATTTACAATTAAAAAGAGATGTTTCAGAAACATAGACAACGAGAATTATTTATTCTTTCTGCCAAAATAAGTTATTAACCATAAATTTAAAAAAATAACCAATTTTTTTTTGATTTATAAATAAATAAGTAATGAAAAATCAAAATTTTTCCGACTGCAACGTACAAATTTATATGAACTTATTCAGGCAGATAATATAAAGTAATTTAGGTTTCCCCATGTTAAATTCCTATGTCAAACGGACAGACGGCATGTGTTGACTGATAACTGATAAGTAATGAAAATGACCATTACTAGTTATACTAAATTATTTCAGCTTTACCTTATTTATTTGTTTGTTGCGGATCCTTACATAATTTTCCTTTCGTAACCCTTCGTAAAATAATTTCTGGTAGTACACACTCTTTATAAAACGATGTTAATTTAGGTAATAATTTGTTCCAAAATGGTACATCTACTTCAATTTTTTCATAGAAAATATTTATGTCTTTATTAACAAAAATTATGAAATAACAAATTTTTCTTTTTGTAATATTCAGTTGGCCCTGTATCTGCAAGAAATAAAACACATTTCTGAAAGTACAGAACATACACGTGTCAATATACCTGTAGTAATAATCATGATTTCTTTTTAAAGATAATTTATTATCCTTAAGCTGAAGACAAAAATTCTTTTTTGTGCTACAAGCTTCTTCCAGGGTTATACTTTCGTTAGACAATGAAAATAAACATTTGACCTCCACCAAGGCATCATTGCCGATCAAACCTGTGCTTAAGAAATATATTTATTTAAAAAATTAAATTAGAAAAGTAATATGTAAAACTTCACCATCTGGACTTGCTCCTAAAAATCCATTATCTATATCGATAAACAAACCACTCCGTTCTACTTTTAAGCCGGTGTTTCGCTGAAATAATTCTATTGCTACTGATTCATTCATTTGACCATATTTTGTAGCTTTAGAATAAAAATTATTTTTGTATAATATATTTTTAACTAAATTATGACATGGTGTATTATTTCGACGCTTTCCTACTTTTCCGAATTGGCTTGCTGTTAGCCTATCGCACCTTTCTGTTTCGTACAAAGTATTTCCAAATTGGCCAATTGTCTCCTTTGCAATAAAATCCCGTCTTGGTTCGTCAACTTGCAACTCTTGTAATTTGACGTTACAAAGGTACTGTAAATCGTCTCCCTCAGGTTCAACTTCTTCAGCATCAGGTCCGTAATCCAAATTAATTCCTGTACCTTTTTTCTGTGACTCTTTTATTCCTCTTTTTATTTTTGGTCCAAAAAGTTGTTTCCGAATACGGTTTCTATTAATTTTATTCGTGTACCTAGTCATGTACAGTTTCATATATTTTCCAGGACTTTTGTCTTGAAGTCGTTTCCATAGAGAGCTGTACCATAGAGGTCCTTTGAAATGTCGCAGACCGCTGAGATAGCATCTTCTAAGAAACGAGCCCCTTTTTATTAAGTTTAGACATTTTCCGACATTAAATCTGGATACAATATTCATAAAACTCTCTGCACTATTGTTTGTTTGATTTTGCATTAGCCTATCCGCTCTTCTAATAACCATATCCAGTGCTGTTGTGATACCGGAAAAAATGCCTGATTGTTGAAGATACTGTACGTGATTCACCTTGCTTGTATTTGTTTTGCTGCAGAAATATTCACGACAGTTTTCATGGTCTCCAAAAACATGGTATGGTCCGTTCCTTAAGTCTTTTCTCAGAGTCTGTAAACATCCGTGTTGACTATTGTAATACACCGCACCCTTTGCCGCTGCTGTAAGACGTTTAATATTTTTTGAATTTAATAATTTTCGACTGTTAATGGAATAAACAGTGTTAGTATTGAGTCGGTAAAGATTTTTCGTATAATTTTTCATTATGTGGTTACGACATTCTACTTTGACCACTAATCTTCCGTAATCAACAGATTCCCTAATGCGGGCAAAAACGCTGGAATCTCCATCACCTATGAATTGTTTATATCTTAAATTATGGTGTTGCACACTGTTACGAAATCCTTCAACTATAATGTCGGCCTCCATAGCACTTGAACTGGAATTCCAGTTCTTGTAACATGTGTGTACTCTTTTCTGGCCAGTAGATTCCTCCATGGAGCAGACTATTGCGCACTCCAATAAATAAGAGTTTTTTAGTTCTTTGGCCAATAATTACTGCCTGCAGAAAAATTGCTGAACGTGTATTTATAGTAGTGGGAAAACTTATAATTACTTACGACACCAGATTTAGCATCATAATTATGACCGTATGACCGTTTTGACCAACTGCCGTCGACACTAATGTCGCGGGCACATATGCATTTAATGTAACGCCTAACGTGATTTTCAAGATCTAATTTGACATAAATCTCCGGTTACACTTAAGTTTAATATCAAATTACTCGTTATAAATTTGTTTTCTTTTCCATATTATCATATCACAAGTAAAAACTACACCAAACTAGTCAAATTAGACTTTGAAAATCACGTTAGGCGTGACGTTAAACGTTAATGTGGCTGCACCGTAACAGTTATCCAGGGAATTCCATCAGTATCAATATCACCTCTGTCAACAGCCATTTGTCTTTCAAGTTTACCTGCTTCTTTCATTTCATACCATAAGCTTTGTTCCCATAACTATTCAAATTGAGAATGTATTAATAAATAATTTAGAAATCAATGTCTTAAATGAATATTATATTCCAAATTAGTATATGAACTTACATTGGTCGAATTAGTCTCAATTTTTTGGAACATGTTAAAAGACATGCAAGGCATATTCATTACGCTAAACAATTCCTGACTGTGAGCGAATATACTTCCAGAACCCAAAGTACCCCAAACAAACCCTTCATTTATCGTAGAACATTTTAAAGCTGGATCTTCGGTATAGCCACTATAAATTCTATGACAAGTTTCGCATTCGAATATGAATTTGCTAATTAATCCATGTTTAATTTCTTTATTTAAAAGTAATTTGCCGAAGGTACATATTTTTGCGTGGTTTAGAAAAGCTTCAGTTACCCATTGTAATAGGTAACTTATTTGAACTATTCTGTTTCCATCAATGTCGAATTCATTTTTACGGTCTTCGAAACATGTTTCTCTTTCAAAATTGTAATTGTTAATGCTAAAGAATATTTACGTTTCATTAATTGGAACAAAAAGAAATGCAAGAACACATACCTATTTTCTTCATCTGACGTATACATGAATTCGCTTAAATCAAGCAATTCAGATTCTATTGCCGAGGCTTCAACTGAACATGATAATTTTTTTACTTGCATCTGACCACTTGCCTCTTCAGTAAAATTTTGAAAATTATGGATGTTATTCGATTGTTCGTCCATTTGCCTAAAATGTTATTAAACAGTACTCGTCATGAAAATATGTACCATCGTAATCATAAAAACGACTACATCGAAGTGAAACAGATACTTCCATGTTCAAAAAAATTTAGTTGTGTAACATTACTTTTGGCAAAACGGTACTGGTACTAACAGCTAATTCAGTTGCAACTGTTCGAATACTGATACCGTCTTACAATCGCGTTTGAGTCATTGCCTTCCGAATTGCTTTTAATTGGGGTATTTTTATTTGTTTTGTCAAAATAATATTAATGTCAAAATGACAAAAGTTCATTTTGAAGCACGTTTCAATCGACCAAAATTTAGAGTGTAGTCGGTTTTTCTGATTACGACGGCCTTAAAATTTCGCACGATTTAATTTTCTGCTGTAAATATGGCTTTGACGGCTTGTCAAAAATAATCATTTCAAACGTCAGATTTGAAATGTAATGCTAAAGTTGTAGCATGATAATTCCAAATCACGTGCTTTCTGAAAGACAGAAGGATTTTGCAACCGCAAAATTAGAAGATTGTTGGTCGCTACTTTTATTCTATTATTTCAGTTCTAGTACTTTACCATTATAACTAAAAAATCTAAAAACCAAATCACTTTTGGTTAAATGTCTTTAGTGTCAAAACTGAGGGAAAAGCCTGTTCTACAAAACTGTAATTTAGAGAAATTCTACTACTTGATAAAAAAATCGTGCGAAATTTTAAGGCCCCTACATAAATATGTGTGTCTCGTAATAATCAAATGAAAGCATGATTTGTAACATAATATTTCATTGAATGATGCTATTTAGAAGTATTATATTAAGGTTTCGCAATTTAAAATTTAAGTCACCTTTAAAGATATTTTGAAATATGTTTTAAAAAGTGCATAAATGTAACATGATAATATTTACAATTGACTAATTCAGAAAACATTTATTATTTTAAAAAAGTGTCTTTTTTATCTCTTAACCGTGACATTCAATTGTTTTTTTACTGTAACATTGTAAATACTAAGGCCGGGCGCAGACTGATCAAGCAAAAACGTCTTTAGACAAAACGTTTTTGTTTGAACTTGCCAAAATCTGTTTTTTACATGCATTAAATAGGTATCATCGCACACTGATGAAACAATACTTGCCAACAAAACACAACGCTGTTAAACAAATTGTTGTGTGACAAGACAAATTTGCTTAATCAGTGTGCGGCGACATCTAACAAAACGTTGTCCAACAAAACGAATTGCTTTGTATAAAAACGTTTTCTGTCTAATCAGTGTGCGTTACCGGCAGGCACCATCCAACAGGTTACAACAAAAAGCAACGTGTCTGGAGTGCAAACATAAATTTTTGTTTGACGTTCGTTCAGCCGACTGTTTTGACTAAAGTCGTTTTGCATCATCAATGTGCATTTCACTCAAACAAAGCGTTATGGAACAAAACGAAACAGTTTTGTTGTAAAACGTTTATGGATGCAGCATTGTTGCAAGATAAAACAAAATGTTTTTCAGTGCCACAAAACGTTTTGTCTGAAGACGTTTTTGCTTGATCAGTCTGCGCCCGGCCTAAGAAATTGCTTAAATACAGAAGTCTTTATATGCATTATAAATCTAATCAGAAATGAAATATTTTACATGATCCAAAAAGCTACCTTCATCTTTGCCACTTGTATTAATAAATACATAAGATATTTATTTGGAGAAAACGATTCTATACGTACTTTTTTTTAATACAATTTTTTTAATACAGGTCTCTGACTGTAGGATTTATTTATGATTCCGTTTTAATTTTCATGTCTAAAGGCAATAAAATTTATTTACTTTCAATATTCTACAAACTCTTACCGTAAACGCTCAAAAATTAATTCTTTTGTAACACGTGTCTAACCACTAATACGACCGTAGAGGACTAAGGTGCACAAAGAAGAGATAATTGCCCTTTAGTAGTGTGAAAAGAAACAGACTTCAAAATATGCCCCTCTTAGTTTCAATACCGGGTGTTTCAGTGAAGATGCACCAAACTCGGTATGTTGGTAGATATCGTGAAAAGAAATAAAAGTTTCCTATAATATATTTTTTTTAAATGAATAAGTTTTGAGATAATCGAAGGGAAAGGAGAATCGTATATTTTTAAAACGTACAATAGATGAGAGCGGCCCGAATTCTTAACCTGCCTTAACGTTCGGTTTTTTACTTTATTACGCCATAAACTGTCGCGCCTCAGATGATATGATGAAACACATTTAGTTCGTTCACTCCGTTCTGGTTAACGTTGACGAGTAATTACTTGGTGTAGTTTATACTTTTCATTTTTAAGTTTATTATGTAAATGTGTGTGTGGGTGTGTTGGTGGTGCGATGGGCGATTACACATTTCGAGAATACGCAGATTATTCGAACACATGTTGTAAGGTAATTGCCGTTTTCAAAATTCGCCCGCTTCCGAATTTGTTTCTTCCTTATGTGATCAAGATCAGTCTGATAGACAAATAATTTAGCAGACCGGCGCGACGGAAGCAATAATTCCAGTTACTAATTTTTCCAATTTATTAATTGTACATAATTGTAGTAATTGTTGGTACAGGAATAAATAAAAATGTTACAAGCGTTAATTATCGTACATTATTAAGACTCGGCAAATTTGATGTAATTACGGTTTGCATAAATGAAAACGCACGCTAAATGCACATTCTTTCAAAGTGTTCACCTTTAACACGAATTGCGATCAAGGGCAGAGTTAAAAGCCTCTCATAAATTTTTTCGTTTACGATAGATATTTATTGTCTTCTTGCAGCGCGTGCCATTCATAGAACAATTTAAATCGCTCGTCTTGTTTCACGGCCGCAGAAATTTAAATCGCTACGGTATTTATGAAAACATTGACTTAAAATAATGCAAATTTCAAGTTGCTCCGATTGCAAAATTGTATTAAAATATTTTGTTTGAAATAATGTCAGAAACGTTTCCCCGAAGTTTGGTGCATCATCACTGAAACACCCTGTATATCTAATAGCCGAACTGAAATATTAGCGACATCTCTGAAGCTTTCGTTTTAGTGTTTTTTATATGCGTTTAAATACAATGAATAGTTTTGAGGATTATATTTTAAAAATATGTAATTCATTGAAGTAATATAAATTGCAAATAATACTTTTGTACCTTATCTTATTAATAAAGTCAGATCATTCTCTCTGAATGTGTATCAACTGAGTTATAAACTTCTGAAAGCAGCATGTTTTTGTAATTAGGGAAACAAAAATTTATAGTAATGCAACTTTATATCCTGTGATAATAAAAATACCTTATTATAATATCTAGGGTATCTAGCACATGTATAAAAATTTTGAATACTTTCTGATTATTAATTCAAAAATCCACAATAACAATAAACAAACTTCAAACAAAAAATACATATCATTACCTTACATTGAACCACTATATGACACATTTAAACACATATTCAAAAAACACAATTTAATTTTAGCTAGCAAATCTGTAAATAATTTAAATAGTATTTTCTCAAATTTAAAAACCAAAACACCAAAACTAAAACAACCTAACGTAGTTTATGAAATTAAATGTTTAAATTGTAATTCATGTTATATTGGAGAAACAAGCCAAAATTTAAAAAAACGTCTAGACCAACATAAATATCATATCCAAAAAAATAATCAAAATCATTCAATGCTTATAGAACATTCATTAGAAAATGACCATAATTTTGATTTTGAAAATACTAATATTTTATATTACGAGTCTAATATTTTCAAAAGACGTTTTATAGAAATGTGTAAAATAAAAATGTCGTCGAATTCTATTAATAAACGTACTGATTTTGCAAATTTAAACGATACATTTTGTAGTTTTCTCGATTCCTTAAATAGAATATAGATCTGTCAATTTTATAATGTTCAAATTATTTTTAGATTAAAAAATAAAAATTAAAAAAGAAATCAAGTTACTTTTTCAGTTTCCGTTGACAACCTTGTTTATTTTGACAACATATTTTTCACTTCTGACGAAGCTGTCGAACGACGGTGAAACGTAAAGTGTTATAGTGCGCGATTTAGTGTCCGCTTAAAAGATTTTGTGATACAAATTTCATCGGACAAGAACCAACTGTAAAAACTTTAAATACAGTTACCTATGGCACTAGATCTGCTCCATATTTAGCCATGAGATGCTTAATGCAATTGGCTCATGAATATCAAACAAAATCTTATTTTGCATCTTCAATAATACAAAATGACTTTTATGTTGATGACCTAATAACAGGTTTCGATTCTGAAATAGTTGCAATCAATACATGTAAAGAAATTGATTCAATTCTAAATTCAGCATGTTTTCATTTAAGAAAATGGAATTCTAATAGCAAGCTTTTTTTGCAGGAGTTTAAAAATGAAAATGAACCTGTCAGTGTTTTAAATTTAGGAGATAATGAGTTTTCAAAAACTTTAGGAGTAAAATGGTACATTAAATCCGATACATTAGGTTATCAAATCAAAAATTTTGAAAATTCTTTATCAATTAATAAACGATCAATTTTGTCTGACGTAGCCAGGATTTTTGATCCATTAGGCTTGTTAAGCCCATGCACTATTTTCTTAAAAATAATTATTCAGAAACTGTGGTCTCTTAAATTAGATTGGAGTGATCCTATTCCAGAAGATTTAAAGACTGCATGGTTACGCTTCAGAACTAATTTAACAAAGTTAAATCAGTTACAATTAGATAGACATGTCGTTTGTAAAAATTTTGTAGAATTAGAATTACATGGTTTTTGTGATGCACCACAAAATGCATATGGTGCATGTGTATACATTCCCAGCATCAATCAAAAGGGAAATATTTCAATTAATCTTTTATGCGCAAAAACAAGAGTTGCTCCACTAAAATGTTTAACTATGCCAAGATTAGAATTGTGTAGTGCTTTATTGTTGAGTCAATTAATTAATAAGGTTCAAAAATCATTCACTATCGAATGCCCATGTCACCTGTGGTCAGATTCTCAAATAATATTACATTGGATTAATACTCCATCTCATTCATTGCCAATTTTTGTAAAAAATCGTATTTCTAAAATTCAAGAATTAACACAGATTAACAATTGGAAATACATAAACACAAAAGATAATCCTGCCGATCTTACTTCACGAGGCATTTCTCCTGAAAGTTTACTTAAGTCTCAATTTTGGTGGAACGGCCCTTCATGGTTGTCTCTTCCCAATAATCATTGGCCATCATCTTCATTTTCAATTTTAATTAAAAATTCTGTAAATAATGTTTGCTCGACTACTGTTGAAAATAATTTTCAGATTTTCGAAAGGTTCTCTAGTTTGAACAGATTGAAGAGAACAATGGCATATATTTTGCGGTTCATCTCAAATATTAAGAAACAAAAATCTGAACGACAATACGGATACTTGACTATTACAGAATTAGACCTCAGTATGAAACAATTAATAAAATTGTCACAGCAAGATAATTTTTCTCAAGAAATTAATTTATTACTAAATAATAAAAATTTAAAGACAAAACACAATTTATTATCTCTTGCTCCATTCATTGATCCTGAAGGTTTATTAAGAGTTGTTGGTCGATTAAAAAATTCTTACTTAAACTTTGCTCAGAAACATCCTTTAATTTTATCGGGGAAACATCGTTTAGCAAAATTAATTTTTGAAAATACACATATAACATTACTTCATGCAGGTCCACAATTGTTATTATTTACAGTAAGGCAGCATTATTGGGTTACATCTGGAATGAGTGTAGCTAAGTCAGTAGTGCGAGATTGCATCAGATGTTTTAAATCTAAACCAAAATCTTTTGATCAAATAATGGCGAATTTACCAAAAGAACGAGTTACAATTAACAATCCATTTTATATCACGGGAATTGATTATGCAGGGCCTTTTAACATAAAAGATAGTAAAGGTAGAGGTTCAAAGACTACAAAGAGCTACATTTGTCTTTTTATCTGCTTTTCTACTAAAGCTATGCATCTTGAACTTGTGACAGATTTATCAAGTGAAACATTCCTTGCTGCTTTGAGAAGGTTTGCATCACGACGAGGCAAACCAGCTCATTTATATTCAGATAATGCAACAAATTTTATCGGAGCAGCTAAAAAACTATCTGCCTTGCATGAATTTTTCTCAAACTCTAAAGCAGAAATTACAAATTATTGTACAAATCAAAATATAACTTGGCATTTTATTCCCCCAAACTCGCCTCATTTTGGAGGGCTTTGGGAATCAAACATAAAAAATATAAAACATCATTTATCAAGAGTAATTAATGACACAAAATTAACATATGAAGAATTTTACACAATCTTAACACAGATAGAAGCAATTTTAAATTCTAGACCTTTATACCCCTTGTCATCGGACGTCAATGATCTGCAGCCACTAACTCCAGCTCATTTTTTAATTGGTAAACCATTGACTGCTATTTCCGAACTACAACTACTGGACACACCAACAAACAGGCTGTCACGTTTCCAGTTACAGCAACAATTAGTACAAAGTTTTTGGAAAAGGTGGTCACAAGAATATCTGTGTCATCTGCAAGAAAGAAAGAAATGGAAGATCAAAAATCCAGGGTTGAAAATTGGAAGCTTGGTAATAATCAAACAGGATAACTTACCTCCTTCCCAATGGCTTCTTGGACGAATAGTAAGCTTCATCCCGGTGACGACAACATAGTTCGAGTTGCTACAGTGAAGACTCATAAGGGCATTTTCAAGAGAACAGTAGCGAAGTTGTGTCCTCTTCCAGTACCTGAAAATGAAAATAGTGACAGTGAAACTGTGCATGTTAAGAGTAGTTAAAGTAATTCATTTTTATTATTATAATTAGTTCATACTTATCTGCAATTTATGAATATTTGAACACTTTCTTAAAAAAAAAATGTTCAAGGCGGGGAGTTATGTTACCACAATTTATAATTTCTTCAAAAAATCATACATACTTGTAAAAAATATGTAAACAAAAACAATTGTAAACGATATCAATAGAATATTCTTCGTCAAAAAGGTACTTGTACCAACGAAGTTTTCTTTTAATCAAATTCAAACAATAAATACAGTCCTCAGTCCATTATATCGAAGCTGATTACACAACGTAAAACTATCTACCGATTTCGGTTTTTTCATGATTATTTCGTAAAGCTGCTACTTTCACGTTGTAAAGGTGTAATTTATAAACCAAATGCGTATTAACTTAATTCTAATGCGCTTTATAGATTTCACAGTTCAAAATTGACGGAAACGGCCTTTCGAAGGCTCTATGAAATAAACTTAAATCGACAGTCAACAAACATTAATATTACTCAAATTAGGATGTATTACTTATTTTAAGCAAAAAATATCTTTTTGACGGAAAATTTCTATTACATACAATTTACAAACGTCATGGCTGCATGCGAGTAGTGTGTGTTCATCACGTGTGCGACATTTTTCTTAAATTGAATTGTTAAAGACGCATCTAAGATTACCAAAAGTTCTTAATATCGGTAAATAAAAGTATATCTATTAAACGTAAGTGCCAAAATGCCCTCTACACGGTCACAATTCCCAGATAAATTGGAAATACAGGACATTGTGGAAGATACAGTTGCGGCCATTGTTAAAAACAAGACCATCTTAACTGAAATCGCGACATCAGTCAGTGATATGGTAGAAACAAAATTAGAAAGTACGTTTGAAGGGCTTAATATGCGAATAAATGGGATAAACGATGTAGAAGCGACAATAAAAAAGGAGAACCAGTCATTTAAGAAAGAGTTAGATTATCAGCAACAATACTCGCGGCGCAATAATATTCGCATTTTTGGAATTCCAGAGAATAATGATGAAAATCCGGACGACGTTGTAATTAACTTGTTTAATGGAAAAATGAATCTCAATATTAATAAGAGTGATATTGATAGGTGCCAAAGAGTTGGTAAGGACAAAGTAAATACGGACAGACATCTAATAGTAAAATTCATGAGTTACCGTGAGCGTTCTTTAATTATGAAGAATAGATTAAAGTTAAAAAATAGTGGCATTACAATTAATGAAGATCTAACTTCGTACCGAGTCGGAATACTACAAAAAGCCAAGGAACTTTACAGAAAGAAAAATGTTTGGACTCTGGACGGAACGATCTGAGCAAGAGTAATGGAAGAATCCGTGTTTACGATGAAATCTTAGATGTGGTAAAGTAAATACGACATGCACACCTGATTAATCGATTGCTACTTAAAAACTTTCTTTATTTTTCTTTAACTTTCATTTTGTTCTTGATTCAAGGTAATATTTACTATTTTGTTATAATAATAGGAATAATTTTTTTACCATTTTGATATAATAAATAGGAGTAATTTTTTACCATTTTGTTATAATATAAGTACATTTCTCTTGTTTAGGTTTAATCATAAGTTGAGTTCGATTTTTTTTTAAATTTACTATTCAACAATAGCTCATCGTTCTTATTGTTCGCAGATCTGAGTATTTTCTGTTTCTCTAATAATCTAATTTTGCTGAAGGTAACAATTCAGTATTGATTATTATTAATTTATTTAATTAATGTTTAGGAAATATTACTTACATTAACATATTTATATTTGAGTAGATTAAGAAAAAAAAAAAAGCTGTTTTAATTATAAAATAATAGGTTGGCTCAGGTTGGTTTATTATTGTTTCTTCAGTTGGTTTAGCCTTTAATATTCATTAAATACGATACAAAGAATAATATTTTGTTATTGTTAGTAAAGATAATGACTTTGTTCATGTAATGTCACCTCAGAATTTAAAGTGTGCTCACATCAACGTACGCTCTCTCCTAGCACATTTTAATGAAATTAAAAATTATTTAGTTAATTCTGATTTAAAAATTTTAGCGGTCTCTGAGACGTGGATGAAACCGGGCGATGCGAACCTCGTTCAAATTCAGGATTATTCTTTCGTACATGTTGATCGGACATCGCGGGGAGGAGGAGTAGGACTTTCTTATACAACTCACTGTTGTATAAGAAAGTACAAGAAGTTGTCTCATTCGAAAATTTAGAACAAATATGGGTGAAGTTGAAAATAGAAAAGGTAATTTTGTGCGTAGGTGTTATATATCGTCCGCCCAGGTATGATACACATAACTTTTTTGAATCCCTTGAAGAAACATTTGCTACAGTTATGGCTTTATCTGACAGTCTATTGTGTCTTGGTGATTTAAATATTAATTTATTGAACACAGTCAGAATCATCTCGGTCTTTATATCACTTATTAAATACATTTGGTTTAAAACAGCTAATAGATGAACCGACTCGAGTTACATCAACTAGTTTTACTTTGATAGATCATATAATAGTTTCTGATCATTTAAAGGTAGCGTCGTCAGGTACAGTCATTCTAGATCAAATATCTGATCATTATTTAATTTTTTGCTCTCTAATACTAAAGACTGAAAATAAAGCATCATTTATAAGAACATATCGTAGTTATAAAAACATTTCTTATCCAGCTTTCTATGAGGACATGGTTAGCAAACCTTGGTTTCATATATATGATCTATGTACTTTTGAGGAAAAGGTAGAATTTTTGACTGCAAATATTAAATATTTCTTTGACCTACATGCCCCATTAAAAACTTCACGATTCACAAAAATGAACGAGCCATGGCTTACAGATACGGTTAAAATTATGCAATCACTTAAGTTAGAAGCTTTACGGGCTTATAAAAACGAACCGACTAATTCTCGGTGGGAATATTATAAATCCATTCGTAATCAGTTGACGTATTAATGTCGCAAAGAAAAAAAGGTATATTTTAGCACTAAATTACAATCTACTAGAACCTCTAAGGAAGTTTGGAAAGAGCTGAGGCGATGTGGGCTTTACGCGAGTAAAAATGTGAATAAAAATCAAATTCTTAATCATTTGCAAAATGTCAATGAATTAAATAACTTTTTTGTTAATATTGAAAAATCAATCCATATGGCAGAGGATGAATTGGTAGAATTTTATAGGAATATTATTCGGGATATTATAGATAATTTTACTTTTAACGAAGTTACTGAAAATGATATATTTACAATTTTATCAAATATCAAATCGACAGCTTTTGGAGTTGATGGAGTTGATGGCGTTAATATTACTATGCTTACCCTTTATTATTCCATATATAACTAATATCATTAACTTTTGTATAACTAAAAATGTCTTTCCTGCTTGCTGGAAGGAAGGGCGGGTAATACCAATAACAAAAACAACATCACCGTCTGTTTTTAAAGATTTGAGACCGATAATCATACTTCCTACATTATTACATTAAGGTTTTAGAAAGAGTAATGGAATCTCAGCTTCGTGGACATTTGGCTCGTTTTGATATTCTTCCTGCTAAGCAATCAGGATTTAGGCCAAATTATTCATGTTGTACGGCTTTACTTGATGTCAGTGATGATATTTTGACTGCTGTAGATAATAAAAACATGAGCGCATTAATCTTATTGGACTACTCTAAAGCATTCGATATGATTAATCATAAAATATTCATCGTTATGCATCACTATATTGGTCTTCATACTTCAGCTATCGAATTACTGTCAAATTATTTCAAAGATCGATCTCAATGTGTAGTCTTGAATGGCGTTGTTTCAGATTTGTTATACTTAGATTTGGGAGTTCCACAAGGAAGTATATGCGGTCCACTCTTTTACACAGTTTATACATGTCGATTTCCTTATGAATTAAATGCATGCAATTATCATCAGTATGCGGATGATACACAAATATACAATTCCTTCGTTTCTAAGGATTGGAAAGCTGCTGAATTAACAATTAATAATGATTTAACTCGTTTAATGCAGATATCGGAAAAGCATGGTCTAATTATTAACCCTTCCAAGTCTTCTCTACTGTTGTTTGGAGGAGGTTGCCAGAGGCATTATGTTCAAGAAAACTTCACTATTTATGTAAAAAATATTCCAATCAAAATTAGTGAAAGTTGTAGAAATCTTGGTGTTATTTTAGATTCAAAATTTCGTTTTAAAGAACATGTGTCAATGTTGATTAAGCATGCTTATGGTAAACTAAAAATGTTGTTTCCCAGCAGGCATCTATTGACTCGTAAAGTGAAAACAATGTTATGCGAAACATTAGTTTTATCAGCATTTAATTACTGTGATTCTTTATATGGACCCTGCCTCGATAGTATTGATAAAAGAAGAATTCAAAGAGTTCAAAATTCTTGCTTACGTTATATTTTTGGTATTCGTAAATTCGAACATATATCACATACTTTCCATGAAGTAGGTTGGTTAAACATGGAAAATACCCAGCGAAAACATGTACGTTTATTCAACGTTAATTTCACGTTGTTATGGTGGAAATAACGTTATTCGTTGAAAAATGCAACGTTGTTTTTTGGTTGAATTAGCAACCATAATTATATCACGTTTGTAAGACGTGTTTTTTAACGATCAGTTTAATATGGACGTAATTATAACGTGAAATAAATACGTAATAATTTTGTCTTTTTACGACGTGATTTATACTATGAGTAAATGCGATGTATCTACCGTACGTTGATTACCACATCATTTCAACGTTAATTCAACATCTACTATTCTACGTAATAAATGAAAAAAAAATTAACGAAACTAATACGTTAGATAAATCATAATTTACAACTAAATTTTTAACCCACGTTTTATAACGTTATTTTAACGTATACCGAATAAATATGCCTTACAAAACGTGATGTTGACGTTAGAAAACACTTAATTTTACAATGATTGTCTATCGTGTTTCACACCTTTGAATTCTAATTTTACTAAAAATCTATGAAATATGAGGTTCTTCTCCATGCTTGGCAGCTTTGAAATGAAACGAAACAGGTATGAAAAGTACTGCTAATTTGGACATACGAGTCAACCATAACCCCTTTTTAAGTTGACGTAATCTGTAAAATTTTTTTAAGTTAGTTTGAATTTGATGCCCAAAATCTATGATTAAAAATATTAAAGAACGCAATAGTCAATCAATTATACATACATATTGTCACGAATACTCATTGGGGACAGCTGTATACAGAGTGGAAAGTTTAACTGGAATAAATTCTGTAACTTAGAAGATTACGGTTTGTAAAAAAATTCTTGGAACAGGTCAATTTTTATTTTTAATGGCGCATATTACAAAGGGACTTTTTTAACTTTTCAATTATTTGGAGGGGTGAAACGACCCCTAACTATGTTTTTTTTAATGGAAGGATATGTTGAAAAAATTGGGAATACAGCTACGTTCTATTTTTTTATTTTTCTTTAGCAGTAAAAGGTAAAAAACAAAAAAAAGAATTTTTTTACTAAAACCGTTTTTAATGCCAAAAATTCAGGAACTCCATTTTTTATTATTTGATAAGAAGAAATAAGCATTCCATATGATATCGTATTGTTGCGTGCAGCCAATAGATGGCGCTGCCAATGCGCTAAATTTTTAATTGTACGTAATTACCTCACTGAAGTTTTTCCCAATAGGTGGATAGGAAGAAGAGGACCGATGACCCATTGAGTGGCCAACAAAATCTCCAGATCTCACTCCTTTAGACTTTTTATGGGGGTATTTAAAAAGTAAAGTTTATGTGACTAAACCAAACGACATAGCAGAACTTCAGAACTTCAAATTCTGCATGAAATTAGGAGAGTAACACCGGAAATGTTACAAACTGTTAGGGATGGAATTTATAATCGATTAGGGTATTGTCAAGTGAGAGGTGGCGAGCATTTTGAAAATCTGATGCGTTAAAATCGTTCTAGTCAAAAATTTATTTATTATTTTTTCGCCTTTTAGTGTTTAAGAAAAATTAAAAAATAAAAATTTAGCTGTATTCCCAATTGAACAAGCTTTAAGAAAAAAAATTACTCAACATACCCTTCCATTAAAAAAAAAATAGTTAGGGGTTGTTTCATCCTTCCAAATAATTGAAAAGTTAAAGAAATCCATTTATAATATGCGCCATAAAAATAAAAATTGACCTGTTCCAAGAATTTTGCTACAAATGGCAATTTTCTAAGTTACAGAATTTATTCCAGTTAAACTTTCCACTCTGTATAATTGTTAACGGGGTCATTAATTGCGCGGGACAGACGATTTGGGACCGAGCGGGAAGGTGGTCCAATAGCGAAGGGTGCTCAATAAAGCCTAAAAGTGGTGCGGTGGTTTTTCTGAAGAGGGCCTTCCTTTTTAGAGCCGAGAACCGGGACAAAGTAAGCAAGTCTTTGTTATTCGGGTAAACTACCCCCAAGTGCCTTTAGCCCATACCTGGACGGAACTATCTACCGAGAGTTACGTGACAATATTGCGATGTTTATGAGCAGCATGTAATTTTTTTAAAATTTTCATAAAGAAATAATTTTTTAAATAATAAAGTAAATTGAGAGTACTGTATTAAATGTGTTTTGTCGAATATTTTAAGTTAGTGTAAATATTTTTAGAAATAGGCGATTTAGAATTACATGTTTATTATAAATAAATTATTTAGAATTTTTGAAATGTATATATAAAATTGATTTAATGATGTTATGATAATATGGATGTTAGAAGGAAACTGTAGGTAGTAAAGAGTTCGGAAATTGAACGAGTGAGGGCGGCGCGTAGCTATTGTAAGTTAAAGTCCCCGGTTCGGCTTTATTACTACTGCCTCCTTCCGCTGTTCCGCTTTACGAATCAGTCACGGAAGCGATAGGGAACTGGGATCTCCAAATGGCTTAGCGGTCTAGTTTAGCCAACTTTGGAAAGTCGTGTTGTCACTCGGCGGCGTGGGTTCGAATTCCACCATTAGCCATGTATGTTTGTTCAGTCTAATGATTTAGACCCAGCTTTAATACACGTCGTAATTGTCTGATTCAACGTTACACGTGGACATTGCCGCGACATTTTTTCGTTGTTTCAACGTAACCATAACACACGAATTCAACGTTTGTTACATGTTATTCCACAACGTTTTTTATACGTATGTATGCACTGAGATTTAACGTAGAAATACCGTGGACAAAGACGTTTAAAAGAAGTTGATTCGAGCGTTGTTAAACGTATTAAAACACACGAATTCAACGCTGATTAATTGTTACTCTACAACGTTTCTTACACGTGGACCAGAGACGTTTAAAAGAAATTGATTGCCGCGACATTTATTCGTTGTTTCAACGTAACAATACCACACGAATTCAACGTTTGGTTACATGTTATTTTACAACGTTTTTTACACGTACGTGTTTTCGCTGGGTAGGAGATATTTACATGCTGCATGCTTATTCTATAAGATCTTAAAAACACAAAAACCACCCTATTTGTCTTTGAAAATTCATTTTAGAACTGATGTCCACAACATTAACATTCGTAGGAAAGACTTGCTTACGATTCCGCGTCACAGAACTGTACTTTTTGAGAGATCCTTTTCATATAATTTTGTCAATGTTCTAAATCATCAATTTATATTATTTAGAAAAACTTCATTATTCAATTTCAAAATCGCATTGTGTGCTAAGCTCACGGGGATGCAGTCGTTGATGTGAGTGCAATGATAAGAAGGTTATTTAATTTGGTTATAATAGTGAATATTTTACACATTACCGCAAATTATTATCCTGTTTGCAATTCAACTCAGATGGTAATTATATGTAAAAGGTCGTGGTCCGGGATGAAAACCAGACATTAAGTCTGATCCTGCACCATTTGGTTCTCATTATATACAGACTGGCCCAACGAAAACAGTCAGACTGAATATCTTCCAAGAAAATTTTTGTTTGAAAAAACGCAAAAACAGGTCGATTTATAATACAAGGGGGATACTTTTCTATCCTATACCCTACTGTCATGCGTCATCCCCCTCCCTTCTAGCTCTCTAACCAATAGAATTTAAATAGGGAATATACCATGAGTGGCATATCATTGAGAAGGTAATTTTATAGAGAATTCAGTAATGTGAATATGAATACCTGAGAATTTGATTTTAGCGCCCTCTTTCGGAGAAAAAATTGTTACATAATCCAAAGTGTGACAACTCATATGAAAGCTAATTTTAATAGTAACTCAATGCGTGAATTGAAATTACGTAAAGATATTGAAAACTGATTAAAATAACTAAAAATAGGGTTCGTAACAGATTTGGTATCCTTGTTTTCAGTTATTTTAGTTAGTTTTCAATATCTTTACATAATTTCAATTCGCGCATTGAGTTACTATTAAAATTAGCTTTCATATGAGTTGTCACACTTTGGATTATGCAACAATTTTTTCCCCGAAAGAGGGCGCTAAAATCAAATTCTCGGATATTAATTTCACATTACTGAATTCTCTATAAAATTACCTTTTCGATGATATGCCACACATGGTACATTTCCTATTTAAATTCTATTGGCTAGAGAGCTGGAAGGGAGAGGGATGATGTATGACACTTGGATTAAAAATCGACCTGTTTTTGCGTTTTTTCAAACAAAAATTTTCTTGGAAGATATTCAGTCTGACTGTTTTCGTTGGGCCACTCTGTATATGTATAGGTATATATATATAAAAATGTAAGAATATATATATAAATATTGTTCGAAGAAATATAAGTATTGTTAGGTATTGTTTTATATGAATATTTTTATATAAATATTTATTTATTTTGTTTCGATATATGCTACGTGTACACTTATTATGAAACTGAGAACCAATAAAGACACTTTATTATTATTATTATTATTAAAATTGGAAATAATGAAAATAAAAATGATACATCCGCAGGGAACGTTCTTAATTTACAAAATGCAAAATTAGCAGTTAACTCAGACTTTTGTCGCGCAGTGTACGTAGTCTGTTTATACCAAGTGATTTTTTAATCAACTCTTGTAATGATAATATGAAATAACATTAAATTCTTAACTGACTTATATACATAACAATTGTTTCGGTACACTGTACCTTCTTCAGATGTTGAGCACTTAATACTCAACTTAGTGCTCAACATCTGAAGAAGGTACAGTGTACCGAAACAATTGTTATGTATTAACAAATAAAGTGGAACTCAGTTAAGAATTTAACGTTATTTCATATTATTGGTATGGATTTTCATCAAGTAACAGTCAACTCAATTAATTAATAAATTATAATGATACTAAAAACTAATAAGATATAATAAATTACATTCGACTAGATATCTCACGATTACTGATAGTATACTAACAGGACTCAAGAGTCACAAGTACTAACTGAACACTGATGGGGGGGGGTAGATCACCGTATTTGTTGTAACTTCTTAGTCGCATTTAGTTCACAGGATTGATGATAGTACGCTACAGGGTTCTATCTAACGAAATGAATGTTTTGAGAAACGGAAGTTTGAAAGTTTAATTTCGAAGTATTATGTAGGTATGTACAGGGATTTTGTTTATATTTTGAACGGTACCTATACATTTTAATATTAGACATGCAAAATAATGTTAAAATACAAAAGTTTTAGGGATTTATCTGAAACGCCAGAATTTATTAGGAAAAGAAATTCAAATGACGATCGGACACTTAACAAATGAGTATCAACTTTGTTATTTTAAAAATACATTTACTTGGGATTATAAGGAGTTTATTATGTGTGACAAGTGTTCAACTAATTAAAAGTCACTTTATAAGTCAAAACGATAACATCAAAGAGAAATATATGGTATATTTTTATAAAAAATATACCAAACCAATAATAATTTCAAACTTAAATATCGCAAAAACTATGAGACCAAATATAGACAAACTACATTTTCTTGGAATTAGGAGAAACATTTCTTTCTTAATTCTAGAAATTATACTGAGTGTTCCATTGAAAATAACAAAGCTGATACTCATTTGTTAGGTTTCCGATAGTCATTTATTTCTTTTTAAAGTAAATAAATTCTCGCGGATCAGGTCCCTAAAATTTTTGTGTTTAACATTTTTTGATGTCTAATAATAAAATATGTAGATACCGTTCAAAAACAATAAACAAAAACCCTGTACATAATTACCTACTCGCAGCGTAATAACTAATAAGTAGGTAGTCTAAAATAAAATCAGTTTTTTTAACCGCGTTAGTCGACCAAGCGGAGACGACATATCTTTTCCGCGAGCTTCGATGCAGTAACGCATTGTTCGGCTCCCTGCACTCGCAGCGTCGGTCGTCGGGCTCGCCTATGGCATTGTATACATACTGCTTACGACTTACGATCCCACTTTTGCCAAGCGTACGCTCGTGATAAATCAAACTGATTAAAAACAAGACTCTCTACTAATAAGTAATTTATTCGGAATAACTTTTGAGCGCATTAAATTGCGCATTAATTAATGATTTTAGCGCTTTCACTGTTGTTTACGATGAATGCGAATTTTTTTTGTTAAAGCCATACGTAACTCCGTGTCATCGAATGCCGACGGAATCCTGATTAATAATAATAATCGTTTATTAATCTACTGCAACAACAATACATCAAAAACAACTCAAAACTGTTTACGTAGATTAATAGGCGTATATTCAGGCCCTCAACAAGCCGAATTGCTGATCTTCCACCTACGCCAATTAATAATTATACTATACAAATAGATATGAGAAAAAGACAAGTAAATTCAATGTGAAAGAATACACATGTACACAAATGTGATTATGTGATTATTATAAATGCTCTGCCTTCTTCAATGCTACTAATTGGCGCTTAAATGTTATTTGAGAGAGACTTTTAAGTTGGAATTATTAGGAGTTATTACTATTAGTTAGTAAAAGTGTCGCATATATACGTTGGTGGTAATGTCGGGATCGTTTTCAAAATAGAATTAAAGGAGATTTAAATTTGAAGTCACCACGATAATACGAAAACGAACGTATTTTTAGTAGGGTTGTGAGTGAGTGTAAATGTCTTTCTGACAAATGTCAAAAATGACAATTGTCTGGACAGGACAAATACTATTTGTCATCAAAGTGTCATGGATACTGTCCGTGACATGTGAATCCGCATTAATTTTAAAAATGGCGCGCATTTGTTTACCTTTTCCCGCTAATTTTGTAACAACGTCAAATGTAACAAGGTGCTGGCAAATGTTAGTTACAATTTGTATTTTTATAATATTTGTTTTTCGAATTTTCATTCTGTTTGTTAAAAGTACAATATAGGAGCGGCATATTTTTGAAAAAGTTTTTTATTTGCAGTAAAAAAATTCGAAGTTGATTTTCATTATGAAATTTTAAATGCCATAAGTGTCAGGACAGTGTCTGACATTTAAATTCGTGTCCTGTCCAAAAAATAAATGTCCGGACATTTTACAACCCTAATTTTTAGGGATTCAGGTAAATTTAAATCTGAAGCTCCGTTGAGAAAACGGCCCGATTGTGATATTATTGTGCAAATAAATGTGTGCATTCTTAATTTGTATATCTAAATTTTTTTCAAAAATCTGTTTTTATGATAAACGAAATAAAACTCCGAAGGTCTATCAAACTTTTTTTGGTTTTTGTTTTCATTGCATACCATATTTCTCGTTGCAGTGTTATTTTCAACAATTTCTTGCATTTCCAGCTGTTTCAAATTATTAAATAGGGATGTATGATATATGGAAAAGCATCAGAAAAAATAGATCTATTCATTGGTATTAAAACCCAATGTAGCGCCCATAAGAAAAAATGAAGTTGATGATGATCAGAAGGAGACGAAACGTTTTAAGTAAAATCTAATAATATCATCGTAAAGAGTTTAAAAAAGTGCCTGTAGAATGTGTTAATTTTGTTAAGATCCCTGCAATAATAACTTCAGAAAAAAATAAAAAAGAAAATTTCGTTTTTCGGTTTTTTGGGAATATTTGAAAAACTACAAATCGTAGAAGATTTTCCAGAACGGATTATTACTAAGCACCAAAATACGCAACTTTGTCCCAATTTAACCGACTTCGTATCTCTTACCGTTTCCGAGATCCCAATGGTGAGCCTCGAATTTGTAACAGCCTGTATATATTTTCTCGAATTAAGAAAGACATTTATATCTTAATTCCAAAAATATGTAATTTGCCTATATTTGGTTTCATACATCTTGCGATATTTAAATTTAAACTTAAAAAAAAAATACATTTACTCGGGTTTATAAGGAGTTTGTTATGTGTGACAAGTGTTCAACTATTTAAAAGTCACTTTATAAGTCAAAACGCTAACGTCTAAGAGAAATTAACATATTATATGAAATAAATCAACAAAAATATACCAAAACAATAATATGTAATTTTAAACTTAAATATCGTAAAAAGTATGAAACCAAATATAGACAAACTACATATTTTTGGAATTAGGAGAAAAATATCTTTCTTAATAATAAAGGTCATAGGAAAGTTTTTAAAAAATGTTGTATTTCGATGACGAGGCATCTTAAAGGTCAGAGATCAAGGAAAGCGCCAAAAAAATTGTGAAAATTTTTTTAAAAATTTTGAATTTCGAGAACGAGGCATCGTAAAGATCAAAGGTCAAGGCAAGAAATTGGAAAAGTTTAAGAAAATTTGTTTAAAAATTTTGTATCTCGAGAACGAGGCTTTAAAGATCACGGTGAAGTCAACGAATTCGGTAAAATTTGGAGACAGTCTTTATTAAAATAAAAATTAGAATTTAGAGAGACGAAGTTTGGAATACACTAATGGCAATTTATGAAACTTCGGACGACTTTCGCCGGCGATCGCCCGTCACTACCGATACCGACGGAGAAAACATGAAGCTTTGAAAAAAATTCGAAACTAATTAAAAAATTTAAGTCAAGGTCAAGGTAGAGACAAAAATTTTGGTACAAATGGGGAAAAATATTTAAAAAATTTAGAAACAAACCGGACTGACATACCGACGACATCTTGGAATCAAAGATGGGCGCGTTATACGATTGTAAATATTAGTTTAAAAGATAAACACGTCATGTCGCATATCAAATGAAACGCCCGGACAAGACCAAGTCGACCGTCGCTCGGACGCCATCTTGCAATCAAAGATGACCGCCTTACACAATCGAAAAATATTACTTTAAGAGATAAGTACGTCGTGCGACCACTCATAAGCGTAAGCGCTCAATGAGCACAACACGACAGACGCAAGTTTCTAGCTGCCGCGACGCCCCAACGGCGAGCGGCCCTTAATGCGCGAAGCGCTTTCTTCGAATTTTTTTCTCTGTGATGGGAGTTCTCTGTGGTGGAGGTTCTCTGTGGTGGGGGTTCAATGGACCACTTGTGTCAGTAAAAGATAACAGCTACATAAATTCGACTTTTTTGCTCATTAATAAGTATTTCATTAATTTTTTATATTGTAAATAATAAAAACCGGTCAAATAATTCAAATTGAGCAACAGTCAATGTTTTGATTCAATCAAAAAATTCGCTCTTGAATTGTTATTTATTCTTTTAAGATTCTGTACGAATTTCATTACCTGTAATATAGAGTTTCAAGAGAATTTATCCGATTAACCTTTTACTTTAAAGTTACATTTCTTTCTTAATTTTATTGTTACGTAGCTTTTAGTTAGGTGAACATTTCCTAACGACATTTTATTGCGTCTGTAATTTTTTTATTTATGTATACAGGGTAATTCATATTGAGTGTAACAATCTTTGGCATTTTGTTGAGGAGGTCATTTTACGTGAATGATGTTATGTGAACCTAGGTCCTATTTCACTTCGTTACAGAATTATAATAAATCAAAGTTTACTGGCGTAGTAACAAAAAGATAAGCAAAACATTATTTCATATACTTACAATTATGATTTAATTTAGAAATAAAACGGATCGTCCGATTTATAACAAATGCTTAAAATATGTCCCTTGAGCCTGAATACAAGCACGACACCTGCGAATCGTTGAATCATAAAACCGAATTTTGGCCATTGTCATTGCGAACTTGATTGGCAGCATCAGTTGCAGTAACTGTTCATGAGTATTTATTTCAACACTATAGAATAACGTTATAAGTAGGGATGTGTAAAAATTGGAACAGTTCCAACCTGGAACAGGTTTTAAGACCGTTTTACATTACATAATTTATTGTAACTTTGGAAATAGTTAATTTTTAAAATCTAAATTGGGTAATTTCAAACAACAAATTATGTATGTGAAATATAAGCAATATTTCTTACGATTTTCTGTTTGAAACTAGGGACATAATTTAGATAGATGAAAAAATTGTACAGGTTTTTTAAATATTTTGTACTCTATTTAGACACTTTATTTTAGGATGTAGAGAAAAGCTTTAAATTATTAACCCATTCGAACCTATGGTTCTTTTAAAAGGACGGTTGCAACCCCCACAATTAAATTCATTTTTTACGGTTGTAGTTACTCAATCATAGATGGCAGATTGTTACGTATAATTAGAAACCTCTAGTATTAGTTCTATCACGTACCACTTTGGAATTATATGAATTTTACTAACATTTCAGACATTTGAATGTGAGTGAAGTTTCTGCGACTAAAAAATGAACGAGTACCAATATTGGAGGTGAGTTTTAAATAACAGTATCAATTTTTGCATGAATTTATCTTACTGTACACTTGCAGTAAATACAAAGGATGATAACTGAGCCAAAATGCATTGCAAATTACGATAAAAATCTGGGATATGCATTCTGAAAGCTTAGTGTCCTTTAAAAGTACGTACGATAGGTTTATGCGAGATACTAGACTATTTTACCAATTGCTACCAATTTCTCGCTACGATTTCCATGGAAAACTTTATAACTTTATCACCTCATTTCTCTTTTCACAAATCGATCGTGCGAAATAAAGTTATTTAGTGTAAGTAAAATATGCGTAACATGATTACAATTTGTAGAAAAAATTTTGTCCTGTAGTCATTTCTCATTCATGTGATTTGAGTGAGATTTTCTTAGATTCGAGACATAAACTGTGTGCCATTCATCGCCCAATTTAAAATATTCCTACAATTCATTTCTAGTCATTGAAAAGGCCACTCACGCTGAATGAGCTTCTTGAAGAAGTGGAAAACATAGATGACGTCTCAAATATTCCTGGTGAAATTGTACTTTTTCCACCAGAAAATGCCAATGATTACAATACAGACGAAGATTCCGGGGAAGAGAACAATGTTGAACTAATCAACTTGCCAGGGTCTCATTTGCGCACGGACATTGAAATTTTCTCCAATAAGAATAAAGATGACGAGAATTGGGAGAGTGAAGATGAAATACCATTGTCTTCGTTTCACCAGAAAAAATTAAAAAAGACAAAAAAATTTCACTATTTATTTGGCATTGACTTGGAAGCAGATTTTCCTGAATGGAGACAAGTGCACATAGTAAAAAATAAGCTTTCGCCAGCAACTACCTTTAAGTTATTTTTTGATACAAATCTTATCACCGATCTAGTACGCTTTAGTAACCTATATGTCTTCTACAAAAAATCATCCTGGTGATATGACAACTGATGATATGTTTTGCTTTATTGGTGTTCTAATTTTGAGTGGATACTGTTGTGTTTCCCGAAAAAAATGTATTGGCAAAATTCCGATGACTCTAACAATAAACTTATTTCATCTTCAATTGCAAAGAGACCGATTTCAGTACATTATGAGTAATTTTCACTGTGTTGATAATAATCATTTAGACAAAATGATCGGTTTGCAAAAAGTACGTCCATTATTTCAGTCGCTAAACAAAAAGTTCCTAGATTATGCTCCAGTTGAGGAAAATCATTCGGTTGATGAAGCCATGGTGCCCTATTTTTGGACGGCATGGCTGTAAACAATTTATCAGGAGGGAAACCTATAAGATGGGGGTATAAATTTTGGGTTGGAGCCACTCGATTAGGATATATGTCTATTTTGAGCCTTATCAGGGCTCATCTACTAATTTGACCGAAATATACAAGGATCTGGGTCTTGGGTCAACAGTTGTTTTGAAATATGCCGATGTACTAGAGTCAGCTGGATTTACGAATTTCCATCTCTTCTTCGACAATTTTTTACATCCTTTTCACTAATAAAAGAACTGACTTTTCGTAAAATAAAAGCATGGGTACGATTAGGGACAATAGAATCGCAAAGTGTCCTCTAACTAACGTAAAAGCTTTTAAAAAAAAAAAAAAGGGGGGACTTTGAATATGCATTAGTTGATAAAGAAATGGTAGTGTGCCGATGGAATGACAATAGTGTTATAACAATTATTTCAAATGCTTCCTCCATACTTCCAGCCAATAAAGCGAAAAGATTTTCCCAACGGGAAAAGAAGCATATTCATGTTGATCAGCCTAAGCCTATAAAGGCGTATAATGAGAACATGGGCGGCGTTGATCGCAGTGATCAGAACATCGCTCAATATCGCATTTCAATTCGCGGAAAGAAATGGTACTTTCCTTTGGTCGCGCATTGTATCGACATGGCAGTTCAAAATGCATGGTACTTGCATAGGTTCAATGACGGCAAACTAGATCAACTGAGTTTCAGAAGAGCCGTTGCTACAGAATTGCTAGAAACCAACAAAGTTTTGAACAAAAAAGGACCTTCGCGAAAACCAAAGAGCTTTAGAGAGCACTCACGTTATGACAGAATGGATCACCTCGTGATATACCAAGACAATCAGACTAAATGTGCTACATGTCATAAAAAAACTAATTTTCGTTGCCAGAAGTGCGATATTGGATTGCATCCCAAAGAATGTTTTCGCCAATACCATACTTTATAATTATCAAAATCAAAGTGTACCTTTACTTTAATAAAATATTTTTAAGGGTTGTTCAGTTTTTAAAAGTACAGTTTAAACCTACAGTCCTTTTAAAAGGTCGGGGTAGTTCTTTAACCCTAAGCGTTATTTTTTTTTTTTAATAATTTTCTTCGCCTTCTTGATCAATAATAAAACAAGTTTTCCTATTTTGAAGTTAATTCACGTAGAAAAATAGTTTCAGGGTTATATGGGTTAATATACCACAAGAAACAAAAGGCACATATGATTTTATTTTAATTTCTTATAAAGCAGCCTTTATATTGTTCGTTAAAATGAGAGATCATTTTCTCCTGATTCCAAAAATTTGCTGAAATTTTGATGAGCTATTTGTAACATATTTAACTTTAAAATATCAGTATATTACATTTAAGAAATTTACGCAGCCTTAAAAATAACTTTAAAAACTTCTTATTCATTTTTTTAATGAAATAACGATATGAATTCGAATATTCAAAAAGTTACGAAATATATTAATAATAAATATTTTTTCCAAGCCGCTTTAATTTCTTAAATGATATTTTTAACTCAAATATGGCTTATCCCAATATCAACACGTTACATATTTTTGGAATCAGGAGAAAATGATCTTTCATTTCGGTTAACGATATACAGGTTGTTCCACAAAAAAATTAAAATTTTATTATTTTCTCTACTTTGTGGTGCGTTCTTTTGTTTTGAGATAAGGCTAGAAGAGAATATCGAAAAATCTTACAACTTTTGATTTAAAGTTTTTTTCTCTGCCCCTTAAAATAAAGCCTTTAGTGCAAAATATTAAAATACTTGCTTGTGCCATAAATTCTGTAATATAAAATGGACTTTAGAGAAAAAAACAGTTCATAATAATTCATTTGCAGTAGCAAGAAACCGGACGTACAAAATTATAACATGTTTTGGTATGTATATGTATACCTATCAAATTTGAGAATATAAATAACATATTAAATAACTAACTTCGTAAAACAACTACTACTATGAATGTGTTGCAAGTTGCGACCATTTCTATTTTTTTACCTTGGATAGTTAGAAATAGTGGATTATGTGATTTTCAAGAGATTTAAAGCTGAAGTGAACATAAAGTAAATTAAAGGATTCCATAGAGTAACAGTACATGTAATAAATTTTAATATTCCGAATATTTTAAATAAATGAACATTTGTATTAAATAGAACTTATTTATTAAATTAATTTATTAAATTAAACTAACTAGTTCTAAAAAAAAAACAGTCTAAAACATTATAAACTTAAAATACTTAAAAAAAAAAACTTAAATGCTTATCACGCTTATATGCATATTCAAGGAAAGTTCTATAAGTCACGAGAAATTATGTTTTGCTGTTCATGTTAATAAACGTAATTTTCTTAATTTTCTGTGATTGCAAACGGCTTCTTCGTTCAGAAAGTAATTGGCCTGTCTGGGAAAATACTCGCTCACAGGGAACGGAAGTAGCGTCGTTGCAAAACATTCTCTTACGACTTCTCTCAATGTTGGAAAATTGCAGCCATGTTTTTGTCACCATTTCAAAGGATCTGAATTTCTATTTAAGAGAGGTTCATCTAGGTATCTTTGTACTTCTAAGATTGCTCGTGTCCTTGTAGTATTATCATTTTGGACTGCCGGATGTTCAGCCACCTTTTTATCAAAACATTTCCAGATCGACAATTCCTTATCCTCTTGGGAAATTTGTGATACCTCTGTTGCAACTACTGATCCTTTAGATTTATGTTTCATTTCAACTAAGTTTATAATATTTTGCTTTGCTTTTTCGCCGGTACTGGTCAGTTTGAAGCCCAAATTTTTGAACCGTGGATCCAAAAACGTTGTATTAATTAAAGTATTATTTTCTTCAATGTCTCCTAAACGTTTTTGTAACGATGTTCTATACGTTGTAATTACTTTTTTCAGGCAGATACTTTAAAAATGTCAGCTTTTACACTTGAGTAGGAAAATTTATGGGGCTTCACTTGCGACAGACAGTGAACATTCCTGATAAGTTAATGGGGGGTCTCTTGGTACATTTTTGGGCATCTGGAATAGGCGTGCGTGTGATCTGAATGCTACGACTATGATTGGTTGAAGTAGTTTCAGAATCTTGCTGCAAAGTCCGAGGGGTGTGTTTTAATTGTTTTCGTGGAAGTATGGGGCGCGAAAAAACAGGCAGATAGCATTGACGCTTTAACGAGAACGGTCGAGTTCAATTCTAATTTGGCTTGGCAGTTTTTCCTTAGGCGCTTGTAGTCTTTATTCATTTTATAGTTAAATCATCAATTCGGTGCGGTTTAAATACAGTGTGTTAAGAAAGGCAATTAAAAAAAACGAACGCGTGCGCCGCGACGCGAGTGCTTTTTAATCAGAGTGAACAGGTGCGGAAGTTACACGGATTATACGACTTAGGTAATTGACATTTATTTGTGTTCCTTCAGCGCACCTTTGGTGGTAACAATTGCGTAGGGATAATTTGATTTGCATTAATTAGTGACTAAAGAGTCAACCAAGTTCATATTGACATTGCATTTAAATAACTTTGATCAAATTATTTTTATTTATATTTACAGCGAGTACTAAAACTCACTAGTGACATTCACCTTAGAAAATTTATTGGTCATTGTTTCTTTAATTATTAGACAAATTCTGTAATTTAATCAACCAACAGCAATTAACTATTCCCCACATCTAACTGGGAATCCAATACAGTGTACCTTTAGGAATCATTCTACTCTTGGGGATTTTCTCAGGCAAGTTGGAAACACGCTAACGGTTGTTTTTCGATTTGTACCGGGAAATCGCCGACCTAAATCACTGGCACGGAGCAAGTTGTATCTGCCGCCGAAATCACGTGTGCCAGCACAATTTAACTCAGAAATCAAGACAATTAATTGTCATTACGAATTTCGTGGATTCACGAAACCAAACAATTTGAACTACATATTCCTAGCCATCTTCGTAACAAAGTTTCTTTCACACCCTGTATATATGGGTGGGTCAAACTTTGGTCTTTGCCGAGAGATTTGTCGGTTAATTAGAAGCGATTGTCTAGAGACTGCAATACCAAAACCACCCATAGTGGAGTGCAAAAAAAAACAGTCAAAACTAATTTTTTGCACTATAAATTAATTAGATAGGTTAGACGGCGAAAGAGCGACAGACAGAGGGTCCTGAAAAGCAGGCAGTGGGAACAGAGTACCGCCCTCAAAGCAAGGCGAAAGTTGTCGAGAAGCTCCTACTATTTCGACCTTAATTAACGCTCTGGTGGAGGAGTAGAAGTTCGGCTCACTACACTCCACCGTATTAATCAGGTTAGCTAGAGATAGGTATCCAACACCTCCCACGGGAGTCCCTGAAAAACAGGTGATTGCTACTGATTTACTCGCAAATTGATTGCTGAAGGCGGCATTTTGTATCACATACTTCTCCTAAACATCTGATTAAGTCATTAATTAAATACACTGTGGTCCCACTGTGACACATTGTACGTTGGTTTATTAAACAGAACAAGTCTTTGAGTACGACCAGAAGTGACGAACACTTGTACCAAGACTCGAGCTATGTTGAAACTCAATTAATTATTAATCTAATTAAGGAGCAGACCTCTCCAACAAACATCTGTGTAGACATTAAACCACCAACGGTGTGAATCGAAAGAAAGTAGATCGCGCCTATGTTCGAAAGTGAAAGTTGTTAAGCCAGTTATACTGTACTTTCTGAAGATCGTAATTTTTGTTGGTTGTACTGATTTCAAACGCAAGGGTTTTACGCTCACGATATCCGATCCCACAGAGGCGGATATCAGGAGTTTTTTCCTTTTTTTTTTCTTTTTTTTTTTAATAAATAATTAATTAGACTTAATTGTTGCGTTTCATTTTAACCCATCAAAGCCTGAATTATTATTTTTTCGTGAAATTAAAAATATGTTTTAATAAAGGGTCACTGGAGCAACAAAATAATTTACAAAAACAAATTTTCGAAAAATTTTATTTCTACAATATGATTACAGTATGTGACTGTATGGTCACACTAGGACTTTTGTACTTTTCAGCAAATATCTAATTATTTTTTATGAAATGTAGCAAAACATTCAACGCAGAGTCCTAAATCGCATTTTTCACATTGTGTACGACCGACAGACGAGCATCCTTCTCCAGCACATCTTCTGCGTTTTTTATTGGGAACAGCTATTATAAGATGATTGATTCCGTCATATCTAATATCGTCAGAAATTCTGTTCAACGATAAACTATGTCTACTAAATGCTGGCCTACCTGGTCTTATTGGAGGGTTTTTATATTTATTGAGATATGCAGTGGTAATTTCTCGACGAAAATTTAAATTGGTTATTTGTCTTCCAGCACTCTTGTAAAGAATCCATGAATTCTGTATGGCAGCATCAAGCATCCATGTAAATAAAGACCAGTACCATTTCTTACTGCGAATACTAATTCGGTAACGTGCTAGATCTTCATCCATTCTATCGGTACCCCCCATGTATTTATTGTACATACCAACTACATGTGGACGCGGAACTTGTATAATTTTTTTTTCTGCCTGCGAATAACGTTTGACATGCTGAATGGGGTTCACACCATAAGAAGTTGATGCCATTGTTACAACAGCGTTATCCATCCACCTGGTTAACATAATGCCATCTTCTTTATTAATTTTAGAAATAAAGTTGCCTCGAGCCTCTTTTGACATAATTTTCTTGTCAGTTACGGGGCAATCTTTAGAATTCTATTTTCCCGAATGGTTCCGGTAACGCCGTACCCTCTTTCTTTCAAATATACTAATAGATTAAATCCAGTAAAGAGATTGTCTATAAATATTTGATAGGGAAGATTTTTTGCAGGTAAATTATCCAACATAGAAACGAGCGGTGCAGTGGCTTTGCAAACGCAGCTCATATGCGTCATTTGGAGTTGGAGTTTTTCCCTGATAAATATCAAAATTAATTAAATAACTGTTTTTCGAATTTAGGCACCAGGCTTTATAACCGAATCTTATGGGTTTTCCGCGAATGAATTGTTTACAATGGTGCCGCCCATAATATTTTATCATGGACTCATCGTAATTCATATTTTCTGTCGGTTGATAATATTTTTGAAACGATTTTTGTAATTTGTCAATTATGGGTCTTAGCTTCCACATTTTATCCTTAGGATTTAGTTTGGTGTTATCGGTGCAATGTAAAAAACGCATTATTTGTATAAACCTGTCTCGGCGCATTGCTTCTTTGATCATTTGGTTGCTCATGTCCGTTCCAGCATCCCAGTAAAATCTTTTCCTGGAAGCACGTTATATCCAGAAACTATCATTATTGCAAAGAAACATTTCAGTTCATTCAGTGTGATATTCGGATCAGGACGATTCAGAAAAAGAGCATACTTCCTAGTTTCATCCAAGATGTGTAACATTACTTCATTATCAAAGAAGAGCTCAAATAAATCGGATGGGGACAAGTCTTTGAATTGCGAATAATCAGGTTTTGGAAAATTGGACAGTTTCACGAAATCACCATCTATCCATGTTCTTTTATCATATTTCTTACCTTTGAGTTTTTTTAAAATGTCACAGTTAGGTTGTACATTAGGTAACAGAACTTCTTGTTTATGTTCTTCCACTGAAGTGGGAACTTCTGTATGTCCAGGATTATCAAGACCTTCTGTAGATTTCGAATGATGACCATTTACAAAACGGATTTCCGCAGCAGCCGATAATTGACGTCCGGACAAATTATCCGCCAAACCACCGTCATCCTCGTCTGCAGAATTCTCATCAGTTACTATATTTGGATCTGGTGGGCATATGAATATGTTTGTAACTTCATTATTGTCGTCATTATATATTATATCTAACGCTTCTTGAAGTGAAAAACCACGCCTATAAAAGAAGATATCTTAGATCCCGTGTTAACCTAGTGTCACCATATGGTAACATTCAGATTTCCGTTCATATAGAATAAAGACTGTTTGGATAAAGTATGGTAAAAACATACTATGTTGTAAATTAATAATATGGTTTCACAATGTAATGCATAACACCGTAGTAATTGTAATAAAAAAGAAGAATTTCTACTTACTCAAATCTCACGTCCATTATTTTTAGGGAGTCAGACACAGCACAATTTCAAAGCACGCTAGATTCAAATTATGGTGAATTTAATAGCACCACCCACTTTCAGTTCAACATACATGCCTTCTAGCAATGAAAAATTCAACTTATTACAAATTTCTTTGTGCAACGTTAATTTAGAAACCATTTTAAAGATGGCCTGTTAGTGTGACCAAATGGTAACATGAGGTTTTGATGGGTTAAATTATCTAATTCCTTGTCCTGGAGAGTTATTTTACTGTTCGCACCAAAAGAACCAGGTGATCACAACGTAATTACGGGGTTACATTGACGATCGGGCCATAATTAGGAAATACTAGAACGATTGGCAACTTATCGCACGAGTTCCGAAGGGACATTCAAATCTAAATAATCTAGGTTATTAGGACCAACGATAGTAGCCGGCCGACAATAAAACCTTTGGCTTGAGTAGGTAGAACAGACAGAGGCCAGGCTAAGGCATGTTAGTGGTAGTTTTAACATCTGGATGATCCTTTCCGGAACTCTTTGAAGATAAGTGCTCACTACCGTTACTTAAGAGAACAATAAATTTCAATTGTTGTGGTTTGTTTGGACAGTTTATTGTCTATTTAGTTGTCCGGGAAGTAAACAAACAAACAGGGCTTAGTGGGCGCGTCACACCATCTCTACATCAGCTCTACGTGTATATTTTATTCGTGGGGACAATAAAATAAAAATCACTTGTTTTCCTAGAGATGGACAATCTGTAAAGGACTGAAATTAAGGGACACCAAGAGTATTATTCTATAAAACTATTTTTATATACAGTACGTCCCAAATAACTTTTCCGGCATGGGGATCTCGCTTATTATAAAAGATACGAATTCGGTTAACTGGGATGAATTATTCCTAAATATTAGGGTAGTCATAAACTATTTTGAGATTTAAGAAATTCCATGTAGTTCAGGAGTTATAGCCAAAAAACAAAAATTTTCTTATTTCTTTTTTTTTTTTTTTGTAAGAACTTCTTTATTGTAATCGATATGTTCTCTATTATAGTTACAAGAGCACATAACGTTTCTACATCAACGGTTGACTGACTAGATCATAACCTTTCTTTTAAGTCGCGTCTTGTCTCCAGGTCCCAATTCCTACATTCATCCGTCCTGCACATTTTCCGCCCTCGGAAATATGGTAACATTCGTCTTTTGTATCTAGCTCATTTGGTTCCGAATCTTTGTGATCTAATCCGTCTGTCCACCTATTCATGTAGTCGGCAGCGGTTCGAGTTTTCCAGGGGCCGTCAAATTGTCCAACCTTCGCTACCTCATATCTCACATGACTCAGTACTCTTGTCACTTCGTATGGTCGTATGGTCAAAGACATTGAAAGTTTTTAAAAATTTTGTTGCAAGTCGGTCTTGATTGCAGTGGATCCCTTGAGCATCCTCTGTACAGCTGTAGCTGGAACAGAAGCGTAGCTCGTGTATTCAACTGCAAACAAAACTAATGCAATGTCGGGTCAAAAAGCGATCGCAGGATGTCGCTTCCTTAACTTTTAATGAAGATATTGTTGGTTATACACACAGATAGTGAACTTTACAGAAGAATATTTGGGTGTACAATTTTTGGATGTATGCGTAGAAAAAGCAAGCTATTGAGTAATTGACTACCCACAATCGATATACCAGATACAATCACTTTACGGAATAAAGTATACATAAGCATTATTGTGGTGCGTAATTTTCACTTCTGAACGAATTATCCTTTAGAAATAATTAACTAAAGCACTTTGTTGTTCATTGAAAATTATTACAATATTTATAATTATAATTTGTCGAACAGGTTGTAAAGTCACTTTAAAAACAAACGTTTTCGCTGTACCAAGTGTCCCAACGGTGTGTATTTCTTCTTTGGAGCCTATAGAAATAAAAAGTAGAAAAAAAGAGATTAAGAAAGTTATTCTAGACATCGCGCGGCACATTTTAAAATTAATTTTAACTATACAGGCTGTTCCAGAAAATGGTGATGTATAGAGAGAGAATTTTTTTTAATGGAACACCCCGTATAGTTTTACATATTTAGATGTTCCGCAGAGAGATGATTACAACAATATAAATATATATTGGTTTCACTGTTATTTTCGTAAAAAAAATGTTTTGCTTCGAAAATTCTTTAAAAATTTACAAATTTTGAACTTATGTTTCTGACTATGGACATGACACAGACTTACGAAAATATAACAAAATATTCTTAAGACTTTGGACTTTATGAAAATATGAAAAAAGTTAAAATATCTTTTAGCATTATACAGGGCAAGCAGTACTTGCGAAGCACTCAGTATCTCATTTTTTTTTAATGGAATGACCTATTTTTTATTTCAGAAATAGATAGTACTTAAGCTTAGCTTTTTACTGATATCATGTTATATACCTTTATTTCTAATATTTGTTTTACTAGAAATATTGTTTTTACCACCATTAGAATTTTTTGGTTTTTAACCTTTTATTTTTGGAAATAAATTATAACCATAAATTTGAAAGTTCCTAGAGCTTCCCAAACTCAAAATGCAGATATCAAAATTCGAATAGCACTGGTCACATACCGAGGATATAAAAATATTTGAAGTGGACATAAGAGTAAAGTACTTTTATTTTCCAAGATACGCGGAAATATTATTTGAAAAAGTTATTCAGAATTGTTATAAGATTTCAAATATGAAATAATGGCTGACTACGATGAAAATTTTTTTTTCGCATATTTACCTGTTTTTCTCGTATCAATGTGAGTATTGTAAAACATTAAATGTGTAGACCTGGACGCTTCTTCAGGTGTGATATAAATACACACTGGGATTTACTTTTTGCTCATTTACTATACAAAAATTATAAATGGAAGGCTAAATTGTTCAAATAGTAGTAAAAACAAGGTTTCTAATGAAAGAAATGCTAGAAATATAGGTACATAACCTTATATCAGTAGAAAGCTAAGTTTAAGAACTACCCATTTCTGAAAAATATATGTCGTTCCATTAAAAAAAAAATGAGATACTGAGTGCTTCGCAAGTATTGTTTGCCCTGTATAATGCTAAAAGATGTTTTAACTTTTTTCATATTTTCAAAAAGCCCAAAGTACTAAGAATATTTTGTTATATTTTCGTAAGTCTGTGTCATCTCCATAGTCAGTAACATAAGTTCAAAATTTGTAAATTTTTAAGGAATTTTCGAAGAAAAAAATTTTCTTACGAAAATAGGTGAGCGAAATTAACATATCTTTATATTGTTGTAATCATCTCTCCGCGGGACATCCAAATTTATAAGAATATACAGGGTGTTCCATTAAAAAAAAATCGCTTTGTATGCGCCAACAGTTTCTGGAACACCCTGTATAGTTGAAAATAATTTTAAGATGTGCCGCGTGATGTCTAGTATAACTTTCTTAATCTTTTTTTCTCTACTTGTTATTCCCACAGAAGAAATACACACCGTTGGGACACCCGGTACATCAGCTTTTAAATACAGCATAAAGAATACAGCAGCGCAGCTCGCTTGTCGGCACTTTGATCTCTTTACTGGATTTTCATTGACCTCGAGTAGATTAAAGGGGATGTGTCGAATTGCTTGTTCTGCTTGAAGTGTAAGTTGTTTTAAATTGTAAATTCACACGTGCTCACACACCAGGGCCGGATTGTAGTGTTTAGTGGACGTGGTAAAAAAATAACAACGCATAAATAATGTGTATTAACATAATTATAAAGATCCATTCGGCACCAGAGCCGCGAATGAATGAGCTCTGCATCCCGAGATTGTGACTCAGACCTTGCGCGGGATGTTATGCGCGAATTTAATACTTTCATGAGAGTTGCGCTACTGTGTAATCCTTATACTGTGCTTTTAAATCGACTTTACAACCTGTTCGACAAATTTTAGTCGGAAAAAATCTGATCCTGCATAAACTACTTTGTCATTTATGTCTGAGAAACCGCGAGACATAATATTTTTATATAATCTGTGATATCCATTCAATCGGCTGAATCACCCCACATGCCTAGACATTTAATTGCGTAATTGCAAATTAATACAAAAATTATTCATAAAACAGTTAATCACTGCACTACTTAGGCTAATTGAGTTTACCTACTTTCTTTGCAGTTTTTATGAGACACTTAAGTATAAGCCGGTAAAAGAAAAATATATTTCTTTTATTGTAAATGATCAATTTAGAATAACATGTTTTTTTCCAGATTTTCATTAGCATTGAAATTGAACTTTTCCTTTGTAATTAACAGCTATATAAGCTGCCTAAAACAATACTATTATCCATAAAATTCAAAATGAAGTACTCTATATCATGCTGTGTTACTATAGCTTTCCTACTTTACCAAAGTGCTTTTGCAAGAAACTTACGTAAGTCGAATATTTTTTTTTTAATTCTGTGTTATACATGTTAAAAAACTCCTGATTTTCTCCTCAGCTGCTTACCTATCAGTTTGCAATCGTAATTCCCCGAAATTATCTCAGTGCTACAAGGACAACTTGCAGAACCTTGGACCTCATTTGGCGAATGGAATTTCAGAATTACAAATTCCCCCTATATCAAAGTTAGTAATTCCTTTGATGCACTTGGGTCAAATGGATACATCAAACGTCAAAGTTAACTCAACTTTGAAAGACGTAAAATTCGTCGGATTGGAAAAGTACGATGTCATAGACGCCAAGATCAACTTGGACGACCCTTTCTTATCCTACCAGCTGCACTTAGAGAAATTAGATCTAAATTTCATCAATGCAGCGAAAGGAAAGGTTCTGGTTATGACTCTTGATGGAGAAGCAAACGTCACAAGCAAAAATAGTAAGTTATTTATTTTAGATAAATAGATAATAAAATATCTCTCTTTTAACTAACGGTAACATAAACTAATAATAAATCGCATTGACTGCCTCAATCTCTTTTTGTTTACTTACAATTAGTGTCTTTTTAATTAACTGTTTGATAAAACTTAACTCTTGTTAACTCAGTTTCCTTTGAAATGAATTTAACGCTTCTTCCAGGTTTCTTTTTCTTAGACTCGCAAGAGTTTACTCATAATTGTTGGCAACATTAAGCAACTACTCTTACTCTTCTTAATTATTCCTCACCGTTATGTTCTGAATTTGATTTTTCAACACAATTTTTTGATCTTTCTCACTATAGTCTTACAAATATTTACTGTCAAATGTCAATAAAACATTTTTCTTCTTATTACAGAAGATGTAAAGGTTAAGTGTGAGTGGGAAGGAGAAAAATATTCTCAAGATGGGAAAGAACACCTAAAATTCAAGGTTAAAAATCGAAGTTCCACCATTTCCTATTTGGAAGCAGATATCAAGGGCTTTTTCAAACAGAATCCCGAAATCGATGCCGCCTTCAACCAGATGTTTAAAGAAAATGTCGACTCACTACGTCCGGAAATAGAAATGTTTTTGGCTGAGATTGTATGTGGAGCGTTCACAGCATTTCAAAATCAAGTATTTAACTTGTTCGACCTTGAGCAACTCTTCCCTTCAAATTAGTACTGCTCGTTGAGATACGGTATAATTTTTTTGTTTAGGTTTGTTTGCATTGTAAACAACAAATCGCAAGTGTAACAAACGTTCATAGTAGCAATATTGAGTTTTGACAATTTAACGACCTTTCCTTCTTGATACTCCCATTCGACATTAGCACAACTCTAGTCAATATTTTTAAATTGTCATTGCATGGAACTCTATTTAAGTTGGATCTTGTTCTTCGACCGGATTAAGAAGCGAGAGTTTAGCCTCGCACTATATTTTTTTGCGCTTGTCACCCTCTTTGATATAATAGGAAGCATTTATTCCATTTTATTAGGATAAGAAAGAAGATTGGCATGTTACAATGTATTTATTTTATTGAAAATTGGACCCATATTATTTTCTTTATCATAATCACTAAAGCCCGAATCTTTAGGCAATTGCCTAAAATTTTATTTAAGAAAAATCATAGGTATTTTAATTAGGCACGAGCGAAGCGCAGCGGAGCGAGTGTTTAATAAACGAGTGTCTAGAGAAGTTTATAAATCGAATTGCATACTATACTTTTTCTAGGACCAACACAGAAATACTAAAATTCGGAATTTTAGTATTTCTGTGTTGGTCGTACAAAAAGTATAGTATGCAATTCGATTTATAAACTTTATAAACACTGTATTTTTACGACAAAATAGAAAATTTCTTGCCTGTTGTCGCACCGCGTCTGTTGTGCCGTGACTAAACGCCGCGCGCCGTGACTAAAACGCACAAAGTCACAGCTTGTCAATGTGTATTTAAAAGGTCATTTAGCAACGTGGAAACATAAACGATAAGTTGTGTTTTAAAGGTGGGAGTAGAAAAAAACTTTTAGCGACCTAGTACTTAAAGCTGCCATGGCAACACTTTAGCGGACTTTTTTTGAGCAAGTTTCAATGAAATAAATCAAGTAGGTAAGTATAAAATTCAACAAATAGTTACAAAACGAAGTGCTAGATATTTATTCTGACACATAAAACGAAAAATTACAATTGTTGAAATTATTTTTCGAAAAGGAAAAACCACTTCCCTCTGTTACTTCTTTTACACTTTCAGCAACTGTAGAATCCGACGTTAATGCGATAGTTGAATCTGAAGAAGTTGACTGACACAATTCTTTTTTCCCCATAATTAATTTTGCAACTTTCTTCTTTTGCTCGATTAAGTCCTCAATGTATCCTTCCGTGACTGAAGTTGATCGGCAGCCTCCCAAGCGTTTCAAAGTAAGCATCTGCATCTGCAACCAACGTAGCAGAGGTACGACGAAAACAGTGGCCGGTATATAATTCAGGATTAGGAAACTTTAAATATTGCGCCACAACTGAAGGCATTTTCTCAAAAGTGTGTATCCCAACACGCTGAACTGTACATTTCTTATCTCGGTAATTGACAAAAAAAATAGTTGTGTTTTACCAAACGTGGACGGAGACGGGCATATTTATGCTATAACTCCAATGGATTGATATCTTCGCCCTCAGCAGTCACAGAAAATATTCGTTTTCTATTTGTCTTCGTTTCGGAAAGAGTCACAATTAAAGAATTACCCATGTCGACAATGTGAGGAACTTGTAGAGAATGCAATTCTTCCCGTCTGCATGCGCCGCAGATACCAATCACAAGACCCACCTTTGTCATCAGATATAGGTCATCACTAGCTTCTTTTAAAAAAGTATTTACTTCTTCCCTTGAAAGCACTTTTGATTTTTCGGGTTCATATCCCACAGCATTGCGTTTCAAAAAAGCGGTCACTTTTGAAAACGTTTCCAGTTTTATATCTTCTGTTACAGTTAGAGTTGCCTTAAGCATTGAATGAATATTTACTCCATAATGATGATGGTTTTAAAACTTATACTGCTCCCTGGATTTCCCTGGCAGTAGATTCAATATAATGTCCTTGGCTCTGGTTGCAATTTCTTCCGGAATATTATCCATTTCGTATAATGGGCACACCAGTAAACTTTTTTCACAAATGTAGTTGTTTCAACAACTCGTTGCTATGATTACCGATCATTGCTATGTCTGATGAGAGGGACAATTTAGACTTGCTAATTCGAAATTCGAGTAATTTAACATTAACACGTTAATCGCCCAAATGTACTAAAAATATATGATCCCCAGGGCCCATTTAAGTTTTCCTTATATTTCATAACAAGCGTCTAAATAAAAACCTGGTCAAGTAGGTTGTGATCGAGAATTTTTGCATTGCATTTACATAACAGAATTACTAAATGTAGCCTACTTGACCAGGTTTTTATTTAGACACTTGTTACAATTCATGTTCAAAAAAGAGTAGGTAGTTGTGTAAGTGTATTTCGGTAAAGTTTACCTTAAAAAAACATTTTTCAAAATGAGACACGGTATATGGGTCTCAGAGCGTCTCCACGGTATAGGCCCTGAGACTCACAAGACGGTTTTCACACTTTGCAAAGCACTTGCTTTGTACATGCGTGATTGCAACTGGTATTAATGCCAGTGCATTTCTGTATCTAAACATAACAATACAACGTTTGTATTCAAAATGAGTGGTGATTATGAACGAGAACAAGAACGTCTAAATAAGTTATGGAATGAATTTCTTTCCGAAGAAGAGCAATCAAATAATGAGCCGTTTGAAGGGGTTCTTCAGAAGAGTATATGCCCGATTCTGAAAGTTCAAATTCGTCAGAGGAAAATCTCTTCCAGCCAAAACGACTGAAAAAGTAAGTTTGGTTTGTGAATTGTGAAAAAATAAATTTGTATTTTGGAATAAAGAAGAAATGCTGACAAATAAAAAAGTTATCGTGATTTCAAAATCATTTTAGAGATTTATATTTTTAGGTCAGAAAATGCTCAAAATCTTGGACCTAGCCGAGACATCGCAATAGCTGCAACATCAAGACAAATTTTGCAAGTAACACGTTCTGTAGAAGACACTATCGAAGTTGTAATATCCAGATATTGTGGAAGAAACGAAAATGACAGTGAAAATGAAGAAAGTAATGTAGAAGAAAGTAATGTAGAAGAAAATATAAAATGGTCGCCAGTTACCGGATTGTCTTTACGAAATTTTAATTTTTTGATTGATTCTGTCGGTCCTACAAATGACATCAACGAGAATTTCTTAGAAAAAAGCCCCATTGATTTTTTAAAAATATTTTTCAACGAAGATGTTACAAATCTTATTGTCACCGAAACCAATCGTTATGCTCAACAAGAAATTGATGAAGGACTTCCACAAAACTCCCGTCTTCATAGATGGAAAGAAACGAATGCAGATGAAATAACTATATTTTTTGGTCTTTGTTTGTGGATGAGGTTAGCCAGATATCCAAAAATAGCAGATTACTGGAAGAAAAGTAATTTGTATTCAAACAAGTTGTCACAAAAAATGTCCAGAAATCGTTTTGAATTACTTCTACGCATGCTGCATTTTTCCAATAATGAAGTTGCAATTGCCAATGATCGTTTGACTAAACTAAGTCCTTTGCTGAAACTTTTGACTGATAAATTCAAAGAAGTATATATTCCAGAACGTGAAGTCTGTATCGATGAGACGATGGTTCCATTCAGAGGACGTCTGGCTTTCAAACAATTTATGAAAAATAAGAGATTTAAATTTGGAATAAAATTATATAAAATTTGCTGCAAAGGTGGTTACACTATTGATTTGAGAGTTTACTGTGGGAAAGATAAAGATCCGAATCTAAGTGCTGCTACAAAAGTTGTCTTGGATCTTATGGGACCTCTCTTAGACGAAGGTAGAATTTTGTACACGGACAATTTTTATACTAGTGTTGGTCTTGCACACGAATTGCTCAGAAAAAAAACCCACTTAGTGGGTACTTTGAGAAAAAATAGACGATTGAATCCCAAAGAGGTTACAAAGAAAAATCTTAGAAAAGGCGACATAATTGCAAGAGAAAGCAACACCGGTGTAGTAGTCCTAAAATGGCAAGATAAGCGTGAAGTAATTTGTCTAAGCACAAAACACACAGATGAGACAACACGAATCCAAAGAAGGGAAGAAAAAATTGAAAAACCTACACTTATTTGCGATTATAACAACAGTAAAGCATTTATCGATCTTTCAGATCAACTCAAAGCATATTCCTCACCTTTGCGAAAGGGAATAAAATGGTACCGAAAACTTGTTTTCGAATTATTGTTAGGGACTGCTGTGGTAAACGCATTCATTTTATATAAAAATGTTACTAAAGAAAAAATCTCTATAACAGCTTTCAAGGAGCAGATTGTCGCAAGTTTATTGGACACTACGCCGCATCCACCAAGAATAGAAGAAAATGAACAACATATTTTACAAGAAGTTCAGTCAAAAGATCGGCGCAGATGTGTTATTTGTTATGAACAGATTAGCAGTAACGAAGGTAGAAAAAATGCGCAGCTAAGGACACCGAAATCTAGATTCTACTGCCAAAAATGTGTCAAATTTTATTGCTTATCATGTTTCTTTACTGTTCATAAGTGTGAAAAATAAATATAATTTATGTATTCAACACCATTATTACAGATTAAACACCCCATAGAATAATAAACTTAATTTTATATTATTCATAATTAATTTACATTATTTTATAACGTATTAAAAAAAGTTCGGGCTCCGAACATTTTAGGGACGGCCGGGCCCCACCTATCAATATTCCATAAGCTACAATGCATTACGTGAATCAGGCGAGCGTTCACAGGCTCTACTTTGAGAGTGAGTACTGAGCCCATACCGCGGGTCTCAAGGCTAGAACGCAACTTGACTTTGAGACACAAGCCTCGGTTCACGTGGCGATTAACGTGTTAATATTGGTGATTTGGCAAGCATGTACCAAAAAGTATTGTATGTATCACATACGCAAAATTGTTTTAGGGGACTCATCTCATTAAGGACTCGGCTCCTTCGTCGCATCGTCCTTAATTACAATTCATCCCCTAAAACCTTATTTTGCGTACTTGATACATAAACTACTATTTTGGAAATATGGTACTCTGTTATTTTGATATTGGTTTGTTTATTAACATTTTCTCCTATGCGTTTACGATTTTCATAATAAAATGTTTAAAAGTTACAAATTTTGCATTCATTTAATTTAGAAGTAACCTAAATCCATGTGCCTTTTCACTTTCTGACTTGACCTGACCTAACCTGAATTTATTGTTTTCACTGATTTGTTATTGTACATATTGCTATGTTATTTTAGTTTTGGAGTTTGAAAATTGTTGTAATAATATTATTTGTATTTATGATTTGATGTATTAATTGTAATTTAGTTCGTGATTCATCATCAATTAAATTTTACACATTAAAGACCAAGTGTTCAGAAACAAAAATAACAAACAAAAAGAAAGGAATGAATATATTGGTGAGAGAGGATTTAACTAAATTAAGACATAAATTGCTTATGGAAATCACGGAACGTTTTGGATACAAAAATGTCTGGACTTTGATTGGTAAAATTATTGCCCGAATTGATCGAGAAAATATTAGAAAATTTTAGAATCGGCCTGAATGGATTAAATACTGTGAAGCACATGCAGTACAGGCTGCGGTGTAATTTCACCTCTACTAGATCTTCATGGCAAGAGTCGAGTAAGAAATACAAGTTTTTGTTAACTTAGCAATTGAATTTTGTTTTCATTTATTTTTGGTGTGTGTTATTAATTAGTAATTTATCAAATTATTTGCATATGTCGTTTACTGTTTATTATCAAAATATGAGAGGGCTGCGAACTAAAACGATCGTTTGTGTGTATAATATCTTAGCGGAAAATTTTGATTTAATAATTTGTATATATTATTAAGGGATTGTGATTGGCAAGATTTAAATAAAACAAACAACATCAATGAAGCGGTGGGAATATTTTATAATAAATTAAATACAATTTTTCAAATAACAGTTCCCATCATACGAAATAGGCAGACTAAGTTTCCAAAGTGGTTTACTGTTACGTTTTTAGGGTTCGATTAATTTTTATTTTAAAACAAAACACGATATTCTTAATAAACTTTATTAAAATTTTTTTAATAAAATTTATTTTAACGCATTAATAATAAAATACTAATTTGTTTACAAAGTTACATTATAATACTAATTTATTTTAATAGCCGAACGAACAGTTCTAATGTCTAATGCGAACTATCCTCATTCACTGGCTCGCTCGATTTGTGACCAGCAACATGGTTTAATGGCGAAAAGAAGTACAGAAAGTAATTTGCTTGAATTTATGCATCATGTAGCAATTGCTGTTGAAGATGGCGGATAGGTGGATGTGATATACACAGATCGGAAGAGCAGTTTATCTGAGATTCTTTCCTATGATATCCGTTACATATAAGTTAACAATGTTCTGCTACCATGTATCTGGAAGTAATGGAAATAAATTAGTTATTATTATTCTTATTATTCCGCTAGGTATTTGATAAAGTGCATCATGATATTCTTCTAAGTAAGCTTTGCATGTTTGGATTTTCTAAACCTCTATTAAACTTTTTTCAAACTTACTTATGCAATAGACAACAGTTTCTATCCTTTAATAACATAAACTCTGCAAGTTACTTGGCGAAATCTGGTATACCTCAGGGATCAAATCTTGGACCATTATTATTTGTAATATTTATAAAAGATTTGGCCGCGAGTCTATCACACAGTAAGTGCTTGCTCTTTGCAGACGATTTGAAAATTTATTGCAATGTTGAATCTATTAATGATTGTGAACTCCTGATATTTATTCAGTATTAGGTTGGAGCATACGTAATAAATTACATTTCAATATCAAGAAATGTGGAATTGTCAGGTATACTAGGAAAAGAGAACATATCCAATATGTATATAAAATGATTAGAGAACACTTAACTAAGCTAACTATTGTGAGATACTTAGGAGTATATTTTCAAGAACATTTAACTTTTAATAAGCATATAGAGACGATCAGGCTTTAAGGTCACTTGGCTTTGTGATGAGGAACACGTCAGAGTTTGTAACAACGAGAAGTCTAATACTGTTGTATATCTCGCTAGTTAGAATCAAAATGTTCTAATTGAAAGGATGCAAAATAAGTTCATAAAATATTTATACTTTAAGACTTTTGGAAGAAATCCAGCCTATGAATCTTAAGAACATATCAGGCTCCATTTCGGAATTTATAAACTGAAATTCAGACGTAAATGGCAATGTTGATGTTAATGTACATATAAGGTTTTCAACAACTACATTGATAATCCACGACTTCTTTCCGTTTTTAAACTACGAGGTAAGCGCCAAAATTTCCCGGCCTGACATAGATCTAGGTATCGCAGTGGGTCTAAATTTTTGTAACACATTGTTGCAAGTTTCATTAGCCTTGAAAAAACAAAATTGGATTTTATGTCAATTAATTTTCTTATAGCTGACACTCGTTCATCACGATGTCAGAAGTCACGAAAATTGAGTATCGAGCTGTTATAAAATTCCTTACTCGAGGTCTTTCTCTTCAAAGTATCAAAGATCCCATAGATGGGGTGTACGGGAAAAATTCCTCATATTCTGTGGTAAAAGATTGGTCAAAACGGTTTTGCATGGGGCAGGAATCTGTCAATCGGCAAAAAAGGTGATGACCACGATATTCTGGGATTGTGAGGGTATTCTACTCATAGACTTTAAAGAACGTAACACCACAGTCAACGGGGCATATTATGCAGCACTGCTACATAAATTACTACAAAATATTTGGGAGGAAAGACGTAGGAAAGCGACTAGAGCCGTATGTTTGCTGCATGACAATGCACCCGTGCACACTGTTGGTATTGCACAAGCCGCACTTCGTGACTGCGGTTTCGAACAAATCGATCACCCTCCGTATAGTCCAGATATGGCCCCCAGTGACTACCATCTGTTTGGAAATTTGAAAAAGGACCTTTGTGGGCGCCATTTTAGTGACGACGAAGAGGTGAAGGCAGCAGTTTGGCCACATTTTGAAGACAAACCCAAAGAATATTTTTTTAGGAGTATCGAAATGTTGTTAATCGATGTAATAAGTGTATTGATGTCAAGGGAAACTATATTGAAAAATAAAATTTAATTGTGAGTCTACGCCATTTCTTTCATAGTCAGGCCGGAAAATTTTGACGCTCACCTCGTACATGTCCCTTATTATAGCATAAGACTGGGGTCGCCTATGTATTTGTATCGATCTCGTCTGTCACCAATCTCCAGAATGTCAAAGTTATTTAATAAGGTACATTGGGTTTGCCATTGGATATTTTCAATATTAACATAACACAAGCATATAAATCAAAATTATCTCTATACCTCTAAAATTATTTTAATTTATGTATGTACACAGAGAGAAATGACAAAGTGAAATTTTCTACAATTATATGTAAAAAGGAGTTGTAGATATTGTCAGGATTTCCAAGTCGAATAATAACACGTTCACTCAAGAATATTTATTTTATACCATTTTATTCAACGACCAAACAGTAACTCTCATAATTAACTTAATGCGCATGGTCGATAACGCTACAGTTCATGATCAGTTGTCAGCTCAGTGGCGTCACCTAGTTCATTGGCATAGTAATCTGCCTCCAACAATATTTTTAATTATTTCTACAATTGTAGAGATTTTTTCAAAAAATTCAAATTTATTTCCTCCTCTGCTTGATAAATGTTTACATATGTTTGTAGTAAAATTATTACTCAATTTTGAAGTAAAGAAGTAAACAGCCATTTAACTTTTGTACTACAATAAATTCCTACAGGTGTGAAGAGAAAATTTATTTACTTTATTGTATAAAATTGTATACAATGGAAGAAAAAATATACCAATATTGCGTGAAAACGTTTTCTATATTTTGAAAATATCGAAATTACTAATCCGCAAGAAAAAATTACTATTGAATGTGTCAACAGTTAATGTTTTAATTCAAACTATTTGTATGGATGAAAGTGGGATACGAATCACCTAATTATTTGCATCGTTTTTATTAGCTTTTGATGCGCACATCAGTCTAGTCCATTGTTGCCAGGATTCGGGGAAAATTTTGTGCCAGCTCAGCTCTATGCTCTTTATACTCGCTCATAAACATAAATGCATCACCTCGATGTGCCTACGTAGCGGAAAAAAGTACGTGCAAAGGTTATTGCAAACAAGAACGAACTTGTAACGACTACTACATATTACTACAATTTTTTCCCAAATAAAAGGAACTAACTCTACATAAAATAGAATTAAAATCAACGTATAATGTAGAACACGTTTACAGTGTATTTACAAATTTAATTTACTACTAATTTAATTTCTACTTTTTCTGTATTTGTTGATCTGGATGAAAATCCTTTTATTCCTGTTGATCCGTATCATCCTCTTTTAACAATTACAGCTGACTTTATTGTAAATTCCAAATCGAAGGCTTTTCCATCAGCGAAAAATCGTAGGCATAATTTTCGTAAAGCAAATTATATTCAGCTCTATCAGGATCTGTTACAAACAGATGGGACATTTGTTGATACTTGCACCGAAGTCGATATTGTTCTGGATATGTTCTATTTAAAATTGTATGGCATTTTCAATCGACACATACCGACTTTTTCATGCTCTGGTTCTAAGCAAGCGAATCCATCTTGGTTTACTCCTGATATTATTTCTATTTTAAAACTGAAAGACTATTACAGATGCAGATGGAAATCTACTAAAAATCCTGTTTTTCTTATAGAGTTTCGGAGACTTAGACCTGTTTGTAAAACAAAAATATCAGCTGCCTATAGCATAGTTTCTATACAACCAGTATTGAAAAATCAATCAAATCCAATCCAAAGCAATTGTTCAAATATTTGCATGACAAAAAGGGTACCACAAGAATCCCCACTAAGCTATATGACAATGACACTACCTTTAACACTCCACAGTCTATTGTTGATGCTTTTGATGAGCTCTTCCCAAAGTCGTTTCTTCCTAAGTCCTCCTTTCCAATACACGACATTTATTCAAAATGTCACTGCTGGTCATGATATGGTTCCTAATTTTATAATTAGAGATTTTTAGATACGTTTTTTCAAAGCCCTTAGCTGGTATTATTAATTTGTTTATCAAAACATCTGTGGAAGTACGCACGTATTACTCCAGTTTTTAAGAAGGGAGAAACCTGTGAACTTAGAAACTATAGACCTATATCCATATTATCTAATTTTGCTAAAGTCTACGAAAACGTTATTTATTTTGTAACAAAGTAATATTTGTTATGTTAATTATACAGGGTGTTAATAAAAAAACTGTACACCGTTTAGCAGGTGATAGTAGAGGTCAAAACAAGAAAAAAGTTCTAATAAACCCATATCCAATTCTCAATACAGGGTGTCCATGCCATGTATTCACTCTTTTCGAATTTTTATTTTTTACATAAAATTCGGGAGTGATAAATTAAATAAAAAGCTGAATTTTCCGACATACCACTGGTCACCGCAGGACTTCCGGTTTCGCCGGAAGTGATATCAATTTTCTTATTTTAAATGGAACGCCCTGTATATTTTTACATATTTGGAATCTACAGATCATTGTGAGTCCGAATATGTATCACTTGGTAATTTTGGCTTCCATGACAACGAAAAAATTTTTTTTTTGTTTTTCAGTGTGCAAAGGTGTACGGTGTATTTTCGTTCTAATGCGACCAAGTAATTCGAGAAAGCAACTTCCTTGGTTGTACTTTGGTTTATTAACTAAATTATTTTTTTTAACGGAACTTCTTGCGTTTTTTAGCGCAGTTTAATAAAACATTTTTTAAATACGCTGACACCAAATAGAGGGTTATTTTTTTAAACTCTTTATCAACTCTTGCAATGAAATTTGGGATGGCATGTGGCAGCTTAACTGAAAAAATAAGCCATTGCCGGTATACAAGTGTTAATATAAAAACTTTACACATTTTAGCACGTGATAGCAGAGAACAAAACAAAAAAATTATAATAAACCCAGGTTCAATATTCAATGGCATTTGAAGTATGGTTTAATTAAAAAAGAATCGAACAATCAATAACGAATTTAACACACTAAAATTATCACAGAAGATGTTCGAACTGTCGTCTTTGCTGTTGTAAACAAAGTTGCAGTCGCCGTCGAAGAGACTCGCGCACTTGATTGAAAGCAACTTGATTTTTCAGTTGCTGACAAGCGTTTACAACTCTCTGCCAAAATTCACCTTCTGTATTAATTTCTCTGGCATAAACAGTGTCTTTTAAATAAGTTCCGTTAAAAAAAAATAATTTACGACCTAATGAAAATTTCACATGCTGTAAAAATGTTAATAAACCAAAGTGCAACCAAAGAAGTTGCTTTCTCGAATTATTTGGTCGCATTAGAGCGAAAATACACCGTACATAGCTTTGCATACTGAAAAACAAAAAAAAAAAATTTTTCGTTGTCATGGAAACCAAAATTACCAAATGATACATATTCGGACTCACAATGATCTGTAGATTCCAAATATGTAAAAATATACAGGCCGTTCCATTTAAAATAAGAAAGTTGATATCACTTCCGGCGAAACCGGAAGTTCTATGGTGGCCAGTGGTATGTCGGAAAATTCAGCTTTTTATTTAATTTATCGCTCCCGAATTTTATGTAAAAAATAAAAATTCTAGAAGAGTGAACACATGGCGTGAACACTCTGTATTGAGAATTGGATATGGGTTTATTAGAACTTTTTTCTTGTTTTGACCTCTACTATCACCTGCCAAGCGGTGTACAGTTTTTTTATTAACACCCTGTATATTATATTTATTTAGTTTGATTTCGGTGTTGTATTTATTTAAGTTTGTATATATTGTAAATATGCGCAGAATAAAGTTTTAGTTTGGGTAGGAATTACAAGCATGTTAGGTTTAGGAGGGAGTTATAGAGTAGGGGGCTCCCTTCCACTCCTGCGGCTATACGTGTATAAGCGAGTTCTGGGCAAAGCTCAAGCAGTTCGCTGTTTAAGCGCATTGCGCAAGCGAAATGTCAAAAATAAAGAAATTACGAATTTTATTCCATATTTTAGAGGCTCACTGTATACAGGATGATCAAAGTTACTGTCGCACTATTGCTAACTTCGTTATTATTGGAGCTACGAAGTAGTTCAAATTAGCAAGAATGAACTATTTTCACTCAGGATTACAATGGTGATATGAAGAGAACAGTTGCGCATCGCATTCTCAAAATAATTGCATGTGTATAGTTTTTTTTAATGGAACACCCTGTATTTTTTGTTGGCAAATGAAAGAACGTTAAATTATAAATACAAATTACTCTTTACTATTTTTCCTTAAAACGAATAATAGAGAAGTTATTATTATTATTATTATTATTAATACAACCCATAGAACGCAACATTTAAATGCCACTAGAAACGTCTGTAAACGTATTCAGCGATGTTTAGAACAAACTGAGAATGTTTTTGAACACTTACTTTAAGTTATTTATAATTTTCTTTAAATTAGTTTAATTTACAATGGTTTCAAGTGTAGCATATTTTAATTAATTAATTTTATTTTTGTACACAATAGCAGTTACATTTATTTTAAATACCAGTTCCCCATGTTTTTCACTTTTGTTTATTTTTGAAGCACATAATTTCAAGGTAGTGTGTGTTAAGACAGTTTTATTAATGCATTGAACTAAATAAAGTTAATTGTAAATGATGAATACAACTTTCGCAATAACTTCTTTATTATTCATTCTAAGGAAAAATAGTAAAGAGTAATTTGTATTTATAATTTGATGTTCTTTCATTTGTCAACAAAAAATACAGGGTGTTCCATTAAAAAAAACTTTACGCATGCAATTATTTTGAGAATGCGATGCGCAATTGTTTCCTTCATATCACCATTGTAATCCTGAGTAAAAACAGTTCATTTTTGCTAATTTGAGCCACTTCGTAGCTCCAATAATAACGAAGTTAGCAATAGTGCGGCAGTAACTTTGATCACCCTGTATACATAAGTATATAAATTTTGATTAAAGTGTATAATCACCATTTGCCATGACCTCTTGCCATCTTTCTGCTAGCAGTTATATTCCACGATGAAATCACTCAACTTTTCTGGAATCAAAAAATTCTAGACATAATACGACATTTTTTCCGAACAACCTAATAGACTGAATTTGAATATCAATAGATGCTACTCACTTACTTTTAGTAGAAAAACGCATGGTATTGACTCAGTTTATAAAATAAATGGTCAGCCGTTAACTAAAACTAACACTTTTAAAGACCTTGGTGTCTTGTTTGATTCCCAATTAAGTTTTTCAAATCACATTGAAGCAATTGCACTATTTACGTCTAGAACTTTGGGCTTTTTAATTAGATCTGTTAGGCCTTTTAATGATCCTATTTTGCTAAAACCCTTATTCTTTGCGTTCGTTGCTAGTAAGCTTGAATATGCTTCGTTGACCTGGGGTCCTTACAACGCTGCTGCTCGCCTACGGATTGAAAAAATTATACGAAGATTTCTAAAATACCTTTCATTTAGATGTGATGGCATTTACCCGCCGAGGGATATTCCTAATGAGCTTTTGCTTCGTAGACACAACATGCAGTCATTTGAATGGCGCAGAGATGTTCATGCTGCGCGTTTTTTGTGGAAACTGCTTGTGAGACGTATTGACTGCTCTCAATTGCTAGCAAATGTTAATTTCCATCTTCCACGTATCTCAAGTAGATTAGCTTCACATTTTTCAGGTTCAACACCAAGGACGAATATGTTATGTAAGGCACCAACCTCGTACATCTGTTCCGCAGCAGAAAAGATTTTTGATGACATATTTTATAATTCTCTAAAGTCTGATTATTTTTTTTCTTTTTTTACTATTATAATTATTATTATTACATGCTTTAGGATTACAAGTTCTTAAATAAATGTGTTAAACACTTCAATAAAATGTATTATTTTACCACAAATATTACTCTAAAATCGCATTTAAACGTTTCACATTTATTATTCCTGTCTTCATTTCAGGCACAATTTGTAGACACAAAATCTACAATTGTGTTAACAAACACCATTGTGTTTTCTGTGTGTATGAGTATACTGCTCGCAATTGAAATACGAACACCTTGAAAAGAAAAACATTTTTTAAATGAAATTTTACAAAGATGCAAAGAATTGTGTAAGCAACAAATGATCAAAATTTCCAACGATAAGTTAGTAATGAATAGGTACGCCCTCTTTCAAATGGAATTAGTTGCGTAAAATTTGGTCTTTGACGTCTGCGGGATATTTTTAAGCATTGTTTCGATGAAAACTGTTGTATGACACAAAATCGCAGCGTCTGTGAAGTTATCTCCTTTATGTTTCAAAGCAGTCTTAATAAAAACTAGATACCTGTTACTAGATCGATTCAAATTTTAATCATTTATTACTTACCTAATTCTGTGCACCTCTGAAAAATTTCATTAAAAAAAATGCTTTTTCAAGGTGTTCGTATTTCAATTGCGAGCAGTATACAGTGACTTTCAAAAAGTGTGCTACAAATGGGATTTTTTTATTATCGGTTTTTATAAAAATTTATTGACACGGAACGCTTCTGCATCTCTTAAAGTCAAATTGGAAAATGTCAGATGAAATTTATCTTGAACGGTATACAGCGTGGACACCGAGAAACGAAGACGGCTTAAGAGTAAAGTACCCTTATTTTACAAGATACAGCAAAATGTCATAAGAATAAGTTGTTCAGAATTAAAAGCTATAGCTAAATATGAAACTACAGCCTTCTATCTCAAAAATAAAAAAAAAACTCAATTTATTGTGAACCACGCTTTACACACACTACATTAGGAAATACTGGTTGGATTAAAGCGTCCGCCAAAATAATATGAATAGGAAAACATTAAATTGGTTAGTATTTCTCGATTATTTCATTTGGTTTTGAGTGATTATTTCAATGCGTTCCCAAACTCTGTGCTTTCTTGTAGCACACTTTTTGAAAGACACTGTATAAAACTAGTGCAATCTTGTATCTATGATTGGAGCAGACCAATATTCAATATACTGTTTCATTTACATATACTATTTACTTGTTCTTAATATTATACTACAGTAATTATATTTAGTTTAGTAGAACATGTAATTAGGTTAATAATTTATGAGAGCAATCGGATATTTTATTTCAGCCTCCCCACCAAATATCATTGGCGCATCGTGAACTCCTGATCGAGAAACGCGAGCGGCAGGTTGCAATTGTTAAGGGATGTTCGATCTACGTTAAGAGAATCGATTTTTGAATCGATCTCGAATCGTCAGCTAGAAAATCGATTTAAAAAAGATCGAATTGTAAAAAAATCGATTTTATAAAAATCGATCTTTAGGATTGTAGATAAGCTTCTATTAATTTTATGTACAGATTCTAATGTTTTAAATAAAACATTTTTTTTACAAATATTTAATTAATTAATTTTCACATACACCAGTCTTCTAATTTTAATGAATTTAAAAAAAGTAATTTGTTTAGGTGTTCGGAAGTAAGTCCTGTTTCTAGTATCAATTAAAATATTTCCAGCTCTCTGATGGTGTGGATGTGGCTGTTACTGCTAAATATCTTTCCACTACGCTATACAGTTTCAAAAACAATTTTTTGTTTGCAACCCAGTATTCCAAGGGATCCTGTGTTATATCTACAAGTAGCTGGTCCAAAAAGTATTTTAATTCCGTTGGCATCCCTTCCACTGGATTTTCATAATTACTGGTAGTTGTTTTATTGACAAGTTCTTTATGGTAATCCCATAGGTTGTCATCACTACTGACCATCACTTCAGGATCGTTGGTTTTGTCTTGCAATGTCACAGTAACAGTAGCATTTTTGTCAGTTTCACGCATAAAATATACAGCTTCCGAACATGACACTGTAGATGTGAAATGTATTTTTTTAAAACGTGGATCAAGTAGAGTAGCGACAGAGAAAACTTTTATATCTTCAATAGAACCAAACCTTCTTGATATCTGTTGAAGAATTGTTTGTGAGTGTGTTTGGGTCATTTGAGCTTTCTGTTTGAGACAGTTCACTAATGGAATAACCTTACTTGCTGTAAGATAACTCTCACCAGAAAGTTCCTTTGTAACTGCAAAAAATGGTTTCATTATGACTATGAGACTATGATATCTTTTACAACATCAATTTCTGCTGCTGATAAAATAGGAGGCGATCTTGGATGTTTTAAAAGAACTCTTACAACATATTCATACAGAGTTACAAACCGCTCTAACATAAAATATGTTGAATTCCACCTTGTCACAACTGACTGTACTAACTTTAAAGATGTTAACTTTCGCAAGTCATCGTATGCAGCTACAGAATGTTTAAAAATTGTAATAATGTCTTTTACTTTTTTACATATTATTTTAATATCATTTGTTGCTAGAGATTGTGTAGCAACCAAATTTAACATGTGTGCAAAACAATGTAAATGTTTAGCTTTGCTAAATATGTCAGATACAGCTTTTACAATATTTGCACCTCCATCGGTAACTATGGTCACGACATTTTCTTCTGATATTTTCCATTCTTTGCAAATGACAGATAATCATTCCCTTAAATAATCAACAGTGTGTTTCTCACTTAATTCAGTTACTCCTATGGAAACAGAATGTAGTTTCATATTATCTAAAAAATGTGATGTTACCCCCAAAGAACTTACTGTATTCATAGTATATATCCAAACATCATATGTCAGTGTAATGTGCATTTGATAATTTTGCTTTTTCAAACTCTGCAAGCAATTCATATTTCTTTTCCATTAAATATGTTACACTTTTTCGACCTGGAATTTTATATAACGGAGTTAAAATTTTCATTAGATACTGAAAACCTTAATGTTCTGTTGTATTTAATGGTAAGTTATCTTTTGCAATCATAAAGAGAATTGCATTGGTAATACAACCAGCCCTTTGTCCACCTTCTACAAACAGAAATAATCTTAACAGAAAATCCATAGCTTTCTTAGCTAAAGTTTTACCTTCATAGGATTTTATGTTTGATATTGCATAATCAATTTGTGGCTGTTTCATTCTCGAGCTTCTACTAGTTGTAGAGCTAGAGCTAAGAGATTCAGATGAAAGGGTTGACGCTGACGCTAGTGACAGTACATCATATTCATCTCCTGAATTATTTTTAGAACTATCTGCAACAGTTGTAGTTTCATTTTTATCATCCACTGCATGTAAATGAGTTTCAATGTCAGGTGCCAAATTTGTTAATGTAAGGACCCGAAAAATGCGTAAAGAAATTTCAAAATTATTACTTTTATTTTTTCTTAAAACTCCACTTGATCTCAGGACGAAATCGGAACGCAGGAAAAGCATATCATTTTCATTAGACTAGAACGTGCTTTCAAACCAGAGACAATATTAAGTTGCGGTGATAGAGTTTTTCAATTCTCATTGAGTCCGTAAAAGCTGTGCGACCAGCCTCTCTGGTAATTGACCGCGCGACATGTGGCTAAAAATGGTAAAAGCAACACGTGTACGCCATCTAGTGGAAAGCGGCTCGCCGCTAAAAGCCCGAATCAACCACGGTCTTTTTCAAAAACTTGCTGAATTTGAAAAAACTCCCACTTCGAAGTTTGAGGGTAGTGGCGAGGGCTTAAGCAGACGCGAGGAGCGAAAAATAGACAGTTCCCGGTTCCCTTAGTTTTGTCCGCGTTAATTTCTCGTCGAAATTTTAGTTTAATTAATTTTTGTTCTAAGTTCGGTTTTTATTTTGATTTGACAAATTTCCAAAGTTTGTTATCGGTTTCGGGTAGAAAAAGGCACAAGCTTTTTCCGTGTAGTTTTTTTGTGTCAGTTATTTTAAAATAAATTCGCTCGCTAAATCGATATTGTTTTTCCTGAGTTACGGATACGAGAAAAATCATTTAAGATTCGTCCCCGGTAAGCTCAATGTCTTTGTTGCTTAAAAGTTAGATAATTATTAACAAAAAACATTTTTCTAGGTGTATTGTACCACTCCCCCTTCTTGACGAGTTTTTGTTTTGTTCTGATATAATTTTCAGGTTGTTTTGTATTTTTTTTTAATCTGTTTTATTATTTTGTTATAAAGTTCTTTATTTTGTTTTTTTTCAAAATTTGTTAAATCTTTTTTTTAGCCTATGTAAATTATATGTTTTATTGTTTTCGTTAAATTTCCTTTAATATAGTTTTAATTGTTAAAACTTTCGAATTTTATTTCATTCTCAAAGTAGAATTTAGAGAACCTTTTTATTAAATGGTAAATCGAACAAGGAGAGGAGAAAGATTCAACAACTCCAAAATAGTAAGTCCGAGGGTCGAAAGGACCAAAATTCATACCGAGTCCGAAGAGAGCGGACGGAACGACTCCTGGCTACTTTTCAACTAATTCCAGGAACGCTACTAACAAAGGAGTCGCCTTTTGCGTCTCGATTCGGTATGTAAGTTTTGGGTAATAAAGGGTGGTACAAGTCTAAGAGGGGTATATCATAAAAATTTGGTTATATGTTGAAAAGCCATTTTTATCAAAATATAAACCACCCTTTCCCGTATCCCGGTTCTTATATTAATTTTTCTTGTCTTGCACTTTGTTGGGTAACTTTAGATACTTAAACGTATTGATATTAAATTAATTATAAAAAGCAAAACTACATGATTTTAATTACCTTCAATGGAGCAATATCATCTATAGCATAGGTTCTCAAACTAATTTCGTCTACCGCCCACTTTGAGAAACAATTATTTTCTAGCGCCCCTTAAAATTTTTAACTTTACCACATCTTAAAAATTACAATCGCAATCATTACTTTAATAACTTTAATTAAATTATAGCCTGCCATATATGAGTCTTATCTTGTTTCCCCCAATTTTCTCTGTGCCCTCTACCGCCCCCCTGTAGGCCTCTAGCGCCCACAAGGGGGCGTTATCGCCCACTTTGAGAAAGACTGATCTATAGGTAGCACGCTTTTATGTTTGCGGTTTAAATGATTGGTTAAATTTGTGGTATTGCCACTACTTTGAACTCGAACACTGCACAATTTACATTGGGCTTCGCTAGATTTGCAACTGTTCGTTTTTACTTTGAAGAAGTATTTCCATACAAAACTGGACTTCCTCCCCCTTTCTTTCTGACATGTTCAAGCCGATTAGCAGGGAATACACGATCTCACATGTCTTAACACATGTACGCGCGTACATGTTCGCCGAACATCAGCGTGCGTGTGTTGGCCCCAAAAACGCTTCGAACATGTACGCACATATAAAAAGTCCGTCGAACTTGTTTTCTGGTTTTCCTGAAAACAAGTGCGTGCGTTGATGTTTGTACATACATGTTCGACCGTGTGGTTGCCAAACGCACATGTTCGCCACGGACTTATTCAGTGCAGTACGTCGGCGTCCTGCATAAGCTCCTGCACAGGACCTCAAAACAGCCAGTTTATGATTTTTAATAAATAACTTTCCGGCAATGTATGGTGGCAGATCCTGCAATTGGAACTATTACACTGGGGATTGGCTACAGCTTTATCACTTTCAGACAGCTGACGGCTATTATTAGATGTACGCCACTGCCACCAAACATAACTCTTCGGACATCGTCTTGGTTGATAACTGGACTATGATGTCCTAAGACATGTTCGATCGTGTGTAGTATGGTACAGGGAGAGCAAAAATGGCTGACGTGTGCCGTTCCATACCAATAGGGTATTTGCCGCATACTATGTATTTACATTAACCCCAACTACATTCAGTGGCGTTCTTAAAAATTTTTACGTCATCTTTTGACTTGTGATTTGTTAAAACGACCAAATTCAATGAATAAAGTGGAATTAAATTAAAATTAATATTGTTATTAATTGAAAATGTCTATGGATTCCTTATTGCATTTAAATTAAATCAAGTTCCAAATTTATTTCATAAAATATTCTGTACCAGATTAGTTAGACAACTAAAACAGAGCCTTAAGAAAGACTTTGTTATTACAAAAGAAAACACAAAATGACTAAAACCAGGGAGAACTTGTATGTACGTATGTGCGCTACTGAAAGGTCAATGACACTTACGTTTGACAGCGTTTGACATGCATGGAAGTAAATATTGGTACAATATTGATAAGTGGAACACATTTTCGATATAAGGTTGGAACAACTGCAACTTCACACGTGTCAATCATTGTTGCTCTCATTGTACTATTTGACGTTGATGTTCGGCGAACATGTACGCCCGTATATATGTTAAGACATGTTGGATCGTGTATTCCCTACTATTTACATGCACAAACGTGTAATCAACAAGATTTCAATTTTTACAAACAGCAGAGCAGAAACTGTATAACCATGGATTACAGTTACTAACACTGTCTACTGCCTAGTACAAGTACACAGTCAAAGACTTACGTATTACCCAATTACCTACGTCGCCATGTAAAATAAAATGCTCAATGACGTACTAAGTGGTTGGACTACCTTTAGACAAAGAGGAATTGATATCAACTTAAGAGTGAGAGGGTATCCACATTTAATAATAATAATAATGAACTTTTAGAGGGCAAGAAACTGCTTTAAAAAATATTTCCACTAATATTTTAGTTTCTCTACTGACGTAGTTTTGTATAAAAAGTGAGTAATTGCACGAAAACATTTAAACTAAACGTGTTTTCATTTAAGCCTAGATCACGTGGCGTGCAGGAAACATAAGGCACGGTGAATCTAACTATTTATCATGTCAATGGGCGCATTCAGCAGACGTAAAAGTTTGGATCGGAACATGTTACGATGAGTGATAATCACGGTTAGGCGGATCGGAGTCCGCTCGCGCTGGCAAGAGCGTCACGTCTAAGCGTATCAAGTACGGGAATAGCAAATAATAGCATGCATAATTTGCAATAGCAAAGAACGTTTAGTGTTTAATTTAATTTATTTAATTTTTAATTTTAAAATACGAAATTTTGTTTAAATTTAACAATTTCTTACGCGATGAAATTAAAATTTCGTCCGACGCTTACGGAGAAATGAGCCAGCGCAATGATCGTACATAAACATGCACAGTATAAGCGGCGACCCAGGCGGACTGTTGCAAGCGGAATTTCATCCTCCTAACCCTGGTGATAATTGATATTTATATTGGCAAGATTATTTTACAAGCGCGTCAAAAAATGGAGAATATTGTAATATTGTAAAATATGAAGCTATTTACATTCACAATAATTATTAAAGCCTTCATATTTATTATGAATGTAATTGGCTTCATATTTTACAATATTTTCCATTTTTTGACGTACTTGTAAAATAGTGTTGCCAACATAAATATCAATTATCACTCATCGTAACATGTTCCGATTCCAACTTCTGGGTTTGCTGAATGCGGCTATTGAAAATACTTGCAACCAATGTTGCGAATGCGAACTCATTGAAACGAAAACTACATTCACATCAGTAAAAATAATCCCATTTTAGATGAAAACTTTCCTCCATACATCCAGACATCAAGTTTTTATACGATATTTTTTTTCGATTCGATTCTTGAAAAAAAAAGATCGATTCACTGAGAAATCGATTGCAATCAGAATCGATTTAAAAAATCGATTTTTATGTGAAAAAGATCGATCTTACAAAAGATCGATTCTGAATCGAACATCCCTAATTGTTATCCAGTATAATTTCGACAATCAGCGAAGAACGTATTATTCGAACTTTCTTGTTTACATTTATAATCGATTGCTGTTGATGATATTATTAGTTTTTTGATTATTATATGCAAATCATTCAATCCTTACTCCACAATTATAATGAGCTAATTAATAGTCTCCACTACAAACAAAATTTTTACATAAAATTGCTTATTGTTCCAATCCGCCTACACATGATTCCGCTGAATCGTGTCGTTTTAAAACTATAAAAAGTGAACAATGAACCAGCTAGATATTGAATCCATGCTCGCTTCATGAAAGCGTAACCTCATTTGGTCTACTCAATGTCTAGTTCGTACACGCATCTATTGAAGCGCTTGCTGTTTGAATTGGTTTATTGTGTGCGATACACATCTCGCTTGAAGAAAATATTCGGTTCCTCACTATTAATAATTAATCTGTATGTTTTAAATTAATTAATTAGTTAAAAGAAAAAAAATTATGATCCTAAGGTATTTCAACAAAAATGTGAAGGGAATGATTAAAAGATGCAATCGCCATCATCAGACTGACACACACACACACACACACACACACCAGTCTGAAAGCAGTTCCGATGGATGTACACCATCGTGGAGGATTTGCAGTTCTTGAAGGCACCTCCGAAGCCGGACTTCTCAGACCAGGAGCAAGTCCAATATAGCCGATTTTAAAACGTGTACGATTTCATTTGTTTCATAAATGCAATCAGAATTACATTACGATTCATTTAAGATTAAGCGCAAATGTGTGAGATGAGGGATCACAAAGCTATTTTTTATATCAAGTTTGGTTTCGTGTTTTCACAAAAAATGTTGATCCATATTCATCGTTGTATGATGCGTTACAATTTCTTTGGGAACAGTCTATAAATAGGATCGACGTTAAATTGGGGAGAGTCGAATAAAACCTGCGAGGTTGAATGTATCGAGTTTATTAGAATTCACGGGTTTGAATGTATCGATCTATTGTCGCGATTCATTTAAATAACGTAAAGTGAAGTGAGAATAAACGTTAGTTGATGTACGTATAAAACCGTAAGATCGAACAGATTATTAATTAAATTGTAAATAAACACTTTAAACCTGCTCTTAATAACAATAATAAATAGTTACGCCTTCAATCGTTTTGAACTGTTTTGTGATAGAGGTATTTAAACAAATGGCCATTACAGGATCTTAGTTTATATTAAATTCAACTAAACAAACGAACAGTCACTATAGTTGCATTCAGAGAAATTGTTAATAAAGAATTTTAATTTGACTAGAGTTATTTTAATTTATTTATGAGCATAAGAAACAATCTACGAGCGTGCAAAAAAACCAAAACCCGACTCAACCCAACTCAAAAGGGTTCATAGATTTTATTAAGTTAAAACAAAAGGAAAAGATTACGCCATGAATCTGAAAGAATTTCATGTTACAGACGAATATGTACGTTATTGAAAAATAAACAAATTAATTTCTCAATAACGAATAACGTAGCAATATGTTGTAGTGTAGGTCTGTCTTTAAAATGAAATTCAGAAAGATAATCAGTTTTTTGTAATTATCTCCAAACTAAACTTGTGTGACTTAAGACCATAGATTTCAATAACTTAGTATAATAATAACGTCGAAAATACAAGAAAACGCCAACAAAAAACCGGCGCGGCGGTCTTGGTCATAATTAAATCCAAACGTCAGATTTTATTTGGAAATTTTAAATTTAATAAAGTTACTGCCGAAGTCAAAACAAATGCCTGGACGAAGGTTTCACAAAAGACACAGTCTCTTGGCTTGGTAAGCAAGCGGTCTGTGGAAGAGTTGCTCAATGGTAATATAAGATTCATTATTATCTTTTTAATAGTATAATCTGTATAACCGGGAATGGCGTTGATAAAAAGTTTGACGAAGTAGATTTAACAATTTTTGAGACCCTGGAAAAAAGGCTCCTGTGCTTGATGGTTTGGGATTAACCGAAATTGACAAAGACTTAGCATCACAAGTTTTTTAATTGAGCCTCTAGTAGAGCATTTAACATCATCCGCCTTTAGAAATGGTGACTCTAATGATACGGCAACGTGTTCTACAACTAAAAGAAAAGTCAAAAAAGTTAAAGAAGAAGGACAGACTTGGACGTGGGCGAACTACGAAGAAATATGACGTAGGAGGAAAAAGATGAATTAAAGTTTAGTCTCCTAAGAGCAATTTTATATAAAGAAAAATTTTAAATTTTAAAAATGAAAAACGAATTGGATTTACTATGAAGTGAATTTACAAGAGAGTTTTATCAGATCACTTAATAATTATGTTTAAAGATTCTTTATAATCAATGGTTATTTACGAACCGAGTGCGGGAACACATTTTTTCCGCGTGAGCGCGACGGACTTAGGAGGGAGCGCTTCATATGCGCGAACGCGGGATAATGATTCCCGCAAGAGTTTCGTATTATATTTTTGGAAACGAATATAAAAATTTAATTGGAAATACTTTCATATAATTTCATATCATGGCAAACCAAAAATGTAAAATTAAGCAAGCCATGCTTCAGTATTCAATAGATGATGCTGTCAAATTTATTGGAATTTTTTGACGATTTCTCCCTTTTCTGGGCCTGTTAATGAATGAAAGTTGTTGTAATATGGTATTTTATAAACTAAATTTTATTATTATCAACATTGATTTATTTAAGAATGCTCCAAAGGGCCGGTGTGACGTTGTTTCCTGGTCTACTCGACCGGGAAACAGTGTTTCCCGGTCTGTTTCCCGGTTGACTATTTCGTGCGTAAAACAGTAACTAGAGGGCGATGAGTTCAAAAAAACTATTTTCAGTTGAGAGTTCTAGCAGGATAGCAATCAAAAGGGGGCAATTAAAAGTTTACTCTAGCGGGAAATTTGAAAGGCTGACTGTAATCCTGATAGAATTCATGTGAAAGAAGAAAATCTTAAAATTGTTAATCAGAGACAGAGATTGGTGCTGGCACAAAATTTTTAAAACACTTCATTTGAAGTAGTTGGGTTCGGTAGTTAAAATTTCAGAATATTTCAAATTGTAACACTTTCATATTAATATTATAGCCGTCCTGATGAAGGAAATAAATATTTTCCGAAAGCTTGGCAGTCGAACAAGGTTCTTTTCCGTTCTAAATGTATTCAAACTAACCTAGAAGTTTTACAAGGTAGGCCATTTTGCACGCTATCTTTTTAAATGTTTTGTTCATCATTTTAAATTGTGACTTGTAAATTTTAATTTGTTATACAATTCCAAGTTATTAAGTGTCAATTATGGTTACTACGTAAGAAATTAATCCTGCTTGTCCGAAATGTGCAACTTTAGCATTATTAACCTTACTTAGATGTAAGTAAAACTTTTAAGACCTATATTTTTCAAATTGTAACATTTCATATTAATATTACAGCCGCCCTGATGAAGGTAATAAATATTTTCCAAAAGCTTGGCAATCGAACAAGAGTAAACTTTTAATTGCCCCCTATTGACTGCTATCCTACTAGAACTCTTAACTGTTCGTTAAGTTCGCAGTCGCGATCAGACGCCGTTTTATTAAAACTATTTTCTATTTCAAAATTAATGCATTTTTGATAATTTTTTTTACGTGTTCTCACTATTTTCACTTAAATATAACAGTTTCCTAATCATTTTAGATTGCAATGAACGTCTGCAAAGGCGGATCTTTACTTTTCCAGAAGTACAATAAAATTGATTAACAACTATTTTGTTATTGGTGTAACACAAATCGTAAATCTTTGCACTTGGCACTTTTCATTTTGCTTTTACTTTCCAAAGTAAGTGTATGTTGGAACGCTAAGTATTAATTGCAAAGTGCAAAGTGAAAGGTTGTGCAAAGTTATTGTTGGAATAGGCCCCTGATCTTTTTGGAACAGTTGATCCAAAAAGGAACGATGGAACCAAGACCATTCAGTGTCCTGAAATTGTGAAAGATTAGAACCGTTGTAAAGAAATAGAAAAAGTCGAAAATGGTGATCCCACCTAATATCTAAATTATTTCAAAAAATAATTAAAGAGTAAATATCTATTCTTTTAATTAATTGTAATTCCATTTTATAAGAAAAATTCAAATAGAAAATTCTGCCTTGAAAGGTTTAAACCGCCTGATGTAATTGTTTATATTAATTATATTTTTTCTGGAAGCATAGGCGGATTGTTTCATAACAGCGTGATATCCGCATTGGCTGCATTCTAATTTCCTTGTTACAGTATCAGTTCAATCGGCTAAGACAGTTAATTGCATAAATGCAAATTAATGAAAAAATATTACTATTCATGAAACAGTCAATCACTGTAGCACTTAGGCTAATTGAGTTTACCTTCTTTGCAGTTTTTAAGTATAAAGCCTGTAAAAAAAAAATCAGAAAAATATATTTCATTTATTATAAATGAACAATTTAGAATAATATGTTTTCTTTCAGACTTCCATTAGCATTGAAATTGAACTTTTTCTTTGTAATTAGTAGGTACGTAAATAAGCTGTCTGATACAACACTGTTACGCATAATATTGAAAATGGAGTACTCTATATCATGCTGTGTTACTATAACTTTCCTACTTTATCAAAGTGCTTTTGCAGGAAATTTACGTTAGTCAAATATTTTTTTATTTTATTATCCATGTTTAAAAAACCCTGATTTTCTCCTCAGCTGCTTACGTATCAGTTTGCAATCGTAATTCCCCGAAGTATCTCATTATCAGTGCTTCAAGGGCAACTTGCAGAACCTTGGGCCTCATTTGGCAAATGAAATTTCAGAATTCCAAATTCCCCCTATGTCAGAGTTAGTAATTCCTTTGATGCACTTAGGTAAAATTGATACATCAAGCGTCAATGTTAACGCAACTTTAAAGAACGTAAAATTCGACGGATTGGAAAAGTACGATGTCACAGACGCCAAGATCAACTTGGACGACCCTTTCTTATCCTACCAGTTGCATTTCCAAGAATTGGATCTATGTTGCATCATCGTAGCCAAAGGAAAGGTTCTGGTTATGACTCTTGATGGAGAAGCAAACGTCACAAGCAAAAATAGTAAGTTACAAGTTATTTATTTTAGATAAATAGATAATAAAATATATCTCTTTGTGACTAACACTAATGTAAACTAATAATGAATCGCATTGACTGCCTCAATCTCTTTTTCTTTACTTAATATCTTTTTAACTAACTGTTTGATAAAACTTAACTCTTGTTAACTCAGTTTTCTTTGAAATATATTTAACGCTTCTTCCAGGTTTCTTTTTCTTAGACTCGCAAGAGTTTACTCATAATAATTGTTATTAACGTTGAGCCTTTATAATTGCTGCTAGAATCTTCAGTTTTTCTTTGTACGATAGTTTAACATTACTATACTCTAGTCTTTAAATATTTTCTTTTCTTACCGTTTTCCACTCAGTAATTTCAGAAATTTTATCATCTTTGCCTAGTTTCAGTTTTCTCATACCTCTTCCTTTTTACTATTTGTAGTTTTTTTTCTATGATATATATTTTCCTGAAACTAACTAAATAATATGTTCACCTTTTAATAAGTCATTAAAGTCTTCAACCCCGCTCTTCCTCGCTTGCCAAGATTTTCATTCGTTGAGAGGCACTGCGTGATCGTAACCTTTACCGCTGTTGGATACTGCTTATGGCATACGTGCATCTTCGGCGTCCTCCGTTTAGCTTTCGGACCCTCGATTCATTTCTCGTCCGGATGTGGTGCTGTGTTGTGTGTTTATCGCTAAGAAAATTACCGAATCCTTGCTTAGAAAATGAAGGAGAGCTTATCTACGGCATTGCCGGAATTTCCTAGTACACCACCGAACGAGTTTTGGGATATTTTAAATCCCATACCAAGCTTGGGGAACTACAAGACCCAGATGAAAACAAGCGAATTGTCTGACGCCATTTTGGACGCTAACGACCTTTATTTCTTTCGTTCAAGTTCTACTGCTAGTTCTAGTCTTAGTTCCCGTTTTACGTTACTGTTTTGAGTTTGACTCAAGCCGAGTCGACTCTCATTCGTTTCCGAGCGTTTTCTTTTACGCAATTTGAGCCTCCAA